>OY979716.1:82091851-82480712 GCA_963855995.1 Muricea muricata
ACAAATCGGTCACAAATTATTCACAATTAACAGTATGTGTTGGTTATAAATGTTACGACTGACACATCTCAAAAAAACAGTATCCTAATAAACCGGATTACCTGAAATTGACATAATTGTGCAGGCTATTTAAAAACCGTAGATCTAAGATGACTTTTCGCAAAGCCTCCATTGCTTTAGCGTTCTTCTCCAAAATCGTCTTATTCTCTTCTGTGGCAACAAGTGGACCATGGGTGATGGTGAAGAACTCTAAACCAGCTATCCTGAAGAGTATGATTTTTGAAAGTAAATAATTTGATTTGACAAGTTATATTTCTTTATTATTCCCTTGCTTTATAAGTCAAGACTTGGCAGGAGGTTTTAGATTTCTCACCTTTAATTTTCTTTGCTGCCATTCCATTCTTGTGCAATGTACCAAAAGTGATTCCTGATCAGCTCAACCCACTCACCAATTGCCTCATAGCCCTTAATTTTTGCAGCCTAAAACAACAAAGGGAATAAAAACAATTTTGTTAGTAATGGAATCTTAACAGTTCCATTAACTTGACCATTAACTGGCATTATTTTTTTTAATTCAAAGTAAAGTTCTATTGTGCAATTATAATACATCAGGTAATTTTGGGCCCTGTTAATCTTTGGGCTTATTAATGAAACAATATACTGCTTAATAAGTTTTAGTTACCTTTGATAGTTTCTTTGTTAATTTTACAGACTTATGCCACATATCAAGGGCATGGAATAGGTTACCAAATTCTTTTTTCCTGAACCATTCACTTTATCAAATTCTGCTTTTCAATGTCAATTTCAGTCTCTGTGCACTGATCCCTTGTTTCTGGACCATAACATAGTTCTACTTCACTTTTACCTTCATTATCCGCAGTGCCCATATCATTTTCTCCCTTTGTCTGATCATCTTCATTCTTTGATGCATTCTCTGATGATGGTTCATCTTCATTCTCTGATGCAGACAGAGTTTCATCAGCTTCAGCACAACTTAAAAATAAAACCACACAAGAATTAAAAAATAAATAGATGATTGAAAGTGTGTTGGCACTATATACAGTAGCAGGTATCAAACAGGGGAAGTGTCAAAGGATTGATTTACATATATCTCACTGTCAACATCCATTACATCTGTGGTATAAAAGCTGTCATTAAAATGCCACTGTTGATCCTCGGCATATTCTACATCTGAACTTGTTTCAGACATTTCTGAATCTGAGCTGTTGAATCAAATTATATAACTTTTTTTTTATACTCATTTCACTTGTATTCTGCTCTATTGATAAGTAATTTTAACAACAAACATAACAGATACTATCTCACCTTGCTTGAGAAGACTGCGAAGCCTCACTTTCCGAATCTGATGACAAACCACCTGGATAACATGCCAAATTCAGGGTTGATGGTTGTGCACAGACTTCCAATGTTGCTTGTGTTAAATGATGAGATACCTGCTACGTTTACAGTCCTAAAGGAATTTCACTTGTTACTTATAAGCTTTTTCACATATTGTATTGTTGGCACACTATTCGCAATTTATACAAGATGCAAGACTTTCATATGTGTACCTACCACTTGAAAAAACTTGAGCATGCCCAAATTCTGTTAAACTCTACAACAGACAAAAACACAATAACTTACCTGTCAACATCCTATACTTCACTCAGAACAGGAGAGATAGCAATATCAGGAATAATACATGTAGGTCATCTAATAGGTCGCACAGGTATAGACTGGATATTACCCTGGCCTATCGAATAAAATAGTAAAAACACCGAACTATTAATAAACCTCATGTTACTAATATAAAAACATTCAATATAAAAGAATGCAGTTGAAAACATGATGTATATTTTTTACCATGAAATTGAGGAGAGGGCATCTGATTTGCACCTCTCAATCGTGTCATTTCTTCAAGACTTACCAGAAGGTAACTGGCAAATTCGCTGTGGGTTTTCTCGACCAGTCCAACTAGATCTTTTTGTACTAGCCACTGACTGTACACGTCCATTCGCAGGCCAATCCGATGCACTTCAACACCTACATTTGGCCGTCCGGGCTTTGGCAACGAAGGCGATGCCATATATGTAAATTGCGTTAGTTTTGTCTCGAAATAATTTATAAAATAGAACAAAGTATCATTATACGTTATAAAAAAATAAAACAAACGAATTGCAGCCAGGATTGAAAATAAATTAGCTGGATTACATTCCCTACAAGTATTTCTACAATTTCTCTGCCAAAAAATGGCCGCCGCAATTGTTTAAGCGCGCAATGCATCCTGGTTGACACACATTTTTTAAGTCATGCAAGGGGCAAAAGACTGTTGAAAAAACCCCATGCTGAATAAAAAGAAAATTAGGGTAGTTAGGTTAAATATTTTAGTGTTCTCACTCGATCATATCACCATAGATATATATGGGTATTTATCATGGCACAATCATGGTGCTAAGTGACCATGATGCAATGCCTAAGAGTGGCGCATGCATAAACAATTTAAAAAAACTAAAGCTTTTTTTTTATTTTTGCAGCAAAAAGTTGAATATATGAAGCCCTTGCCATTAAAGAACAGTTTGTAATGACCTTGGTCAGACTAAAGCACAGCCCAACATTGCTCATGTTTGCAAACTTTGGAATTTTGGCATCTGCTTGTAGCAGAATAGTGAGTACTTGGGTGTTATTTTTGGAAAAAGAGTTACTATTTCTTCTGCCTTTTTCTATGTTGTTTCAAACAGAAGGTTTAAAAATACCAAACGTTTTCTGACCTTACTCAAATCTTAGGGCCATTATTGATTGCACTGAATTTTGCGTTGAAAAATTATCCAGGCCATCCAGTCAACGTCAAACATATGGTGGATACAAGTCATCAAATACTTTCAAGATGTTGGTTTCACTCTCTCAAAAACTAACCTGTCTCACAACGATCTAACCCCAGCTCATGTTCCCTATTGGTGGGTGAACAATCAGATGCTTGGCGAATTCTGCTTCGTAATGATAGGAAAAGCCCACATTGAAAGATCAAAAAGCAATGTTGCTATGAATGCTTGGCTGCCACAAGCCAGTCACCCCCTTTGGTAACTTTCTCTTACCCTCTCCTATTTGCCATTTCAATTTTGTATCAAAACTATATACTGGGTCTATCAGTGACCAATCAATAGTTCAAAAAAGTAGATTTCTGGATGCTTTAGACAGTGGTGATGCTTTTATGACAGACAAAGGCTTCAACATTCTAGCCCCTCATCATGTATGTTTGTTGGCACCACCAATCATGTCAAAAAAACCCCACCTAAAGCTGCAACGATGACCCATAGAATTGCTCGAGCTAGAGTTTAGGTGGAGAGGATGATTAGAAAACTAAAACTTTTTAGGATTTTAAGAAGCCTAATCCCACTGACGATTAAGCCTTACATTAGTGGAATCGTTACTGTGTGTGCAGCTCTGGTCAACATCCAAAAATCAATTATCAAAGACAAAGATTAATAGAATTCACCAAGTAATTATAATTGTATTTTTATCGAAAACACTATGTGGCTGTTGCTTTTAATATGCAAGCCTGGGTTGTCAAGATATTCAACGTATTGGTATAGACTTAAAAGTTTTCCAACTATACATAAACAATTTGATCTTATAGCTAGATATGATTACAAAATAACACATGTATGTAAAAAAAATAAAATGTATCCTTCTGATATGCTCTGGTATGCATGTTTAACCATCCCGATCTGATTTTGATCACCTGCAGAAAGTGCGGCTAGTGCTAAAAAGTGATACAGGAACCGCTACTGTGCATAATTTATGCAAATTATTGGACTTCATAACTGCAGGAGACATTAGCGATATTTTTCATGAGGAGATCTTCTCGAGAAAATCCTGAGAAATGTATGGGAATTCTTCAAACAAGACAGAAAGGTATTCATGATGCATTAAATTCTTTGCTTATATATTGTCTTACCTAAATGTCTAAATATTACGTCAAGCGTTCTACTTTAAATACATCCATTGCATAAAATCTTATGTAAATCTTGTTTGTATCTATAGACTCCAACAGTTCATTCGAATTGTGCTACTCTGTTTTATGTCTCATATTGTAAGTCCAAAAACCGTGTGAAATAATGAATATCAACATGCTTGCATAATCATGTGAAATATACATGGTGAAATCCAAATGCAGCTTTGTGAGTAGGTGTTTGTCACTTGAGTTTCATAGGAATTCATCAAACAAGAAAGAACGGTATTCATGATCCATTAAATTCCTTGTTTGTATATGGTCTTACCTAAATGTCCAGCCAAATATTACATCGAGCGTCGTACCTATTGTTTGATATATTGTAGTATTTGTCCTGCTAGCGTTATATTATAAGCAAAATAAATCAACTTTTGCCTCTGAGTGAGGCAGCATATATATCGTCTATAGCAACACATTCATTTACTGTTTTACACACGTTCGCAAGCCAAGTTTTATGGCTATGTTTGCAGATCGGTACAAGTCAGTGGTTTTACTTAACAATATTATATATAGTTGCAAACTTCAGATCGACACGACGACCTGTGGCGAGTCCTGGGGTTACAGGCGATTATTATTGCCTCGGCTCCAAAGTTCACACTAGTAATTTAACTGTGACGGCTTCCTCTTGCCTGTGATTTGGCATGGTATAAAATAGACAATGAAAGTTGTGAAAATCTAAGATCTGGCATTTATCTTGCTAAGTAAATACAGTAAATACGTCCATGTTTACACGTCAGAAAGTGAAATGTCACAGTAAAAATCCTACTTGTATAATCTTTAAATACGATGACATTTATTATGAAGTGTTCAAATTGAAAACACTTCTCTTTGCATTACCCCACTACTTAGGGGAAAAATGCCTGTTGCCCCAGCTGAGGGCCCTTTGTGCCTTAGTAATAATCAGTCAGTGGAATAGAATATAAATTTTGTTATAAAATATTCCTTTGAAAAACATTGATAAATGTAGAAAGAGCAGTCTGGTTAAATATATTGGCCTTTCGCAGTATTTGCACAAATCTCCTATTATTTCCTACAATAGTTATGTTGCTGCGTCCCCCACGGTCATAAGGTTTACTCCATCACCATCTTAAAAATTTAGATTTGTGTTTTGATAATTCTCTGGTTCTATTGCTGCATGACATATTAGTGCCTTCATAACGAGCGTTTAATTATTTTGGCATTTTGGATGGTGAACAGGAAGTGGTGAACAAGGGTTTTATTTCCAAAAAAGACCAGGAATTGCCAGGAATTTACTCTTCTTGTTATTAATTTCAATAATTTAACTAGCTCCCAAAAAACCATGCAAGATTAGAACTCAATATGCATTGTAAAATACAGTTTTGTGTTATTAAGATTGTTTAAGGAAAATTAAATAATAATTGATTGCTGATGTTGAATTGCAGGGGCAACGTGGTATGTTCCCTTTCTTTAGTCTGCCCCACTACTGGAAAATCCTTAAAAAATGCCCTGCTCATTGGTTAGGAAATAGCAAGGAATTATTCAGTGATCGTAACCTGTTTTTAACTGCATTACGCAAGGGCTAGGACTGCATTATGTTGTTACGTTTATCTAATACCAGGATCTTTAGTGATCTTTAAAACAAATTTTCACCGTAAGTATAAATTTTTTGTGATTTATAGGTCTATAAGCACAGTAAAAATTACATGGCTAGTCGGAATGGCTACAAAAGATGGTGGATTTCTGCAGCTCGCTCAGTTGCTACCTGCTCAGTGAATGCTGAGGCTAGTCAACATGTAATTGAGTCAAATAGTGCGAGTTTTTCAGAAGATTAGGCCGTATTCTGTGACTTCAAAAGTCGTTTAGAAAATGATTTTTGTTGCCCCAGTTTCCCAACTACTTTTTCTCGATATGATTCTATGGACTTTTATGTGCTGAATTCGAATTTTAATGTTGTCACTTCCAAAAACCTGCAGTTTTTTTGTAATTTACGATCAAAAATCGATCTTTTCTCGTCAAAACTTCATGTTATTTACAATTATTGTACTAGTCCAAGTCTGTTAGCAGGGGGGTTTCTCGCGGATACAGGCATTTTTGTATTGTTTTGATCACGAAGTTCATGAAAAAATACATATAAAATGTTGGCTTGATGATTCCATATTTATGTATTCTTATTTATGTTGTTTATTTATGCGAGACAATTGTGGCCAAATGGTCTGCTATGCAAATTTTTAGTATCCTATTTTGTATATATGCTGTCAGTCATCAGAGGAGGAATGAGGGTCTTCCCAGGATGCATTGCGCTCATTAATATTCAAAAATAGAATTTTTCATGGACGCTTGGCAGAAAGTAGTTGAAATACGTTGCGATTTTTGGCAACGAAGATCTTAATTTTTTGAAGGTATGACTTGACAATTGATTTTTATAGTGTGAACATATTGCAGTACTTTTTACTTGTTTTGTTTAAGAATAAATTTTGTGTCATGTTAATTTGCCATTGTATCGATGACCTTTTCGGGTCGGTGTACACGCCACAAAAATAGGTTTGAAACAATGCAGAAGCTAATTCGGTTTTTTAAACAGAAAATAAAAAAAAAGCACGGCATCGAATTACGGATGTTCCATTCTTTCTTTTGATACCTTAAAACACGAGATAGCTCCACAATAAATCGGTGTAATCGCGGTTTGAAAATGGGTTATTTTGCTATTTTTTAATGCCGATGGCGGGGAAAAACCGCGTGGTAATCATTATGGCGTGAATAACACTTCTGTACATTGCCACTATTATTTTTATAATATCTGCCTATTCTTGTTACAATATCTCAGTTTAAACTTTAAAGTCACATACAAGATTCAATATGATGCTGTGTAATTGTATCGACTTTGAATTTTCATTTTATTATAGATATCGTGTAGTTTGGAGTATAAAAATGGAATCGGATAGTATCAGCAATGCTGCTGCCATTGCTAATAAAGAAAATGATATTGCTAAGCGTGTGCATACTTCTAAAGGTGATACACCAGGGAAACCTAAAAATAAGGCACCAAGACTATCTCATCAGAAGTATCCAAGATCTAGTTAGGCTTTGTTTCATAGTCCTGGAAAATCACCAAAGGTAAAAACATAATAATACTCTAGTGCAACTGTGCAAGTAAAGTACAAGCATGTATTATTGAAAATGAGCTAAGTAGATTAGTACATATACTGTACCAATCTGGTACAAAGACATGTTCTAAACATTGTTGCTTTAATCATTTATTATTGTTTACATTGTAGTCTCCAACTAGTAAACTGTGAGATTAACTCCAACAACGTCTCCAGTGAAACTTCATAGATGGACCTTTGAAGAAGATAAAGCATTTATTGAATTAATATCAATTGCAAAATCGGATCCAAAGTATGGAAAAAGTTCTTTTAAAGAATGGCCAGCATTTAGTGAGAAGAACAGTTTCTGGGATGATGGTGCAAACCAACATTCTCCTGTCATGGACAGTGTGACAAAGACCTATCATATATGCGCAATTTCATTGGACATTTGCATTACAATTTGACAGAAACATGCAGACGTGATTGTTTGTGGTAACAGCTGCATAATTCCATTCCAATTTTGAATTGTACATGTAGAAAAATACTATACTTGAAGTGCATGCTTTAAACTTCATCACACGCTTATTTTTAGTGTGCAGTAAGTGAAAAAATAGTGGTATCAGTAAAATACTTTAGGCATCAAATGGCACATGCAAACATGCATTCATGCAAATGATTACTATTTTAGAGGCATACCAAGTATGTATTTTTTCTAGAATGTTTTAACACTTCTTGTAAAATTCATGAATGATTAATAAGCTAATTACCCAATAAATGAACCATATTTATGTCACATGATATATTTTTAAACCCCAATACAGGTCAACAATCTGATAAAGCTATGTCCTAATTAGTATTCTTAACCTTTGATACCGCTATATCCTAATTAGCATGCATTTATTAACTTTGTTAAAAAATGTTCCTGATTAATATTTATATATTGGAAGCGCACGAAACAAATAATGTTAAGCTAATGACATTCCACATTCATTACCTATTGTTCCACATTCATTACCTATTGTTCCACATTTGTTACCTATTCGCGGCAGATCTGTATGGGGATTTACAATGGCTTGCGTGACATGCTCGCCATTGTAAAACCCCTTACAGATCTGCCGCTCTTATTTTATCTATTACATAAAGAGCAAAAGCATCATCTTTCATATATCCCATCATACACCATTCATGTGTACTGGTGGAATGATTGTAATGCAACACTTTGAAAATGTTTTAATGTCTTTGTATTTATTTAAAGAATATTAAATTCATTGCCTCATGGTTTCTAAATCAATTAGTACAGTAAATGATCAAAAATCTCTAACAATAATTACAGAATTAAGGATATGGGAAGAACATTCAGTACAAGTAAACCTGGTTCATGAAACAAATCCCACCATGAAGCAGTTCCCAACATGCTTCACATGTTGCTTAATATGCTTCTGTTACATAATTGCCAGTATCATGATAGACATTAAATTGTTAATGTTTTGTTTGAACATTGTCAGCCCTCAAATTAAATATGAGCTTGTCACATGTCATTGACTGATAAGAGTACCACATAAGTGGAAATTCTTGTTTGCTTTTCAAAGGTTACCTTATTTTTCCTGTTTATGGAAGAATTTTTTTATTATTTCTTCCTAAATTTTTAAATACAAATACAAATAGACACACATGAGAGAGCAAAAGAAGGCAAGACAAGTAAATTTAATAATTTATCAGTCATGACTAGTGAACCTTACATCTATTTTGAGGCCTCAGGCCTGTGCATCACCATACAAATAATACAACCCTTACATATGGCTTATGCAGTCCACCATTGCATGATACTGGTAGTGAGTACTGGTACTTAGTGTTATTCAATAGAGTGTGTGTAAATATTATTAATGTAAATACACAAAAAAAAAATCCCAACTGTTGTTAGAGGTTCCTTATGTCTATAGTACACCACATCCAATTTTTTGTCATGTCCATACATGTTTAAAACTTCTTGATGTTCACCATATGTCCACATTGTCCTGATCTTCATACCAGACCAAATTCCTGCTCATGATACCTTATCCAGCAGTTGTTCCTTGTGTCCATACTATGCATACCCACCACATCTCTGAAAAAAAACAAAAAAAAAGTAGAATCTGTGAAAAAGTAGAATCGATTGTGGCATTAAGCACATGCCCATTGTATACTGGCGAAACTAAAGAGTGCATTGCCAATAGGGCAAGTATTGCAGTTAATATAAATTTGATTAACTGGATATATCAGCATTAATGGTTTTGGTTAACCTATTCAGCATCAGCACTCTTTTCGACAAGTAAAATTTTCTGGTGTTAAACAATAAAATGGAGGGTGTATTGCAATGGTCAGTTGCCTGATGTAAGTCAACTGGAGGAAGTACATTATCCAGTTCATCATCTTCAGTATCTGAGTATATGATAAAATATGAAACTCCCACAAAATAATATTACTGAATAGTTTTCACCTCCATCTCGCTGGTCATTAGGGTCAAAGAACTACATAATATTAAAACATGTGTACAGTGTGTGTGCAATATATAAATATACAATGACAATATGAATACAAAGACCACTCAACTTCTCACACTATATATATCTAGTCTCAATATAATATGCAACCATTAGTACAATTGAACCTATAAAATTATTTACCTTAAAAGCACAACTACAATGCACTACCAGTGTAGGACTATCGCAATCAACGAACATTTCGTCAATATTTACGTCGTTAACCATCGATCGGAAAAGGGCAATCTACAGTCAGACTACAGACGTTCAAACTATCCATGAGCTAACATGAACTTCACGATATTCGAGTTCAACAATCGGTAATCCATCAGGAATCAAGACCAAAGGTTGTTTTGATACACAATGAACAAGTAAAAGCTTGTTTTCCTTCGATAGCGAAGCTTGTTTTCCACGAATGGTGCGAAAATGCGCCATTTTCACACAGTAAAATAATTTTACTTGTGCTGTTCCACGAGTTGCGAATTCAGCGAAAGCCAACCGAGAAATGACGGCACATAACGAAAAATCGATAATATGTAATGAACCGCCCGTCGGCGCGTTGCATTCTGGGAAGACCCTCACTCCTCCTCTGGTCAGTCATATTAATATCACTTTTGATATATATAATTTATTATATTATATTAATTTCAGTTTTTGTTAATAGTGTGAATTACAAAAAAACTGCAGGTTTTTGGAAGTGACAACATTAAAATTCGAATTCAGCACATAAAAGTCCATAGAATCATATCGAGAAAAGTAGTTGGGAAACTGGGGCAACGAAACTGAATGAAAATCGGGCACAGATTATGGCCTGGTTCCAACACAGACTGTTTTGAAGTAGAGAGTCCTTCCCCAAAAAAAACACGTAGTTGCAGTCATGACAATGTTCGTATTGATAATTTTGATCTCGTATCTCTGAGCATATCGTGTTATGGTAGTACATCAGAATCTGATGATGACTTTGAATCAGATTTAAGGGCTGATTTGATTGAATGGATACCAAATTAAACATAATGCAGTTGATAGTCTGCTAAAAATACTGAAAAAGAGTGGCCATGACCAGCTGCCAGATCATTAATTAAAACTGCTAGGTATGTACCATTAGCTGAAAAATCAGGGATGCAATATATTTATTTTCCGGTAAAGGAAGAGCTGATGCGGCAGTTTTTAAGTTACCCAACAATGACGAAAGAAAATGTAACAACTCTTGAGATTTCCCTCAACATTGATGGTCTCCCACTGTTTAAAAGCTCAAACAAGATGCTCTGGCTACTGCTTTGTGGAATAATGAATGTTGAACCAACAGTTATCTTTCCTGTTGCTCTTACATACGGTTCAAGTAAACCAACTGATTTATTGTTTCTGCAAGATACTGTAGATGAATTAAACTATCTTCTTGAACACGGACTGAATGTAGATGGGAAAGTTATACCTGTCTCGCTGAGATGCATTGTATGTGATGCCCCTGCTAGAGCACTTGTAAAAGGCACAAAATTATATTCTGGCTACTTTGGGTGTGATAAGTGTGCCCAAAAAGGAGAGTGGATTGGCAGAATTGTTTACCCAGAATCTAGAAACTTCGAGTTACGGACAGACTCATCATTTCGTGCCCAGTCAAATGTTGCTCATCATCGCAATGATTCACCATTTTGTGATTTGCCCATCGATATGGTTGCCCAATTCCCCATTGATTACATGCATCAGCTATGTCTAGGGGTCATGAGAAAATTGCTACTGACGTGGACTAAAGGAAACAGAGGTGTGAGAATTTCTTTGCGTCACATGAGTGAAATCAGTGACAAATTAATCAACCTCAGGTCAGCTATACCCAGCAATTTCGCTCGAAGGCCTCGTGGGTTAAATGAGCGGGAAAGGTAGAAAGCTACTGAATTTCGACAGTTTCTGCTTTACATGGGTCACATTGTATTAAAAGATGTTATTAGACCAGAGCTATACGAACATTTTCTGTGCCTTTGTGTAGCAAGCCATATTCTTGTTAGCCCCACTCTGGTGAAAGCCCACTGGAAATACGTCAGTGAGTTGCTCGTTTACTTCACTGAGCAAGGTCGAGTTTTGTATGGGAATGAATTTCTTGTATACAATGTTCATTCGATGACTCATCTTGCCTCTGAGGCCTAGTATTATGGTGGTTTGGATAAATGCAGTAGTTTCCCTTTTGAGAACTACATGTATAAACTAAAGAAAATGGTCCGTTCTGGTAAAAATCCACTAGCCCAATTAGTGAAAAGACTAAGTGAGCTTCATGCCACAAAACTTGTGGAAGCGACACGTCCATCCGATATTTGCACAATGAAACCAAACAACGTGTTTATCCTTGATAATACATCCTGTTGTCAGGTTCTGGAAAAGACAAACCAGTTCAATGCAGATGGGGACCTTTTATACAAGTGTAGAGTATATAAGCTTTTAAATCCAGCATTTGACCATCCTTGTGACTCTCATATTGTGAATGTCTTTGAAACAAGCAATCGCTGGACAAAAATAGATCTACTTTCTTTCGCCCGTTTTGAGCAGAAGGGATTGATGTGCGAGACTGGAGAAACCATAATCTTCATGGCAATCCTACGCACAGTTTAATTTATAAAAAATATTGCGTTGGTACAAGCCAAAAATTGTTTAAGGTGTGTAAAGTGTAAACTTTGTCTGTAGCAACAGTCTTTTAGTCTAATACAAATATACTTGAGTTCTGGCACGAACAAATTTGTTTGAACACCTTAATTAACCTAAATTCTTACTTTAGTATTCACTCAGTATAAAAATTTATCTGCCAGAACATTCAAATTTTAAGGATTTGGAAACCTGACTATTATGTAATTTTTGGGTTTTGTGTATTTCCAGATGAACAAGTTTGTTGTAGTCGAGTTTGTGGAAGAAAACTGGTAGGAGACAAGTGGAGAGGTAATTTTTAAGCATAAAATGAAAGATTATTTTTTTCATTGAATTGTGTGGCTGTTAGTAATTATTGACAAATTATTTTTTAGCGAATGTATTGCTATTGGCCAAGTTGTTCGCTTGGAGTGAAGAATAAAGTTAAACGTGGTGCATTGCCTGATAAAGAAAAATGGGCAAAATATCCAATAAGGGTGTTTGTGTACTTAGGTATGTCTGACTGTGTAAAGTATCCTGTGCTTCGTAAATTAGAATAGAACAAGTACCAACGTTGTCAATCTCGTACCCAGAGCAATGCCTGTTCGTGGGTTAGGCTGGCATTGGCTCTGGGGAAACGGAATGAGCTGCATATGATTTCATACGTGCTCACTTAATGCGCATGCTTTCCTCTAATAGGCTCAACTGTCATGGCGAGAAATTTTGGACACGCGTGCGCAGTAGATACTCAGATTCAGAAAAAATAAAAACAAGATGGCCACAAAAATTCAGTAATTTACATAGGACTTTACTAAAAAATCTTCGATACTCCTTGCTGATGTTTAAAATGCATGATGTTGGATTGTATTGAGAAACTACTTACCCAAATCCAATGTTGAGACAAACAGTCGAAATTTCCGGATGCAAATTCGTTTCAGTATCGCAATATTTATTATTCAAGGCGTTAAAGGAATTACACAGTAATGATTTGTTACAATACCTTCAAAAGAGCATATTGAA
The DNA here is from genome assembly GCA_963855995.1 of Muricea muricata. Classification (NCBI taxonomy): domain Eukaryota; kingdom Metazoa; phylum Cnidaria; class Anthozoa; order Malacalcyonacea; family Plexauridae; genus Muricea; species Muricea muricata. Next base: position 82,105,054 of record OY979716.1, read on the forward strand.
ATGCCCATTCTCTCTAAAACCTGATACATGAACCAGGATGTTGGATGTGAAATTGGTTCATGTAAAACGGCTTTTCAATGGCATATTTACAACGAAAAGCCAAAGCTTATAACCAGTTTGGTATGCAGCTATCATTCAAATGTACTTTTGACGTGTTTATACGTTTAAATACAGAATTGTGTTACTATGTCGCCGCTAAACACGGCCCAAAAACTTGTATCTTCAAGCGTCCACCATGTTTGTTTTCATTAGAAAGAACCTTTTATTTTAGTTTCCAGCCCCTTCAGGTGAAAATTGGGTGAAAAATTAGGTATTTTTGCGGCTTTTCGCAGGAAATTTGAGTGCATTTTGTTTCGTCAAGCTCGGTTATGGTCCAATCTACCGTAAAATATATGCAGTGCATTTTTAATTGAGGATGTCGAACGCTCCAGTTAGCTATGCGAAGTTAAATATTATTATTAACGGTGGCCTACCATCAAATATGTTGGCTTACGTCTCAAAACAAGCAATATTGTGTGACCAAGTCATATATTATATGTCCATTCGCAACGCCATCTTGTTGCATTGGCACAATGTGAAGTGTGCAGAAAACAGTTATGTTGATTTACTGAACAGCATAATACCGGATAAGACTATCAAGGTTAAAAGTAGCTGTACAAGAGTCGAAGATCGTGTAAGATACCAGTGTTGGCAAGCAAGTAAACGCTTCAACTAATAGGTTCAGCTGAGAAACGTGCAATGTTTATCGACGAGTGGTCAAAAGTTAGCATACTTGTTAGTGACGTTATGACCAATGCTGAAATGAAAAATGAGCTACATAAGAAAGACAAATGCAAGAGTTACAAGAACGCCTAGAATATTTGTATAGTGACATAGAACAATGGAAAAGAAAATACAACAATCTTGAGGAAGAAAAGGAAAAATTATTCAAGGAGATGCAGCAAGAGCTGTTGACTATGTCACACAACTCGAATGAGAGAATTGAAGAACTTGACTCTGAAAATCTTGAGATGAGAAAATACATAAACAAGCTTGAAAGACAATGTGATGAAACTCGCATGCCCTTCACCGAAAACATACATGATATATCTGACCGTCAAAAGAAGAGACGGATTCAAACATTGGGGACCAGGGCCCAAAAAGGTCTTTGGTTTTCAAAGCAATTTGGATTAGACCTTGCTGTCCTTCAATTTGCCCTTGAAGCCCTTCAAGACGATAAAGGCCAGTCATATCATTGGAAGGTTCCCAAAACTGTACCAATACCTCAAGAATCTGATCCAGGGCTACCATCACAACCCTCTCCACCTCGAGCTGTCACAACCGAGTTACCAAATGCATCAAGTGCAGCCGGAACTCCTAGATCACGAACAAAGCAGTATGATAGTTTAACAGATGATGTGAAGTGCCAAGTGGAAGAGATCTTATTTCTTATGGATAAGTTTGCCATTGAGGATGCTTTTATTCATGAGCTTAGCATGATTCTGGATGGTATGCCAAAGTCTTATCTTATAAAACAGTGACGAGATAAGCTAAATAGGCAGATGTGCAATAACGGCAACACCAGGAAAAGAAGCAGGTACACAAATATCATTTAGGGATGCCCTCGTGAACAACTTGCAGAAAATGGTGAGTAAATTATTTTACCTTTGTATATCATTGCTTTTACATTTAATTAACTAATAATTAACTCATCAGTTAATATTAGGGCCTCAACAAGGCTCATTTGGTTCAAGGGGAAGGGCAACAATCCAGGTAGTGGGGGTTCTTCTCTCCCTCTCCCACCATGCTCTCCCTACTAGGCTTTTATGAGGTATATTACACCTATTTTTTGTGAATCATGAAATTTATATTTCATTAGGCTGCACTTCAGAAAGCGTGGTAGTGTCGCTACGGCAAAATTAACTGACGTTTTCAAACAAATTTGCTTCGGTGCTGTGTAAACGGTACGCCATTTTGTTACTTTTTTTCGCCGTTTTCAGACCAATCCGGAGTAGTGTAAACGTAGTCTAAACCCAGTTCATATGATATATAATTGAAATATTAATGCTTTTTTATCCGTAGGGCCGTGAACCCTTTGGAACAGGTAAAGAAAACCAAGGGAACGTGGCTGCAGAGTAAAGAAAAAATCGGATTTTCACAATTCATGTTGTAAATATTTTTCTAGTATAAATATTACAGCTAAAGAGTAAACTGAGGCTGTATATAAAGGCATACTTCAGGCTTTTCTTCCTATGAAAAATAGTTTTAATAAATGTGTTTAATTTCTCATGTATATCTCGCTTCATTTTATTATATTTGAATCTTAGAAAAATACGTAAACAACGTTGTAATAATGTTGTCCCACAACGTTGTGACAACGTTGCTTTAAAACGTTGCAAAAACGTTTTAAAATTTTCCATATAATCTGGCGCAGGCAATTTGTTGGCCTAAATAGCTTCATTAAGCAGGGTTCTATATGTCCAAAAGTGCTTAAATACAAACTTCAAATAAATATCAAGCTCGTAAAAGGCAATGACCGTTGTAATAACGTCGTGGCAACGTAATTTTCCAACGTTGCTACGACGTCCTCTGGAGTCTACAAATTTTTGTTGTTAAAACGTTATGGCACAATGTTTTCCTGATGTTGCAACAATGTTCTCACAATGTTATTGTGCTAGCTGGGCTATCACTGATATGAATAAACATAGATAACACAATTCAGTTGTCCATCAATGAGATTCTGGGTAAGGTTGCATGTCCAGTAGGCGGGACTAATAATGCCAATGGAAAACTATAAAAAACAATTAACTGTCTAACCAAAATAATATTTTAGTTAGTCATAAACCTATTTGAAAAAAACCGCCACATTGGTTTACATATTCAGTTTTCTGATTGACTGTATATTAATTATTTAAAACATTCAATAAGGTGGGCTAGATTTCCCTCCATCTTGATGATACATTAAACTCTCAACTTCCTATTGCTTCAAGTAGTGCATCATTAGGGCCATTTATACGAGCGAAAATAAGCCGCGGCTTAAATAAGTTGAGAAAGCCTGTATAAACGTACAATTTCTTTGCGACTACAATAAGCCGCGGCTAATTTTAGCCCAGGGTTTGGGCCTCATCTTAAATTGGCCGCAGCCAATTTGAGGCAGGAAAACCTCATAAAAACGCTTTGTTCGCAACCAAGGCAAGTCCAAAGTAAAATTAGCCTCAACACAGACCTACGTTTCGCCGCCTGACAATTCAAAACGTAGGTCTGTGTTCAGGCTACGTTACGGTCTATTTAATTATGCAAGTGTTTTGGGCTATTGTAATAAATTTAGTAAAACTGGCGTATGAAAGGCTGTGTTCTCGACTGGATCGATCAATTGGACATTCAATCTTTCACCTCATGAAGATATTCTTACTATTGCATTCATGAACATTTACTATTATTTATTGAAAATAATTCAAGAGTTTTGATTAGCTAAGAGCTGTTGGTGAAACGTCATATCAGCTCGGTACTAGTCAGTAGTTGCCCAAATTTTGACTTATGGCGTCACTGTGGTATATTGAAAACAATTATACCACATTTGACGTAATTTTGTGCTATGTTGAAAACAATGTAATATTGCTTATGTCATGCTAATGGGGAAAATCCTGAAATTGCTTGAAAAGACTAAAAGCTTCACAAAAAGCTTCAAAAGGAAGCAAAGTGATTTTTGAAGAGTATCTATGAGAAAAAAAGCTTGGCCATCCACAAAATAACACCGGCATGCACAAAATAGCGAAGAACTTGCTTGGGTAACGCTTACACTGAGTGCGAAATAAATAAAATAAAACAACAACTGAATTCGGTTCTTGGAAGATATAAGGAATTAAAATTCCTCATATCCTGCTGGACCTCATTCAATAACTGTTTATTATTTGTATACTGCGATTCTACTTTACCTTTTTGGTCAATACCTAGTTGTAGAAAACAGGTTCATTCCTTCTTGTTTTAACACACTCTCTTGTTCCACATGGTTTCTAAAGATTGCAGTTTTGCATTGAAATCCCAAGATCAGAATCTAAAATTTTTTTTTCAGCATTGGTGCCAAAAATGTCTGCGAGAAACTTTGATTGAAACTTCTCCACCTTTCACTCTGAGATCTTTCAACTTTCTCTGTTTCTTTTCATGTGGATAAAACACAAAAGATAGCTGGCCTCAGCCCATTCATCTTTAAATGCTGTGTATAATTTCACCTCATCATCTGTACTGAATTGTTTTCATGAGCTTTGTGGCTTGATCAATGTTTCCAAGTACTTGCCTGAGATGTTTGTACGATGAGTACAGTTCCCTGTGATGAAGGAGTGAAGGTCTTGTTTGCCAAGATTCAGTGTGGTTCTGGTTCGCTACAACTTCACGCACAAATTTTTCACCTTTTCTTTCGCTTTTGCTCTGTTTCATTATCCCAGACAATTTGTTGTTTTTTTCCGAACAGTAGGGGCACAAAGTTCGATTTGGTATTTTTTAGCTTTTGGTTGGTGCTCCAAGCCTGCTTTCTTTTGCAGCAGATATCACCCAAACTCATTGCCAACATTTAGTCACCTTTTAGATGAGTCCACTTGATTTTTTGCCCTAGCAGGTAATAAGCTACTGTTCTGAAGCGTGTCCTGCAGGTTCTTTCTCACACTAGCTTTTGTCTTCATATATGGCCTACATGTACATGTGGACTTTGAGTGATCTGTATGCATCCATATCATCAGCAAGTCTTTCACATCCTCCAACATTTCTAAATCAACCACGAATGACATGCTCTCAGAAATATTGCTCCGTTATCTTAAGCAAATTTTTCCATATTGTTAGAGTAATTCAATGCTCAAGGAAAATTGTTGTCAGCTCTTGCTTTGTGTAGCAGCTGGGAAATTTGTCTGAGCATGCGCCAGATAAGCCTGCGTGAACGCGTGGAAATTGCGTGATTTACGCGTGATATTTAAAAATCATATAACAAACATGGATCACAAGCATTTTCAGTGGACTAAACGACCTTTTAGCGTAATTTTTTAGAGCACGCTAACAAATCAGGTGAGTAGATATAAACATGAAGACCAAGTTCGAGGTAAAATCATGCTGGAGCAAAAGGCTGATTTTTTAAAATTCGACTTAAACTAGTCAACGCTCGTACTCGAACAACAATAAAAAATGTCACTGAAATCAATCGACTAAACGCACTAGTCAATTGAAAAATATCTTTACCATTTGTACGAAAACATTTATACAGTATCAAAGACATCATTGCACTGATGGCCCACGTGATTGTGAATGTTTTATCACTTTCACGACCATTTCAACAACAACCGTAATTTAAAGTACTTTTCCGGTGGCAAGTTTCACAACAAACTATTGGCCATGAGCGGAATTTATAAAACAAAAAAATTGGTTTCGAAAGGAACATAAACATATTGGAAGTAACAGGAAACAAATATCTTTTTGGAGCAAAAGCTAAATTTTTCAGTATTAAGTCAAACGTAAATTCAACATCGCGCTTAATTCTTGGCAACCCACTCACATGTCAAAGTTTGAAAATTTGCTTCAACAAACGATGTCATCACTTCAAAATATGATTAACTGACAGCTGTATCAGTCCTTTACTGAAATCAATGAAAAATTGTGAACAAAATTATAACTGGCTCGTCTAAGAAACTAAATTCCGAGCACCTCTGAAACCAATCTGTATTTCGCAAATAATATGCTAATTACATTTTGTGTTCAGCCGCCAACAATATTTTTGCACAGCGGTGGCAAATTTCACAGCTGCTGCTTTGTGTAGGATATTTTCCCCTTTTCCAAAATACGAAGCTGCTCTTGTTCATTATGGTAACCATGCAATCTGCAAAAAGATTAAAGATACATAAGTCTGTGACCAAGGTCATCTCTCTCCACACGCCGTCATTAGGATGACCCTGACAACGAGGTTTTTCATTACTCGCACCAGCTTACCCCAGAGCCAATAAGACCTAACAAAACTGCTGCCTCTTTTAGTTGATTCATGTGAGGCATTTATAGTCTTCTAAAAACCAAACTACAGTATATGAAAGAATGTTGCTAATTAACTTACTTTTTAATCTGTTCTTCCAATGCGTTTGTCAAACTACAGCCAACTTGATCTGAGGTATTCTGCTTTGTCTGGGTTTTATAACTCTTTAATCTCAGTTGGCTTGCATGCTGATCTTACAAAATCTTACTTTGCTGTAAAATTAGGTTCAATCAAGTTCTATATTTGTACTGTATACCTTCAGGAGAGACATCTAAAATATACAAATTTTGTGATTTCCATTGATTTGGTTATAAAAGTGAATAGTGTTAAAATAGATTTGATTTAGACTCAGTAACTGAGATGTTCACAAGTTACATAATGCCAGTTTGTCAAATTTTCATAAGCGCACACTGTCTTCCTGTATTCTTCTGTAATAACGTTTGAATATCCGTTTCGTGGGTTTTCATATGACATTTAATGTTGGAATTTACAGTCAAAATCATGACTTACTGCATGATGTGTGCCCAGAGTACCTTTTCAACATATCATACTTGGCCAACCTTCTACACTTCCCTCCGTCTGAGGACGAAACATTTCTCTACATGAAAATAAAGAGTGACGTCAGTAAACGTAATTCTATCACACCAAAAATATTACTACAGAAACCTAAATGCTCGAGTTTCCTGCTCCTTCTGAGTCACTTGATAAAATGATGACAACTTTTGAGTCTTTCAAAACCTCAACTTCCTTTTTAGGTTCACCCAGATCCCGTTGAGATTGGTCTTGATCCTTTTCCAATAAAATTGACAATAATTAATAAATAATTCATTCCTGTCCCTAAGCCCACTCCTTTTAGGGAGTACATATAGTTCTTTGGCAACCGAGTTTGTGCTTCTAAGGATCAGGCGTACTTCTACTCTTTTTTTTAAATGCTACAACTCTTGGTTGATCACTGAATCTCAAGAACGCACCCAATTCCTGGGGTTTACGTTATGAGTCGTTAATTTGTCTGGGTGTACGGGCTGCTCCAGAAACTGCACGAGTGTGATAAGTTGGCAGCCCTCGTCCAAATATGGTTTTTGGCTTTGCGGAATATACATGTAAAAAACATGCAACTTGTCAAGGACATGTGTTCGCTTTGCTTGTTTAATGTCTGGGACATTTACATTATACAGATTAGTCACAAGTTGTTTCAACAAGTCTGATATCATCTGCACACACAACAATATCATGACATTTGAATAGAATCAACCTTTGTTGCAACATGTTCAGCTGCTTTGCTGCAACAACTTGCACGTTTTTAGGCTCACTTTTCAACAATCGGCACCAGGATGTGCTGGGTTTGGAACTTTCTCACATCTCATACCATGCTTTCTGGTCATACATCAAGTGCTACAAATAGTTTCCCATAAATAGCTCTTAATGTCTGCTCAAAACAACTAGGTTTTTGGTTCTGTAATAATAATAACCGTAAATTGTATATTCTAGAATTAGATATTAAATAACTCATAGCTGCTGATTTAAAATTTTTTGACAGTGTCTAAAACATTTCTTCTATTAAAAAAACAAAGAATGATTTCAGACCCTAATTTAAAATACACTATCAAACAAAATCTTTTTCTGAGTGCAATTTTGTTAATCCCTTTTCTACTAAATGAGGATGCTGTAGCTACATAAGAAGCAATTAATTAATATCCAAATGGCTTCACTAACTGCAACCCATCTGTTTATACGTGTAGGTTTCACTGCTTTCATTCATTGCTGTTACATTGGCTGTAATGGTCACTGTTCCTTTTGCCAATTTACAAAAATCATGAAGCCTTTCTTTCGAAAGACTTTTCTGTCTTGTGCAACAGCTTTTGCATTTCGTTATGAGCAGGTCTTTCACTTTGCAAGATTCAGGACTTACACAAGGTTTTCTCATCCACTTACGAGGACCGCTTGTCACGCTATCTATCCTCTAGAGAATACATCACGGCCACAATGCTTACACCCTCCGTCTTGTCCTTCTTTGCATTTACAAAATGCATCTAAAACACCACCTCTATTTGCTCCTCGACCTATAATAAACCAAAGTTCACAATACTTTTTGCCTTCGTCAGTGGTGGATTTTATGCTTGGCTGCACCTTGGCAACATACACACATATGCCACAATCTTTTAACATTACAGAGTAGTGTCTCATGATAATGAAAGGACTCTGATACCGACATACCTTGCTTATGTGCAATGTTAAAATTTTGTCCTTGGTTGCCTCTAGGATTGCACAAAAAGAGGTAAGATGGTGTCAACACTGTGGTTATGATCCCACCATAACTCCACTTCGCATGTACTTCCATTCACTGCTGTCGTAGTAATTTTTATTGCCATTTTACTCTGGCAGTCTGTTTTATTATTACGCACATTGGATAGGATGTGGATCTTGTCCGAAACCTCAATTTTTGAAGCGTGAGTGCTGTAAGACTTTTGTTTACGTTTTTTGGCTTCTTCTTTCACCTGTTGCTGCTTTCTTCTTAACAGCTTTTTTTTGCATTCGCTTTCACACCTTTTCGCCTACAACCACCCTGGGTATTGTATTTTATATTGGAAGATACAGCTAAGGCTGGGACCAATTTTTCAATTTCTTTCAGCGAAGGTATATCTTTCATATTAAATTTTACTCTAAATTTCACAAATTCTGTAGTTTCAATATCTGATAATTCTTCATATTGCAGGCATGTGTACACAGATGTTGTTGGTATTATTTTCTGTACATTTTGGGAAAGTGCTCTTTTTAGGCCCATCACCAAGTATGTAATTTGAGCAAACAAGGGCATAACCATGTTATTCAAAAATGGGACTTTTAAGTTTTAATGGTGATGGAATAAAACATGCCTTAGTATGAATTTCTTGTCCATCACTCTTGGTGGTGTCAATGGTGGTGATTGGAGTCGATAAACATGATAGTTTGTCTGCTGCTACGTCTAAGATCAGTGAGTAACAGAAATCATCTATGTGTTGTTGGCAAAAGCCAATTACTCTACATTCCTTCAGCAATATGTTGCACCCATTTCACTGCGAAAACACCACAGTCAACAGAATTCAACTGCTGTGCGATATCATTTGCTGGCATTATAAAGAACTCCCATTGTTCTGGTCTATAGATTTACCCTCGTAGTCTCACAGCACGGTCAAGGAAATTACCCAAGCGACTGAGTGATCTTTGTGCCCCTATACCTCAAAAAAGCGAATCCAAATAAACTATTCTTTTATATTTTAAGAAAATGGCTACCAAACACCAGTGATCCCCATCCAGGCAAGGGCAGAATATTACTTCACCATCTAAAATACTTGCATCTGCTCATGCTGACACTGTAAAAACACTTCAATGGAAGGTTCAGTCATGTGCTGATGAACGTCCATGTTGCATGTATGGACTGATTGGCCTTCTTCTTAGCGCATCTTCAAACACATGGAATAGTTTTTCTCCAAAAGGTTTGATAATAACACATCTGATAATTTGTGTGATGGAGGAAGTAAATGAACAATGTCTGTTGGGTCCCAACCTGTTATTCTCTCAGGTTTATTTACCATCACGCCTGATATTGCAGTATCCAGCGCATCTTTTTTATGTTTATTCTTAAGGGAAGTATATACAGTTTGGCAGTGATCTAGCACATTGCTACGGAGCCCCATAAGGGACATTAAATATCGCGCCACATTTTTTAAGGTTATACAACATTTTTTAATGTTGCGCCACTTTTTTTTTAATGTAGCACTTTTTTGAAATGTAGTACAACTTTTTTGAAATGTAGTGCGACCTTTTCCTGATGTAGCGCCAGTTTTCTTCCAATGTAGTTAAATATATTGTATTAATTGTTTTTAAGACAGTATTCAAAGATGGCAAGATATTACACTACTTCAATCTTGGCATGAAGTATGCCGAGATTGTTGCTTTTCTTTCCTCTTGTCATGGAATAACATTAAGTGTTCGACAACAAAAAAGAGTATTAAAACAACTCGGTCGAAGTAGAAGAATATCAAAGAGTGGCATAGATAAAGTCATTGATTCTGTTGAGCAAGAATTGTCTGAGAGCAGCGCAAGTATCGGATACAGGCAAATGCATCAACGACTGGTAAACGACCATAGGTTAACTATTGACAGAGAAACAGTGCACTGTGCTCTCAAAGTACTCAATCAAGAAGGGGTTGATCGCAGATTAAGTAAGAAATTAAAAAGAAAGGCAATATCGTGCACGTGGCCCTAACAATACATGGCACATTGATGGGTACCATAAACTCAAACAGTTTGGTTTTTGCATACACGGTGCAATAGACGGATACAGCCGTAGAATATTGTGAATGAAGGTTGCATCTACAAACAACGACCCTGCAGTTATAGCCTATTACTACACAAGCTATCTCAGAAAGTAAGGTGGAACAGCAAGAAAAATTAGAAGTGATTGTGGCACTGAGAATATGTATGTAGCTGGAATGCAGAGGTTTTTTTGCCGAAATTATGACGATTTGTTTGCAGGTGTGAAAAGTTTCATGTACGGCAAGTCAACCTCTAATCAACGCATTGAATCCTGGTGGGCATTTCTTCATAATTGATGTACAGATTGGGGGATCAAGTACTTCAGAGATCTGCGTGATGAAGGATTGTATAATGCCAACAATAAAATCCAAGCGGAATGCTTAAAGTTTTGTTTTATGGATATTATTCGATATGACTTACAGAGATTAGCAAGGCATTGGAACACTCACAATATACGACCCATTAGGAACACCAAATCACCGAATGGCAAACCTGATATTCTTTGTTTTCTTCCGCAAATGTCTGGGACAGTAAACTATAAATGTACCGTGGACCTAGATGATCTTGACGTTGCAGAAGAATGCGTAAGAGAGCCGCAACTGAGAGGTTCACCAGAAGTTATGTAGCCAGCTAATATGATTATGGCAGATCGCAATCTTCCTTATCCAGAAAATGTAAATGAAGCCAGGCTTGTTTATGAAGAATTGCTACTGCTATTTCGAACTTAACAGACCAGCAACAGATTACATAAAATTGTGTCTTGGTACGTTTACACCACATAATCACGGCATCAAAATCTCCACATGAGAGAGGCTCTAGCACAGAAAATTTTGATCATACGACAAAAGTCAATTAAAAGTTAAGTATGAAAGGTCATTTGAAAAGGCAGGACTGACAAACATCTCAAGTTGATGTCGTAACCTTGCAAAGCCGGTGCAGTGTAAAACGGCTTCTGAAAAAGACAGTTGTCGAAGAATGCCAGTTTGCCATTTAAATGTAACGAATATTTAATAATTAATGAACTGAATCCAAAGTGAAAATGGACGGAATCCAAAGTGTAAATGTGTAAATAGATAACTAGCCGCGGATGCAGCTGCATCCGTGGATGTCAAAAATAGCTTGCTAAATAATTAAAGGACGGATAACGCCCTTGTGACAGAAATTATAAATATGGAGTGTAAAATGGAATAAAGATAAGTTGGATCTAGATTGTGTTGTGTATTGTGGCTCATTACAATTTGGTGGCAGCGGTAAAGTTTTAGACGACTGGATATCATGGCTGCAATTCTCCCTGGAAAGTTTGATGATGGAGATTTCGATGTGTGGGTACGCCAGTTTGATGCCTGTTCTGACGCTAATGGGTGGAAAGTAACCGAGACTACTGACGATAAGATACTGATGCTACCAGCCTTTTTACGTGGTCGCACTGCCAGCAACTTTTGCGCCATCTCGGAGGGAGAGAGACGGACCTACAAGGATGCCATCAAATCTATGCGACGAGCTTTATGCCCGCACGCAAAGCGCGAGAATTTCTTTGCCGAGTTTGAGCAAAGACACCTGCGACCAGAAGAAGATCTTTCGGTGTACCAGTGGGAGTTGGAGAACATCTTGTCAAAAGCCAACCCGTCGCTTTCAAATGATGCTAAAACTGCACTTTTGACGCAGTAATTCTCGAAGGGTCTGCCACCCACCTTGAAACTAAATTACCACCAAATCGACAATTCTAAATAGCCAAAACACTTTTAAAATTCAAACTCGTTTAAGGGACTGACTTGTTGGCTCCAAAATTAAGGAATACATATGCAGATTTGCAAAATTGTATTGCCATCAAAATTGTATTGCAAAATTGCATGGTCATGCTGTCATGTACACTGAAAAACATCTCAAACCAAAACTAATATTAAAACAACTTTAATATACACTCACAATTCACTGTCGCTAAAAACATTAAACAATGACTGCATTGCCGTATCTCACTTCAATATCACAAAATTTTTACATTCTAATCTGCAGAGCTACATTTATGTATTTGTAGCCTTCGCAATTCCAATTCCGAATTCAAAAGTTTGCCCGCAATTCCGTTTTTTTTTTACCTTTGAAATGTTCCTTATTCTTCTCTGACGTATGCTTGTTATAGATGTGCCAAACTTGACTTGATTGCTTTGCATACTTTGCTGCTAAAAGAGAAAAACTGGGATAAACATCAATTTCACAATATAAATCTATAGTCTTCACTCCTCTCGTGGGGCCATTCAACATGGCTGCCAGTCAAAAAGCATTACAGTACATATCTATGGGCTTCGTACATTGCCATTGCACGTAAGTAGTCAGGAAGTACTTTTCTTTTCACTGTAATATGTGAGATTGTGTCTTATTCTGATTTTCTGCACATTTCAACTTTAGTAGTTATCACGTCGTCATCAAAACTGATGACAGAGTCAGGTGAAGTTTGTAGCGATGTTTGCACGCTTTTGCCCAAGTTAACTAGACTTGTCGGTGTAGAAGAGGGAGGAAATACATTTATTTTGTCTTTTAGATTTCACCTGTGAAGCTATTGAGTCTACTGCAGTGGACTGTGTAGTGACTGACTTGGCAAGAGTGACTTTGTCTATGCTCTGTGTTAAAATTAAGGGGTTTTTACTTTCATCTTCAGCAGGGAATTCACCTCAGTTGACTTTCTCAGCAATGAATTGGATTTAGGTTGCATAGGCAATGGAGCCATTTGTTTCTTTAATAAGGAACCCGTCAAAGTGATAGCTTGCTTTGGTTGGTTTAGTAGATCTACTTACAGATAGTATTGAGAAATTCGTCATACTTCTTTTGTTTATATTTTGCGACTGGACCGGAGTTGACTTCCTATTTTAAGCAACGGGTTTTACTTAAGAAAAAGTGCCGAAGGGAGAAACTTTCTGCATAGGTATCAACATGTGATGGGAAAATACCACTAGGATTTATTTTTACTGCAGACACACATGTACCATGCTCCTATCTTTTTGGACAGTCTTTTGTGCAGTGGAATTTCCTCCCTTTGAGAGCTCTGTTTAGTAGAAGAGCACATAGGCATTCAAATTATGTACGACGAGGAAGGAAGCTTGTTTAACAACAGTGTTGCTTACATAAAACCATTTTTCGTTTCATTTGGTGTAAGAGGTGTAATGGCTGCATGATATTTGGGTCTTTTTTATTTTAAAATTTATTATTTGATGTTTACCCCAAAAGCAGACTGCTTATCGAGGGGGCTTACATCAATACACATATACGATTTAGACACACAAATACACCCACACAAAATAAAATTTTAATACAAAAAAAAGAAGTAAAAAATATGTTTAACATCAATGGTGGATGCTGCGAAGTGACATGTATTTAAGATATATTGTTGAAGTATTGAAAACAACACACAATTTTCTTCATAATTCAAATCCACAGAACCACTCAGAAAACAATTTAGTTTCACAATATCACTGCACCACAACCACGATTGACCAAACAACTGTGCAGCGGAGGTAAGTAAAGTCATATGCTGAGTAGCATAAAGGGGACACTCAAGTAGAAAATGTTTAACAGTTACTTTTCCTTGTTCACACACACACACATAGGAGAAACTACGCAATTAATAGAAAATAAATAGTCATTGAGAGCACGACAACGTAATCGTAATCTAGCATGTAAAATTGAAGCTCGTCTACTTGATGAAAAATCAAAGAAAAGGTCGTACTTTAAAGATGCAATAAATTATTTAATCTATGTTCAAAGACAGGTAATGAATGTAATTGTCTAATATCTGGCAACAAATTATTCCATAGATTTATAACCAAAGGAAAGCAAATGTTTTAAATATTTCCATTCTGCACCGAAATGTAGAAAATTCGGCAGCTGATCTCAAATGAATATTTGATCTCTCACCAACTGTCAATGGCACCATATCACAAAGATAAGCTGGAGTCATTCCATTTACAGATTTATAGAAAAATATTTTATAAATTTCTCTTCTGGTTTTCAGCTTTACCCAGGCTAGTTCCTCGCGTAATTTCCTAGCACTGGTGCCTTTAATTGCACCTGTAATAATTTTAGCAGCTTTGTATTGAACGCTTTCTAGCAAATCACTATTTTCGGATGTACAATTATTCCAAACAATATCAGCATATTCCGTTAGTGGGCATATCAAACTTGTATACAAATGTCCAAGAGTCTAACTAGAAGGAATTTGAATGATTCAAGCACACTTCATCGTGTAGAGGCTTTTTCATAAACTTTCAACACATACTTGTTCCAAGACATATTTTGTTTTGAAATGTAAGACCCAGATGGGAATAAGAATCGACTTTTTGAATATTCAAAACTCTCACCGTAAGTTCCGGATGACCTAGTTTGTCTTTTTTTCAATTAAAACAACATAGAACAAGTTTAAGAGATTCATAATAACCAACCACTTATCTGACCACTCAAAAATCCTAGCCTAAAATCATTAAGATTTTCAGCTGACACTACAGGATCTTCTACAACCTCAAATAAAGTAAAGTTGTATCATCAGCATAAATAAAAGGCCCCAATTCAGGACCATCTGTAATATCGTTTATATATATTAAGAACAAAAGCGGTCTTAGTACTGAACCTTGAGGAACACTCGAACATGATTTTTTCCATTCCAATGATTGACCTCAAGAACAACACGCTGCATTCTATCCTGCAAGTAGCCTTCAAACCAGTGCACTAGTGAACCACCAATACCAAGTGATTCTAACTTTTTTAACAAACCACAATGCGTTACTTATATATAAATATACAACTCTTACTTCTTTTCCTTGCTCAAAGGGGAGATAAATGTGATGAACTAAATACAATAATTGATTTACTGTTGAATCTCTAGGTCTGAATCCAGATTGAAAAGGATAAAGAAAACCGATTTCTATTTAGTAGTCGTATAATCTTTAAAAACAACTTTTTCATATAATTTTGACAGACAAGGCAAAAGTGAAATAGGACGATAATTGGTTTTAAATTGTCGATTATCTGTTTTATACAAAGGAATAACATTGGCCAATTTCATTGCAAAGGGTGCTATCCTAACGCAAATGACCGATTTATTAATTTAGTAAAAGATGGACACAAAAGATGGCCTTTTGGACACAATTTTTCTGTTGCCAAAACCATCGCACAAACTTGCCTTTGTAATATCAACATTTTCCATTAATCTAAAGATTTCTTCCTCTTCCACTGGAATGATAAAAAATCTCATGTAGAAGTATGTAATTGTACCGATGGAGGCAGTGTCAGCCCCAGGGAGGCGGCCCTGCGCTACAAAATAATCTCTGAAAATGCTCGCCTTTTCCCCGGAGTCAATCGCCAGAACATCATTTTCTATTAATGTTGGCACTATAGACACATTTGTTGACCCCCAAAGATTTTTGGTTACAGACCACCATATTTTAGAATTTCTTGGGATTACTTTAACTTATCGTAATAAAATTGTTTTACAGACCTAATTAGGTTGGTTGTAAAATTACGTTGCCTTCTGTAAGATTCCCAAAAATAATCTGATCACCTAACATTATAAATATGTAATAACCTATCACGTTTACGAATAGCCCAACAAACTTCACTATTCATCCATGGTTTATCCTGCGGTTGTATAACAACAGATTTTAAAGGTATATATATATATACCTTTTAACAACGTCATAAATGGTTTTGAACCACATATCGTAAATAAGGTCAATGTCAAATACAGTATTGAAATGCAACCCTCAATCAAATAAAAATAATTCATCATTTAAAACTGAAATGTTCACATTACTAAAATCGCAAATCTCTCTTTTATAACATTTTTTTAGAAATACAAATCTTGATTTGAGCAAAGATAAGCAAGTGATCACACATAGGACTATGAGTTCCTTCTTATTTATAAAAAATATTTGGCGATTAGTAACCAAAACATCTGAAATTGTTGCTTGGTTCCTGGTAATTCTTGTTGGCTCATTAATCAGTTGTGTCAAATTATTAGCAATTAAAAAACTGTTAAATTTCAATCCTTCAATAGTACTCTCATGAGGATTTATTATCGTAATGTGAATTCAGGTCCCCTAGAATTACCAAGGTATATTTTCTTGATAGGAAGCGTATATTGTCAAGAACAAGCTGAAAGTTATCACAGGCCTTAAAATATCAAACAGCATGTTGTCTGTCAAAATGTCTGGTGTGTGTCAGAATAGGTCGGACATTTTAAAAATTATGTCTGATGGACATACGTTTATTTAGGCACGAAAATCCACAGGCTGCCCAAGCTTAGTCTCATTTTGTTATAATTTGTTCTGAGTAATGACTTTGCTTTTATATTTTCGGGTATTAATTAACATACTTCATATAAGAATGTCTGTGTACTTCATATAAGAATGATATTTCAGCATTCATATGTGTGATACATATATGTAAAAAATTCAAGAATTCTGTATTAATTTTTGAGATTTCTTGGCATACCTCTTTTAAATTGTATCCTTGACTTTGTTGTATGTTTTCCATGCAATCTGTGCACATTTCACACAATGACAAACTGTTAAAAACATGCGCGCGACACATACATACTATATACGTATAAATATAGAAGCCTGGAGACTTCACCTCTGATCAACCACGAGTGTCACATAAAAATACATCAGATCGCCACGGAAACAACGGATTCGTAAAGCACACTTAATTTCCTACTAGATTCATCTGCTATGGTAAATTTTTCCCTCATTTAAAAAAAAATCAAATAATATTCAAATTTTTACCAATCCCACGGGCTTGGCGATACCTCCGTGTTACGGCCATTCAAATCACATCCTCAATTCTCATTGGCTGAGAGCAAATGGCCATCATGGCAGCACGAGCCTGTCCATGGGAGGGACAATTACACACACCAGGGTACACACAGGCAATTTGCTCTCAGACAGGGGAAATCCACTGGGGAAATCCCATCCGCCAATCAAACGTACAAAGTCACATTTAAATTTAAATAGTGCTAAGGTCAAATATAAAACTATTTAATTCGTTTACTTTAATTCAATATGCTATTTTTAAATAAAAAAGACCTGCAGATTGCTTTAAATCCGGTTTTGAAGCTTGCCAAAAAGTAAAAACTTAGCAGTGTGATCATCTTTTCCGTTGGAAGCTGTGGTTAATGCAGAATTACAAGTTAATGTTAAATTCGTGGTCTGAACTGAGCTCGATACTAGATCACTCAAAAAGTGCTGAGGATAAAGAAAACCTGCCTGATAAGCCTCTTATTGGCAACACTCTTGGGAAACTCATAAAAGAAATTTGGAAAGGCGGCATCAAAAAGGGTTTGGAACGGAGCTCGAGCCAAACAGACTGTGAAGTTTGTACATCTGGCAAGGAAAACGGCTGTCCCGTTTTGCCCAACTTTGTCATTTTGCGACGTAGAAGTTCCCGATGACTAGAGCGCACTTCGTTGTAGTAACGATGAAAAATTCATCTGCTATGTATGTCCCAAAAACAAGTATGTCAACAATCACGGGGCAATTACAGAGGTTCATGTCCAGGCAGTTGAGCATCAAAGCCAACGGCTCAAATTTACGCTTGTTGTCAATGGATACAAGGTGGCTTTGAACGACTTTGGCACTGACACGGAAAAACATCAAATCGAAAACGTCCTGAAGTTAATCAACAAATCCAATCTTTGTCAGGGATATTGTTTGGAAACCATATTCATTAGCAACACCAGGTTAATCCATAGATTTCTTTCCTGTTAACTGTCTTTCACTGTTTGTAAAATTCCTTGTTTTTTATCACGATGTACAAATTTTGCAATGATTCTATTTGGTACTTTCTTGGTCAAAGGCAATCTATGGGCAGTTGAAATGTGGTCTTCGGTAACATCAATTCAACGACCTCAACAACAATTTGCTTTGGATTATATGTCGTGAGAACCGGCACTCCAGTGATTTCAATACAAGCGCATCGTTGATATTGGTGAACGTTATCGACCAGCACTTGTTGGTTATATGTATTATCTTCAGTCGTTTGTAGCCGTTCTTCCAAATTCTTTATCTTCTGTGAAGTTTCTGAGATGTGTTTCTTAACTGTTTTAAGGGACTCTTTAAAATTATCATAGTTCTTTGATAAATAATTTTGTGATCGTTAGATTTCTGCAAATTTGATATTAAGCGCCATTATTTCACCTTTAATATCATCGAATTCAATTTTAAACTCTTTCTTAATGCTAGGCAATAGGTTGCTTTCCCATAAATTTTTAAGGGGATTCGATAGTTAAAGATTCTACTTTCTGTTTAGGCGCATATTTATAAGGAGCTTATAAAAGCACATCCGTTCCGCTCAACGTGTCAAACATAAAAGTACAAAAAACAAACTTTTCTAGCCATTCAAATAAGATTAGACTAGTGAACAGACATTTAACACACCTCTCAATGTTGTTAAGACTGTTAAACAACCTTAACAAAGTAATCACGCAACACACATTGAACAACCTGATTGCCACTCTATATGCTGACAAACTAACCCCCATCTACAGTGGCCCACAAGTATCACAGCAATTTATTTTGAAATTACGTCACATAAAATCTAGAATCACTGCAAACATAAATTTTATAGCGCGAATAAAAATTTTTGTTGTTGCACAACTTATTTCATGCCTGGGGCATTTAAAAACTCATGGCAAATAAAAAAAGTCACGGCAAATTAAAAACTCATGGCAAAAACACACGGCAAAATAGACCAAACACCTGATAGTATTATTGTATCAAATAGATATGATGGCGGAGGCACAGGAGGAGGAAAATATAATAAAAGAATATTTTAACACGAGTTTCAAGTACGAAGAAATTATTGAGTTTTTGAGCAAGAACCATTCTATAACAACGAGTATTGTGACCGTTAAAAGATGCCTAAAACAGTATAGTCTTCAACAAAAAATTGCAGAGTACGACATTGATCTTGTCCGAGAAGAATTCAGAACTATTTTAGATGGACCTGGCTGTAGTGTGGGTTACCGACACATATGCCATATGCTTAAGTTGCAGGGCATTTCTGTGCCAAGAAGTGTTGTTAGAAATTTAATAAAGCAACTCGATCCAGAAAGGGTACAGGAAAGAACAGCTCATACACTTCAACGAAGAACGTATGTTAATCGGGGGCCAAATTATGTTTGGCACTGTGATGGTTACGATAAGTTGAAACCATTCGGGTTTCCAATTTATGCATCAATTGACAGATGGAGCAGAAAAATATTGTGGCTATACGTTACACGTTCAAATAATTTACCACAAAATATAGCAGCATATTACCTAGAAGCAGTCAGAGATCTTGGAGGCTGCCCTATAAAATTGGTGACAGATCTTGGAACCAAAAATTGTATCATGGCCTCTTTACAGCCATTCTTTCAAGATGACATTCACAGTCATCATTACGTACCATCTCCTAGAAATCAAAGGATAGAGGCTTGGTGGTCCTATTTTAGGAGAAGCCGAAATTCTTGGTGGATCAATTTTTTTAAAGACCTTGAAGACCAACTTGTATTTAATCAGGCAAGTGAATTGCAAAGTGAATCCTTCTGGTTCACCTTTGCACCACTTTTACTAGTGGATTTAGATTTTGTGAAGGAACACTGGAATACACACTATATACGGAAATCATGTTATGACACAGTACCTGGTTGACCGAATTCCTTGTAATTTTTGCCCGAAATAGATGGTGGCGTTGCCTACATTATTTTGGTGGTACCGGAACATGATATGATTTATGCACAAACACATGTTGTGGACAATCCGGAGCCCAATGTGTTTCAGGAGTATTTTCATTATGTAATGAACACCTGTGAGTTACAAGCCCCAGGAAACTGGAGAGAAGGACTAAATTTATATAACATATTACTTGATTATGCAAACAATGGTCTGTAGTTTAACACAATTAGATATAAAGTGACCTTTTCTATGTTCTTGAACCTAACAAAAGGTATATAAGAATAAAGTTTACCAGGCATAGACTGAGCACATCTGTGATCATCATAAAGTAAGACATACTCTTTAGATTTATCAAAGTTTTTGTCATAGCACTCCACTTTTGTATTGCTTGCTTCAGGAGCGTGGCATAGGTACTTTGCTGTAAAACAGTCACTGGTAATCATTTACCACGAACTATCTTTAGACCCTTTGGGGAAATCACTTTGATGCCAATGTTTACAGACACTTTTTCTCTATTTTGGCAGGGTTCTTTTTCTTTGAACAAAAAGTATGCCAGATTGCCTACTAAAATTCCTCAAGGATTCCTTAAGGTTCCTGCTAGGATCTTTAAGGATCCTGAAAAATCCTTGGAAAAATCCTTAAGGATACCACATAATCCTGAAGGATCCTTGCAAAAGTTCTTAAGGATATCACATAATACGTGTTAGAGTTTACAGCATCCTTGAAAGATCCTTGCAAATTTTTAAGGATCGTTGTTATTATCTTCAAAAGGCCCCCTAAATAATCTGTCATGATCCTAGGAAATTAACTGAAGGATTCCTAAAAAATCTATCCTGCTCGCAGACGCTTATTGTATTATGACAAAGTGTCATAATACAATAATAAGCGTCTCAGGGACCGCGAAAGATCGGTAATTGAGGGGGGCCATAATCATATATTTGGGTTCACGAAGCGTAAAAACACAGTTTATAGGAACAAGATGGTTGGGCTAGTTGGCAAACCTCAAATAGAGCGGCAATTATGTCAAGGATCAAAGGAAAAAAAGTCACGTGACAGGAAAGCAGTACGCCACTTGTTGTTTTTATAATGAAGAATCAAATATCTTGACAAAATCTCATATTTCGCATGGTCGAGGCATGGTAATTTAATGGGGTTCGGATCGTGATTGTTTGGCAAGCTTGTGCAAAAGAAAACAGTCTTTTACAAAGTAAAATGAGCGAATATGTAAGCGAAAATGAAGCAAGTATTGCACGGCTCGAAGAAGCGGATTTATCGCAAGATGATTCCGACAATGGTTTCAACCTTTTCTTTAGTGTTTTGGTGACTGAAAAAGACAAATGAAATTGACGATGAATTCAATGAAGCTGTGACAGAAATCGAAGGCAAGAAATCATTCCAGTGTAAGAAATGCGGTAAAATATGCAAATCAAAAGGTGGGCTTACAAGGCACACAAATTCGAAACATTTCGATTTGACTTTCGAGGTAACACACAAAAGTAACCTCGACAAAGATACAATTGATGGGATTTGTTGAAGCAATCAAAGCTAGAATTGTAGACGAAGGTTTATATGACAAAGAGACAACGACTGCTTTAAAAGCGGTGACGACTATGGAAGCTCTCTTTACTGCTTTACTTCCTATCTACGAAACGTTTTGTAGGAAAAAGAATCAGAACAAGTTGCTTGAAACGTTTTATGGTTTAATTCCCTAATCTCGAGAGCTGCTGAAGTGTGATGAATATAGAATAGCGAACTTAATACTGATTCAAATGCCTGATTTTTTTATTGGCTTCTATAAGACTTCCACAATGACGAAAATGCAAAACGAAACACCAGCCATGCTTGTACCAGCTGAACTCGGACCATTGTCCTACATCGCTGGATATATTGTGAGTAAACTGGTCAACAAAAATCGAACGAAGAAAGGCCAGTCAAGCGATGAAATTCAATTGAAGTCAACTGAAGCGACAAATGCTTTTATTTCTGCACGAACCAGAGGTGGACTTGTATGTCCTTGTGACGACCTTATTCATATTGTTGAGGTAGCTGAGGTAACATTCAGAGGTGAAATCGATAAGATTAATGTTACATTAAGAAGTATCCCTACAGAAAATATTTGTAATACAATGCTTGAATCTCCTGCCGTAAAATCATTATGAGAGAACATTGTTTTGTCATCTGGGGTTGACAGTTTATCTGCAAATGCAAAACTATGCTTGGAAAATATTGTAAAACTGTATTTAAAAGTTAGGTCTTTTTCATATGCAAAGGATTACATTACAAAGTACAAAATAAAAAAGAAGCAAACAAAGACCAAAGCACTCAGAAGTGAGTTGAAGAGAAAATAACTTTTTATCCCTGACAGCCTGTGACAATCTATGATATTTGCATATACAGTATATATATTATGAACAACAACAGTTCATATGTCTGTTCCCATTATCGACATTAATTAAGCTGCACAACTTTTGCATTGACAAGTACAATCATCTTTAGAAAACAAATTAATAAAGACTAGTATATGGCACTCTTGGATGCACTGCCACTCTTTGGATTTACCCACTCAGCAGCAATTTGTCCCCAGTGCAAAGCTTTCAATACATTTAGATAAAAGGTCAATAGCTTTTTTAACAGATCAACTTTATATTTTCTTTGAGTTGTCTGAAAGAAGATGATTTTACTCAATGGGAAAACTCTGCAACTTAATGGCTTAACAAGAGATATAGCTGGGTTTCCGTCATGTTATATGGTTAGTGCTTGGTGGTCACCCCAAATAGAAACACAGTTATCAGATCGATTTTATTAGAGGTATTTACCTTGTGTTTGGTAGCACATATACAATTTGGCGAAATTTTCCCACTTCCACAGGGCACAAAGTGGCAATTGTTATGACCCAAACTCAGAGATCAGAAGAATATATATATTAACTGTATTTCACGATACACAACGCTTTTATATTATCGGTTATGAATATTAATAAGTGCATGCATACTAACGAGCTAAGCTATGGACATAACACTTCTCCCTTTTTTATGGGATTAATATTAGATAATTTTATATAATATTCTAATCAATGTTCTAAACGATGTTATAATTTTTTTTTTGATATTTTTCCTCTATAAATATGGCTAAATAATATATACTGTCAATTAATGTTAATAAGTGACATAGTCTGACAAATATGCCAGTCTTCGTCTGTTTCTCCTTGGTCTTAATTTAGGTTGTTGTTTTCCAACTTGGGCTACATATCTATTTCAGTAGTGTTCCTTGTTTCTCTTGCTTGAACATTTGGTTCGATATCTTGAATACCCTCTTGGTTTGTTTCTACTATATTCGTCGTCGATCCCGTTGTTATCTGTCTAGTTTTTTCCTCTGTATTTCTCATTAAATTCTCTCACACGTCATCTTGGATGATCTCTTCATGTTCCACAGATTCTTCATAATCTTTCCCAAGAACCAACGAGTTGACAAGTTTGTACTGGCTTGCATCACGATATACTTCTTGACCGTCCTTGATCCTTTTTGCTGTGATGCTCAATCCATCAACACGAGTGACAGTGTAGAATGCTGTCTCATAAGCTGTAGACCATTTATTTGCCTTCTGCTTCAGTAGTACGTGATCTTCCACAGTAAAATTGTGCTCTCCACTATTTCTTTAATGAGAGTTGCATACCATCTTATCTTTGTATTCTTCGCCCTTTCAGTTGATTGCAATATCTTCCCCATTTGAACTGTTCGTTTCTCTGTTTTGATAATCTAGCTTGGTCCTCACCGATCTGTTCATCATTGCTTCATACGGTGTTGCTCCAGTAGCTGGATGTGGCGTTGATTGAAAACCCATCAACATTTCTTGGATTGCATTGCTACTATTTCGACCTTGTAGATGTGCAATCTTTTCTGTCTTGTTCAGCAACTTCATGAAGCTTTCTGCTTCGCCATTTGCCCGTGCATGCCCTGGAGTGACACGATGATGATGAAATCCTTCGGTTTTCGTGAAGTTTGCAAATTCCTCGGACTGAAATGGCAGACCGTTGTCGCTCTCGATTTCCCACGGAGTCCCATGAATGCCAAACATGACTTTGAGCTTCTCCTTTGTTTGTGAGCAGGTCGTTGAACTGACTTGTGTGACCTCTGGATACCTGGTTCTCTTATCTATAGCTACTAGATTATAATGTCCATCGGGGTAAGGTCCACCAAAGTCTAAGGTGATCATGTCCCATGGTTTCTTCGGTATTGCCGTCGGTTTCACCGATTCTTGTTGGTACTTCTTTGTGGTTACATGACACTCAAAGCATTGTCCGACTATTTGCTCCACCATTGAATTCTCCGTCGGGAACCAGTACTTTTCTCGAAGCATTTGTTTGGTCTTCGTCATTCCAAGATGCCCCATATGATGTGCTGCTTGCACGACTTCTCTCTGAAGGCGAGTGGGAATAACAATTTGATTCATTCTAAAAATCAGTATGTTCACTAAGTATAGTTTGTATGGTATACCATAGAATGGTGAGATATCAGGATCTTTCCGGTGTTCCCAGTCTCCTCTTAGGATTCTTTCGGACAGGTTCTGGAGTTGGGTGTCTTTTCTCGTTTCTTTTTGAATACTCTGGAGTACAACAGCGTGCTCTGTATTTACAACATACTTGATAACTTTCTCAACCAAATCTCGCCCCGCTCGCTCGTTCTTGCCTGGTTGGTAGGTAAGTTCAAAATCAACATGTTGCATACCCATCACCCATTTTTCAATTCCTGGAGGCAGTCTGATTGTAGCTTTATTGAAAAGTGGAATTAAAGGTTTGTGTGCGGTTATAATCTTGAATTGTTGGGCACCCACCAGGTAGATGCTGAATCTGTTCTTGGCCCAATGTATGGCTAAGGTGTCCTTCTCTCTCTGGCTATACCATTTCTCCACTTCTGTCATTGTACGACTGATGAAATGGACAGGCTGTAACCCTTTCCCCGTTTCTTGAAATAGCCCTGCTGAGAGTCCTACGTGGTAACTGGCTTCTGCTCTTATTATTATCGGCCCATCTGGGTTGAAGTATGCCATAGTGCTTCCACTGATGATACTCTCTTTAACTCTTGTGAATGCCTTTTCTTCCTTTGATCCTCACTGAAACTTGACATCTTTATGGGTCAAGGCTCTCAACGGTGCTGTAAGAGATGAGTATCTGGGAATGAACTTTGGTAGATAACTGGTCATACCCAAAAAACTTCTAACAGCATTTTTCGATTCTGGTGCTTTGCTCTCCTTGACAGCTCTGACTTTTGCTGGACTTGGCTTGAGGCCCTCTTGAGTAAATCGATGTCCATAGAACTCGATTTCATTAACACCAAACTGACATTTCTCGAGGTTAAATGTGATTCCAAAATCAGCTGCCCTTTGTAGCACGATTTCCAATGGTTGATCATGCTCTTCTGCATTTCTCCAACCAATCAAGATATCATCTCGTTGGTTGAGACATCTAGGTATGTCCCCAAATATGCCATACATTGCTTTATCAAACATATCTTGGGATGATTTTGCTCCGAAAACCAGTCTCATTGCTCTCATGTTACCCCATGGTGTGCTGAATGTTGCAACCATTCTCAATCTACTGCCGATTCAGGTTGAGCGTTTTGCGGAAGTGTTGGTGACGTTCGTTTTGGGCATTGCAACGTGACGTTTCTATGCGGGCAAATGGGCGTTTCTAAGTGAAGGACGTTGCGTTGAACAGAAGCAAGCAATGCTTTTTGTATGCTTATAGAGAAATGTCTTTGATTCAGATTAAAGTTGTTTATAATTATTACTAGAGTAAACGCATCACACCAATATATATATTAGAGGAAGAATTGTAAAACTCTTCATTTGAAGTGTTTAAAATGCATGTAATTAAAGATATCCGGCACTTAGCGAAAGCAACCTCTCTGCGTTGGACCATAGACGATGATGGACTCGATGTTGACTTTAATATCCAAATGAGAGGCATTTTGACTAAAGAACAGAGCATTAGAATAAATGCGATCGAATTCGAATCACCGATAGTATCTACATTGTCTTCGAATCAAGCAACGGACAAATACTCAAGTACCGATGACAAACAGCCAAAGCAAAATATAAGAGCTCATGCGCAAAAGAAATTAGATCTACCTGAACGAGATAATTCGAGGTTGGGCTTTGTCTTTGGAGGAGAATAGAACGTTGACTCGGACAACGAAGATACCGAGGAAAACGAAACACGCATAATCATGCCACTGGAAAGGTACGCTACAAAACAGAAACAAACAGTTGATAAAATTTCCTTAGAGCTAGAAGAGGGAACACGCAAATTACGAAAGTTTGATGAAAGAATTGGGCGGGTGTCGACCCAGAAAGAAGGGATTTTATCCACTTGTGGGAACTGTCACCTAAAACTTGGCCATACCAAGAAAATATGTACCTTCTCTCCATGTAGATCTGCATTTTCGTGTGGCATTCTTTCGAAGCACATGAATGAAAAGGCCGAACGTACGGCTATCGAAAGAAACGTAGGGCGAACACGTGTTAGGTTGAACAAGGCACAAAAGGAAATGAACGATGCTAGTCAGGCTGCACACAAGCTAACACAATCCGTTTCAAAACGAATTGAAGATATTGTTATTGTCGAACGGCCAGACAGATACGTCAGTTTTGGGCTGCGAAACTGGGCCCTGCTAAATAGAGATGTGGCTACTCTTCAAAAATGCCTCAAAGGCAAGCTCCCTTCCCCAGAGAATGCCACAGACACTTGATGAGATTGTCAACACTAACTCTTCGAATTCTTGTAAAGCAAAGCAAGAATCTAGCTGCACGGCCACCAGTGCATCGGCTTTCAGCGAGACAGATCATTGAATTAGTTCGCACAAACGTCTTCTGGCTGAAAATTATGCCATAAAATTTCCAGGCCCAAAACAGACACTGCCAGCATCACAAGGAATCTGTATTAGCGATAATTTGGATGACTTCAAACTGGCACTGAAACTTCAACATGAAGAAATATCCACACCCAAAAGTTCATAGGAAAATTTGATGACATCGACTCAAAGTTCGCGTAAACAAATCCTATTCTATGATGATAACTCCAATCCTGAGCCACTGCAACAACACTTCGAATCCACTGATGCTGATCAGGAAAAACGGAAAGATGATAATATAGAATTTGAGGCAGATGCTGCGGCTGCTTTGTTGCAGTTAAAACGCCACAGAGTCACAGTCATGAAATCTAATTACTAAAAGTTGAAATTGAATGTTATTACAGGTATAAAAACATTATTATAACACAAAACTATAAGTAAATTCATATTAGTTTTGTTAGGCAATTTTCTTTATATATTCCAAAGTTTAAACAGCTAGGAGATCACATTAGAGACAAATACCACCCTTTTTTGGGCAGCTATGATGAAAGAAACAAGGCGAATTGAGTATTACAGCCATTGCAATTGAAGTGTTCCTAAAATATTGTATCAATTCATTTGCCAACATGAACGAATTCATTTGATAAAACATTTGAAAATTTTACAATTTCCTAAATAATTGATCAACTTCCTGTTGAATGCTCCAATCACAACGAAGCAGGAAGTGACCAGAGATGGTCAGATCTGTGAAGTTTGTAAACAGTTCCACCAACTGTCAAATCAATTTGTTCTAGTGAGCAGATGAATTGATGCAATATTTTAGGAACACTTCAATTGCCACGGCTGTAACAAGCCAAACCAGATGTTCTTTTGCGAGCCATACTTCAATACTGCGATGGAATGTTGTATTGATGTGGAAGTCGAATCGAACTTTACCCTATTTTTCAATGTTTATTTAAAAATTGAAGATAGATTTGTTTCACAAACCCACAATATATGTATATTTTAATAATTTAAGTATTTTAAAACAGTTACAAACGTTATCTCACCTGTGTACACATGAGAGTAACTCGTAATACATGATGTAGATATATTTGGTATTCTCTTTAACTGCAATTGTGGATATCGTGAAGGTCACTTGCGGGTTGCGATTGTAATCAGGTCGCTGTCAGGCATTGAAGCGTGAAAGTAAACAAAACTCAATTATTTAACAGATGTTTTGACTGACAAGTATTTGCATTAGAAATGTATGAACGTAAACAATATGATCTGAGATACTTTGAAAACAGACTATATAAAATTTGATTTAAAACTCGTACATTTAGCCATTCAAGTTGAGATTCACGAAACGTTTTACTGTAACACGCCCAACGCCTGATTAAGATGACCTTGACAACATGCATATAATTTCACCGCTTAATATTTATATTCTAGTAAATCAAAGCACTTTTAAGTCTATTCTTTACATACAGTCTTATACAAATACGGTAAATAGGTACCATTATGTAGTGAAAAACAACTTGTAATACATGTAATTTAAACCCAAAAATTGAATAAACAATGTGGTTTTGAAATACGGCTATGGCATTAAATAGCCAGTAATCTCATAAAAAGATTGCATGTCACCAGGTGTAATGAAATTAATGGCAGTGTACAACGCTTCCTTCAAGTCGGTGTTGGCCATTTCCCAAAATCTGTTCTTAAGCAAATATTTTGGCTTGCCAAAAACACTCCGCAGGATTAAATTCCGGGCTGTAAGCTGGCATATAAACCAACTCTATGTTTAGGTCGTTAAGAAAATCTCGTAGGACTTGTTCACCTTCATTATGGTGTATAGGACAGTTGTCCATGACAATTGTGTCTCCGACTTCCAAACAAGGTCTACCTGTTGCCGGGTTTATAGACATATACGCTTCCTCGAAAAACCGCAGAAATTCCAAAGTGTTGGACGGGCCATCTACTACATTTATGTAAGTTACCCCAGTAAGAGAGCACATGAGATTAACTGTGGTATTTGATGTTTCACAGTATCGTTCAATTTCAACTGCTCTTTCTCCTATGGGAGCGTGTCCGTAAAATCGTTTGCCATTAGCAGGTAACTTAACACCGCATTCATCAAAATATTTTAGACTATAAGGATCTTTTTCGTGCAAATAATCGATAAACAGTTACGTGTATGCCATGTTTTGGATGGTAAACCTTTCCTGCGCTATGTGAGTTATTTTTTTATACATGAATGCGTCGCCACTCGGCATTCGTTTTTGAACGGCATTGCTAAGAGCTGTCGTTGAAGTACTTCCAAGAGGAAGGTCGCCAACTTCAATAAGAATATTTTCAATTTCAGAATAGTTCAGAATAATTCCTTGTTTCTGTTACTACGCGGATTACATTTGGTGCTTCGGTAGCTGCTGCTTCTTGTTGTTGTTCACTATGGGCCATTGTATTTATCGCTTTAATAATTTCTTTGCCTTCGAAGATTACTTCTGTAGATTTGACTTTTATCTCATTATTTGCTGGTGGATCCGGGCTTATTCTAATTTCGGTTTTCCAGTTTTATCCTCGTCGCCAATGTTATGACCCAAACTCAGAGATCAGAAGAATATATATATTAACTGTATTTCACAATACACAACGCTTTTATATTATTGGTTATGAATATTAATACGTGCATGCATACTAACAGGCTAAGCTATGGACATAACAGCAATATGCGTAAAGTGGACCACCAAGCGTTGTACTATGTAAAAGCATCGAGTGAAACCCACCTATTGACAGATAGTTTTGTTAATTAAGCCATTAAGCTGCAAGGCCTACACCTTTAATATCAAAATTGTCTGGAGTTAGACAATGTGAAGTAAATGAAATTGTGATTTTAAAAAATGTAAAATAATCAAGGACACTGGAAAATTGATCATTGATTGGGGGGGGGGGCAGACGGACAGATATTCATATATTTGTGTTCACTGACCATAAAAACAACCGATTTCAAAAAATCAATAGCAATGAGCACAAATATATAAATACCTACCCCTTCCCAATTACTGATATCCCAACATTCCTGAAAACCCAACATTCCTGAAAACAGGCACAAGATCAAAATATGATCAGCATATACCAGAATTAATGTGAATGTTGATGTAATCTTTTAACTATAGTCACATTTTACATGATAGGGTATCTTTTAAATGTTTCTCATTCATGTTAAATTTATAAACAAATAAATACAGTTTATTAAAAAGCAAATTGTCTTTGTACATAGCAGAGTTACTTTTTTGCACCCTTTTTGACAGGTTCTTTACTTCATAATGGCCACCAACATTACCTCTAATGACTGGGGCAATATCTCTCTGTGAAGCAATAGTCAAGTCATTATACCCAAATTGTTGAGCAGTAGGGTTATCAGATCTCCCACTCCTGGCTCTCTGGTGACCAAAATAGTCTTCCAGTACATCCTGCATGAACCGTTCAGTTAGGACATACTGGAATCCCTGGCCAAGTAGGAATTTGATCACTTCCACATGGGAGTTAACTGAAATCTTTAACCCGCTGTACGTTTGGACAGACAAAAACATCTTTCCTCGTTCATCAGGAAAATATTCACCAGGACGGGTTAAGGTGTTTCTCTTCCAATCTTCCAGATATTGCAGGAACACATCTTTCAACTATGCTAAACGTAGGTCATCGCAGCTGCTGTATGGCTTGATGAGATCATTTTGTTTCCATGCGTGCTCACTGGTTGAACGAACACTAGTACAGTAAAAAAATCGTTCATAATTCAACAGAACTTGGCAGTGCCAAGGACCTCCTCATCACAACTTTCTTCAAGTGCTATGGCAACAGACTTGCTTGAAACCTGGGAGGCAAGCTTAACTTTCATCTTGCTGCAGGAAGTGAGCACCACATGGTCCAAAGTAAGCTTTGGTACAGAATGTAATGCCAGCTCCTGATCACTGTAGAACACGTTGGCTATATCACGGAACAACAAATAATTTCCATCATTCCGCATTAGTCGACTGCATGACCCTGAACCAGAGTTGTACAGGCAATTTCTGGCTGTCTTCATCAGGTGGGGTGAATCAGCAAAGAAGATAAAGCATGACATAGCGAACACATTTTGTGTCTTGTATGCATGTCTTGCTTTTGGATCTTCTCCAGTGAGATTGGAATGGAGGTTGAAAAATTTTCTGTTAGTAGATGCACCATCATTAATGGCAGCAACCACATACAAATTAGGTGATAATTCCAGGACAGACACAATTTTCCAGAAGATGGGCATGATTTGAAACGATGTGACATTTCCAGTGAAATAGTAGCCAATGATATGCATTTGGTCAGTAGCTAATTCTCGCACAAGAAATGCCAAAGTATGCGTTGCAATGGTATCCTCTTCCTGTAGTGTGGAATAATTGGTCATAGGATCACCAAGGTCGATGAAACCAATCAGCTCACCAGAGACCTTAGCGAAGACTAAGTTGGATTGAATTTTCATTTCATCCATTACCAAAGCCACATGCCGTTGGACATCATGAAATAATTTTTGTAGTCTCTGAGGATTCTTTTGCTGGGTAGGATTAATGCACCACTTTCTTTGAGCTCCCTGTAAAATTACTGGGAGACTGTTTTATTCTGCCCTCTCCCACATTACGGCTCCAAATCCCAAAGTAGAATTCTCTGGTATTAGGTAAAGTAAAAACATAAACTAAAGCTGGTAAAAGAATAAAGTAAGGTTAGTAAGGGTCATACTAATTACCGACCAGAACCGACAAAAACCGACAAGAAGCAAACAAATACCGACAAAAACCGACAAGAAACAGAAAAATACCGACAACAAGCAAGCAAATACCGAGAAATCCATCTACAACATTTTCATTCAAAGATATGAAGTTATTTATGTTAAGCTCACCATGAAATGCAGCAAGCAGTGTAAAAAACTGACACAGCTGACAGGTATGAAATATTTCACTTTATGATGAAACAAATTTGATAATAAAAGCTGAATTATTTAACTGAACAGACAAATGTTTTTATTTTCAAAGTATTAATGGCTTCCAATTGTATTGATTACGCATGTTATAATATATATATTATATGTATAATGTTTACATGACGTGTCACGAGGCTAACTGTGCATAATCAATACAGTTGGAGACTGAGTACAATTCATTCCACAGGCATAAATAACACATACATGAATGTACATATTCATTAAATAAAATATATATTTACCATTAATTTTTGGGCTACCTAGGGTGGCTGGTACAGTTATGTACAAATTATTAAGCTAGTCAGGGGGGGCATGATCAAGACTATTCAGTGACAGATGACTAAGTATTAACTTTTCAAAGTATGGACTTTTATTTACACTTAAAATTTACAATATTCTAATTATACAACTATTAACTGTTCACTGTTCATGTCATTATTTTTCAACTTTTATTCTTTTTGCTTTGTAGCTTTGTGTTTTGGCATTGTGCACACGTTTACGTTGACCAGGTTTTCTGGCAATGGAAGGTGTCTTTGGAATTTCCAGAGCACCATCAGTTGATTGCAGAACTTTTTCATTTTTCACTGTTGACACAGAGATGAATTTTTGAAAATGCCTTACTTTCTCATCCTCATTTTTCTGGGACCAAGCAGTGTTTGATAGCACAAATGGCTTAAGTTGTGGAATAACCTGATAATTTCCATGTCCATGGCGTGCTCGTCTCATATCAGCATATTGAAGTTTTACGATGGAATAAATTTTCTCAATCAAATCAGGAAGTTTCAAAACTTTCCAGTTTGTTGAGAGCTTGAGAATGTTACTCAATGACTCACAATTGTTATTGTTTCAGTTCAATGGTATACAGTTGGAGAAAATTTTTGACTGGTACACATATTCTCTAATACATGGAACAAAGTTGGGAGCAATGTCTAGCAGTGTATTTGATAGTGACAAAACCGTCAATTCAAACTCCACTAAATCTCTGGCATTTATCAAGCCATTGTTGCCAAAGATCAGAGACACAATGTTGTTTTGCAATTTTGCAGGGGCTCCAACAGTATGTTGCAGGTGGCGACGAATGTTTTCCTCAAGATGGTGCTGACAGAGAATCTGAGTGGCTGATGGAAAGCTTTGCTGCACTGCTTTCAAGGTAGCTGTTTCTTCATCTGATCTGACAATAATTTCGTTTAACCCAATTTCAGTTCCGATATTTGCATCAAGTTTGGTTCGATGGCGAGAGAAAAATCTTGGATATGTTGAACATTCGCCATGCCAATGCAGAAATACTGGACCAAGCATAATTGGAAATTTTTGAATTGAACGTCTTAATAGATGTGTGTTTTTAAAAGCTGTCAATGTTACAAAACAGGCACCAAGGTTAAATGTTCTGTCGACCCCAAGGATAGATTTATCGTCCTTTGTGACACAGAATTTTTTGACTTCTTTTAGCTGTTCTTCATTATACAGGATAACCTTTGGTGGTTTTCCCTTGGTTTGCACTATCTCCTGTATAAATGGATGCTCATTCATCATGTTAATAATGGTTTGAATGTCGTCAGCGGTGTTTTTTCTATTTTTTTCTGTGTTTCTTTTTCCCCGTTCATTCTTGTGTTTAATGTTTTGAACCAGCTTCAGGTTCCGTGGGGCATCAAAAGAGTTTTCTAAAACCATGTCAGTATAAACATTTCGTGGAGGTGCACATGCAGCCTTTTCTTTGATTTTTTCTTTTGTAGCCTCGCTTGTTCTTACATACTCACTTCCAGCACCTTTCTTACTGTTCCTGTGCATTGCAGTGTGAGATGGAAATGTGCCGAGGTATTCGGCTACAGCTCTCCGTTGGCAAGTGGCATCCATTTTGGCCGACGCTTTTTCAATCCATGTCACTCTTTTCTTGTACTCTGTTTTTCACTTGAGTGTGGCATAAAATTTTCTCATTATCACAACCTCTTCATCGCATGGTTGAGGCTCCAGGGGTACACATTCTTTCATCTTCATGATACAGTACTTTCCATTTTTCACTTCAATTGCTTTGAAAGTATTGTTAAAATGATGAAACAACGTTTTCTTCATCGAGGACGATTTGGAAAACCATGCTCCGCAATCATCTTAAAAGTTACTTCTTTTCCCACGCATCCTCTTTTGACAGTTGCCTTCGTTTTCAATCGAGAAGTATATGTCTTCTTTCTGACCTTTTGGGATTGAAGACATTTCTTATTCTGCAAAAGTCCACACAAGGATTCAACGTCCAGAAAGTGTCCATTTAGTCTATTGTTTGAATGATCATTGGGAAAATGCTCACTTGACTTGTCAGGAACTTCTTCCGGGCACTCAGACATTGAGCATTCACTCCAGGCTTCCACCTCTAGGTTTTCACTTTGACAGTCCTCTCTTGGCATGCAATTATCTGTCTCCATACCTGAGAAGTCTATCTTAGTGTCGTTATGCGCAATGAGGGGTGAACTGTTAGGTTCAGGGTTGTTATCTGCCGCGTTAGGATGTTGCTCTGTTGAATCATCATTGGAAGGCGTTGCTGTTGTGTCCAGTGGTGACGTGAGAAATTTTGGTGAAGGACTAGTTACGCTGACGGGAAAAGATGTATTCGTATCGGATGTAGAATGGCATTCCTCGATCAAAGGGACAAAATGGTTTGGAAGCCAGATCTGATCATGTGGATGAGGACAGGGTCCAAACATTCTGGTCCAGAGCACGTACACTCTACCCCGACTTGTATTTGTGGACAGTGACACTATTGGCGTGATGACGGTATTCAAAATACGCATACAACTATCAAGCATACCGTTCATTGCTAGATATACAGAAACTATCTCTCGCCCAATCACAGAAGACAGTCCTTGAATGGTAAAGAGTGATAAAAAGTTTCCATCCCAATCACATTTTTGGCAAGCTTTCACCAAATCAGAAGAAACTAGACGAAAGTTCTGATAATTAGCGTGGGCCTTGTAAAGTTCAAAGTTCAGAACTAGCTCCAAGCAGGTTCGAACTCTTAGTTCACAAGACAACTCTTTATTTCCTTGAATTGCTACTGATACGGTGTTAAATAGACAGTTACCATCACCACTAACATGTATTGGCACTCGTGATGGTATTCTTCCACAGACGTTCACCACTGATTGTGAGTACTGATGTGATGGATCGTACGGTTGGCAGTTAATGCTGGTTCCTCCGCTGGTAAACTAAATGGGTGATTCTTCAGCAAGATCATCTCCACATTTGCTGCTTTGTGAAGAGCTACGATAGTTGTGCGTGTGTCGCTCAACCTTTTCAGTGATTTCTTGAAATCAAACCCTCCCTTCTGATCAGCACAGCATTTAGAGCAAACATAATGGCATGAGACATTTGAAATCTCTTTAAACTCCCCTTTGCCGATATTTTCGCTAGTATAGTGCGCCCACTCGCAACAGTGCTCGCAAAAAATTGCATCAGAAACGCACTGCTTCTTGCATACAATACACGGCCATCTGGCAGCTCTTCTTTTCACACATGTGTGACTAACATGTGTTTGTTTTTTTCCAATCATTGTTGAACAACGCTAAAGTTTCCTTCAGTCACTAACTTCGGATAACTCGATACAGAGAATTGTCAAAGACGAAAAGAATAGGCAATGGATACTATGTTCTTTTTATGTCAGGGAAACCTAATGTCATGCTAATTAGCGCATTTTTGTGTTGTGAGTCATGTGTTGTTTGTGAAATGCACTTTTTGTAAAATGCGCATCTGAAAAATAATTAAATTTGATGTTGAGTGACGTGATTTGAGCAAAGTTTCACAGAATTTGTCTTGTTGGGTAACTCCAGAATGCCCAGTTTTTGTGTGGTTTTTGTTTTCTTAAATACTCGGATATTATTTTACAATGAATAAATTGTTTTGTTTTGACAATGTAAAAAGTCATTAAAATTCCTTTGAAAACAGGCAAATGGGATACAAATTCATTAAAAATGAAACTGGTAAAATGCTATCCTAAATATTACACACAATTTCGATCACAATGAAAGTAATTCTACGATGCGGGAAAAAGAAAACAGCAAAAAGGCTCTTTTTCAGTAAAATACAGAAGCATTCCATGAAAACAAAGGACAAAAGCCATTGAGCTCGTTTTGCCCAATACAAAAGAAGTGACTAACCGTATAACATGCCACAAAAAAAAAATCCTGATGACATGTATACAACAATGTTATTATAAAAACATAGTACGCCCTATTATTTGATTATTATTATTAGAGAGCTTAAGCAAGCGACGTTTTTGTCAACACGGACGGCAGCCGGAAGTAAGTTGTGTCATTATAGATTGTGAATGATGGCGTCAGCCGTTCTCGTTTGAAATCAGCAACGCCAGTCAGTCAACTTTCACGTTCATGATTTCAAACGAAAAGGGCTGACGTCATCTATAACGATGTAACTTACTTCTGGCTGCCGTCCGTGTTGTCAAAAATGTCGCTTGCTTAAGCTCTCTATTATAAAACTTCTACAATCTTCGAAATGCTGTATATCTACTATTTATACAGTAATAATCCCTTTTTATGTATTTATTATTCAGGGATTTTCAATATTCAGTTTCTGTCGGGTTTTTTTGCTTCTTGTTGGTTCTTGTTGGTATTTGTTTGCTTCTTGTCGGTTTTTGTCGGTTCTTGTCAGTAATTAGTATGACCGGTTAGTAATTACCATAATGGCATTAACTTATTGATGCTTAACTCATTGAGCTGCAGAGCTTCCTCATTGGCAAGTAAAATCATCTGACATTAGACAAGTAAACAGCAGGTATGTAGGCATACTGGGGTGCATTGCAGCTCAATGGGCTCAACAATAGACATTGTTTGATGCTTTTGGTCAATCAGTTAAGCTGCTGGGCATCTCATTGACAAGTAACATCATCTGGCACTAGACCAGGGCATACTGGGGTGCATAAGCTTAATGGTTAATTAATATACGATAATACATAATTCTCTTTTTAAATATTGTTTACTTGTATCATACCAACTGAGTCCTAAATAAATTGTGACATCACTGGGAAACACAATTACAAATTACTTTAGTGCTGCAGGAGTTGAGGTAACATCAAAAAAACCAAATTCAATAATTTGTTTTATTTGAAAACTAAAATGCCATTTTGCATTTTACTGTTTTGCTTTATTTGTAGTTGTATTAATAAGAAAGATATCGCTTCATAAAGATAAAATTAAGCCAATCATAATTAAATGATTTCAAACTGCTACTAATTATCTGTACTGAATTAATGAATCACAATGCACAAAACTACTACAATGTATGATAATATGTATTGTATACGTGTATGCAGGAGCTGACTTTGCATGAAGAGATAACGCAAACCTTACAATCTGTGGATGGTATCTCCATCCCATCTTTGAAGACTGCAGCAGCTTCATTTGTTGGTCCCAAAAGAATTTCATATGGGGGTTGTCATCCAGGTTCTTACCAGCCATAGTTTTGAGAATATCCTCCTCTGTTGCATCACTCACTGAAAAACCATCCTGTTTAATTTGTTTCTCAAGATTGTGCAGTCTCTCCTTTAAATCTTTACATTCAAGTCGAGTGGCCTTTAAGGTTGCTCTCAGCTTTTCAGGTCCACACATTGCTAAGGAAGCTTTTGGCTTTGCAGGAGCTTCCGATGCTCTCGTTTTTCTTTTACTTGCTTTCTCTATAGCTTTCAGTGCAGTGGAGCATGGTTTGCATTGCTCTTGTTCAGCGGAAGACTTAATTATCTCACAATCCACAGATCGATACACAACTGTCACTTCAAGCTGCTTTTCTTCTTCATTTGATATGGCCTTTGGTAAAGAATGGCGAACAACAGTCCCTGAGAGTGCACTTTGTGATGTTGGATCCACAACAACCGATTTGACATCATTATCTGGCAATCCATCACACAAGGCAGATCTTTGGTTGTCTGTAGCAGATTCCTCACAGTATTGTATTTAACACTTTGTTTTCTTTGCTTGTATACAGTATGAGAGCATGGTAGTGGCCAGTTGTACACGTACGCCGAAAACTCAAGAGAAGTGTCCACAATTATGGTATATTTTGATAGACAGTTCACATTGTCACACAATTCAAACTTAACTGTGTCCTCATCAGACAAATCCACCTTCCATGGATCCAAGTTTTCTTTATTTAACTGCTTCAAAAATGCTTTGAACTGATCCTTATCACGTTTTTGAGAAGAGGTAGATGTCGAAGTACTTGGTTCGCTTCTGATCAAAGTTCTTCTTATCACAGCTGGTTTCGGATCTTCGTGTGATTTCGTTGGTATATTTTCGGTAGGTACGCTAACTAATGCCAAGACCTTTCTTGTCGGGTCTATATTTAATTACATCAAACAATTAATACAATATAAAATAATAAGCGTAAGGATCGAGGCAATTTGTTTTTGACCTTAATGAATATTCATAAAATGATATGAACAAAACAGATGCGTAAATTGCAAATACATTTACTTACGAACAGTGATACATTCTGTTTTGAAATGAAGTTCACAAAGGTGGATGGGTACTTGCGTCGATTTGTCTTTTGAGATCTGGCGTCATCTCCCTCGTTCTCGTTATTAAGCAAAGCTATTCTTCACGAGCTTTTGTTTGTAATGCCTTCACGTGCTCGTCATCACTTGCTGAAACCACTGGGATTTTGAATAAAGCAATACCCTTTTTTCCCCCACTGCTAAAGCAGCAAAAAAAAGTGCAGTTTGCACCAGGCATTGCTGCGAATCACTTAATGTAAAAAGAAAAATATACACAATAGAAACTTTAACAAGAGCTTTTCAATTAAACAGCTATGTGAACTTTGGTCGGTGAACTCGATGCGACAACAAACTAGCACCAGCTGATATCCGATTCTTATTGTATTCGTAGCAGTTGTCAATTACAGTAACCTTTTTAACTGATCCATGTTTTCATTTCAATTACGTTTAAATTTGTAATGTTTTAGATCTCTTTAAATTGATTTCCCTGACAGTGGCTTTCCAAAACGTGATTTATGTGTTGTATCTTTACCCCTCAATATCTGCTTTATATCCATTTTCATCCTCATTTGTTTCAGACAACGATATTTAAATCTCAAACAAATCATCACCAACAGATGTTTTAAATCAAGAATCAGACAAAACATCATTTCATGTGGAAATATGATCCATTCACGTTCGCTCATGTGATGCAAATTAAATCAGAACAATGAGATATTCTATGACGTCAGCAGCTAGCCCAACCATCTTATTTCTATAAACTGTGGTTAAAACAATCAATTTCAAAAGAAATTAACGAGGCCGAATCCGAACATATGAGTATGGGGCCCCTCAATTACCGATTTTCCGCGGTCCCTGCGTCTGCGAGCAGGCAATAAAAAATCACCGCAACCGATAAAGCAATCACGCATTATTATCTTTTTACATTTTGTGCCCAATAACTAAACTATATATTACATAGTTAAGGCCTGATTCCACGGCGATATTTCTTTGCGCGAAATTGTGTCTTCTAAATATGGATGTGTGCACTAATGAGTGACTGTATTGAATTTCGGTACTTTTTTTTGCTTTTGCAATGAGTAGACTGAACTTCTACTCACTGACGAAGAGAAACTTTCTTCTACTGAACTTCTACTTTTCTCTCACAAAACCTTATTTGTTTTCATCATGCATGAGCACATTTATTTCGCGTGAAATTTTTTGCATTTTGCCAAGAAATATCACCCATGGAATCAGGCCTTTTGAGACACAGTAACCTACAATACCTTAGACGACCCAGGTGTGCTTGGTCTTGGAAATGTTGTGGGGTCAGCAGGTTCATTGCTCTGTGATATTCCCGATTTGGAATTTAAAAGCATATCAACGTTTCTCGATATGCTCTCAATGCAGGAAAACAGTTTGTCAACCTAGAAATTTAAAGTATATCTTTAAATTTCTTTGAAACTGTTTAGATATTAACAACACACAAAAACCTGTAAGTATTATAGTGCCTAGTATTGATGTAGGGAACGCAAAATATAAGCATTTAAGATTTTAATTTGTATTCAATTAATCCTGGGGTTTTTTTACCTTTTCATGCAACAATTTCAGTGAAAAATTGTCATTTTTTACCTCTGAAGAGTAGTCAGTGTGTAAAGATTCATTGTCTGTGACATTCATGATAGATTTGTTTTTCTCTTCTCTAAAAATTATACGAAGAATTTTAATGCCTTAATTGAAAATCTCGATTTACAGTTCCAATTATTAACGTACCTCGAATTCATCAATTTTTCAAACTCTTCCATCTGATTTTAGCTTATCTGCATAAATGGAAATTACAATTTGTTGTATCCTTCTGATCATATGACACAAATTGGTAAACAAAAACAGCCTTAACACTTAGGCGCATGTAACCCTATCAACACGTATATGTTGACTAATGTTGAATCTAATTATGTAAGAGTTTTATGCATGAGTCAGAGCAGGCGGATGGAAAGAGAAAGCTGCATGCAACAGCATCCTTCTGTCGTGAAAAAGAGTATGATATAATTTTCTATTATTA
The DNA here is from genome assembly GCA_963855995.1 of Muricea muricata. Taxonomy (NCBI): domain Eukaryota; kingdom Metazoa; phylum Cnidaria; class Anthozoa; order Malacalcyonacea; family Plexauridae; genus Muricea; species Muricea muricata. The sequence continues at coordinate 82,145,395 of OY979716.1, forward strand.
TACCTTTCCAACAATCAGTTGAACTTGTACCTATTCAAAATATGAATTAGTAAATATGAGTATAAACTATTAACATGCTTCATAATATTTAACACCTTTTGCAGGTCAATAACATTTAGAACAACAGACATCCAATGTCTGAGATCCCATGTATGCTTCGTTGGGTTATTAATCTCATCCTAGTTTCCAAACATTAATTTGTGATTTAAATGTTTAATTGATAAGGGAACTGGGATTAATAAGAGACTTTTCTTTCATTAATACCTTTTTTCTTGTATGTTTCTTCGTTTTTAGATTTCTTTCATTTTTTTTTGTGTAATGCCTGAAAATATATTTACTGTAAAAAACTTTGAATGCCCAAATATTACGGTAACATTTTGTCTTCCACATATATAGGTTGTATAAAAAAACTGCAACCTCGGAATTTCCAAAGAAATCTACTTTGCACTTAAACACGAAAAATTTTATGTCCTTGGGAATTTACATTGAATTGCAAATAGGTCAAATAGGTCATATTACTAGCTTTTATACACCCTGTATTTTTACTCCACATATAACTTAATTATCAAAGGCGAATAAGCTGTAAAAGCAGTACTGATACAATAAGTTACCTTTATCATTTTGATCGTCCGAGATTTCATCTATGACGTGTGTTTCCTCCGGATCTGAATCGTCACATGCACGCAATGCCTTTTCCAACATAGCCACTTTTAGTTTGCAAGCAGCTTCAGAACCTGTACACAGTTTTAAATTTTACAGTTACAATATATGCACAAACTTAATAAGTATTAAATACTAAAATTTATGTGTAACTACAAAGGGAAATTGCCCCCATGTATACTTTGATAATATATCAAGGTCTGTGTTGTGTCGGATATAAGTCGTACAATGGTTCCTAATTTGAGAAATCTGCAATGGTTCCTAATTTACAATGGTTCCTAATTTGAGAAATCTTGATACAAATTATAAAGAAGGCCACGAAGTTATATTAGCATGATACCTTCTTTAAAGTTTTACAACAACAATTGCTACAACAATCTTATTGTATATTTTGTTATTTATAGTACCTACAATCATTCACTTTATTGTTGGAACGGCGTTTAAATTCCCTAATCCTTCCCCTCCCCCCCACACCTGTTCAGTGTTGTTGCTTAATAAAACCTCAATGAGCATTGCCCAAAAGGCTCATCATACGTTAGCAGGCATTCAACTATCACATAAAAACATTGAATGGGGGGAATGGGGGTTTAAATATGTTTTTCACTGCGTTTAATTTCATCTCTCCATAAGTTGGAGTGTGTTCCAAGCAATTTAGTTGACGGTTGTCTGCGTTTTTTGACAAAAAAATAGACCTATAAGAATGTTTAAATTTTACAAGATTATGATATAATAGAAAGTTTGAAAAGTTCTAATTGCACAACAAAGACAGTGCAGATGGTTTTTGTAGCACTTTTGTTGTTTAAGGCTGTCAAAATTATCATGCAAAGGAGTGACTTCTCTTTATTTTTACAGATGCACGCATATACAGATCGACGATTAAGTGCCGGCGCTAGATTTCAACACTGCAAATTCATGTATCAGGTATGCTTTCCTTGCACATGCAGAAACGGTTAGTCAGCCATGCAGTTTATATGGCAGTATTTTTCGACATCCTCATAATCTGGACTAGATCAAACGATTATTGCATTAGCAAATACACTTTACCATGGGGAATTATTAAAGTATTTGTGTAAGAAATGTTTATATTTTGTTGGTAAAGTGTGGTAAAGTGTAATAAATATTAACTGCAAGTGTGCTAACCGTTGGTTAAATGACATACGATCACCCTTTGCAAATACAGTAGCTATGGTCATGTATGCAATACACTATTATATTATGTCAGAAAAACTGATATCTTTCAATTTCAAATTGGTGGCACAGCGGCCTAAATAACTCATTGGCAAACAAAGCGTGAACATGAATTAATCTAAGTGAATAACTTAATCGAAATAAGTGAACATTGATTAATCTAAAACATGAAAATAATCAATCGACTAAATTCTCTGTTGGAGTTAAAGTGCATTCCATTCGTGCAAGAATTTATACAAATAAAGCCTGAAGGAATTTGCACAGGCACTCCTCTACACATGAACTAAATTGTCAAATTCCAGCAACAAGTTCCTGACTAATTTGAATATGAAACACACTTGTTTCTTCTGACTTACACTGTATATGTCGCTTCGTCGGGTAAATGCATCACCTATATTCCTCCTTCGAGGCATTGGAGTTTGCTCGAGGTATTAAAATTACCTGGTTGCAGGGTATAGTGTAATTGAAATCAATTGTAAACATATCATTTCAGCTTATTTATTACTGAAATACATTGTCAGGTTATGTTCATATCCAATCAAATACACGCAATCAATTACAAATTTAGTCTCCATAGATGACCTAATATTTCGTTCTTTGACCTTTTGTTTTAACTATTTCATGTAACTGGGCATGCTAGTGATAGTCTTGTCGATGATTTCACTCGATGTCGACCACACGTGATAAAGTATGTGCTGCTTAAACATGTCCCACGATGGATAGGTTATACATTTTTATCTATCGCTTCTTGGCACAGTCTTTTCCTTACCAGGTGAAAAAGATTCTCAATGGGATTGAGATCGCGCGACCATGGTGGAACCTCCTGCATTGTGTAACCCAGCTCACTCCAAGCGGCCTTGGCTTTGGCAGACGTTTGAGAAGGATCGTTATCCATTAGAAATAATTTCTCTTCCTTTAATTCAGCGCCAGCAATTTCGGAAAGTGTTGGAAAAATTCGTCGAATAAAATCACTGAAAAAGTCTGCGTTCATTTTCTCGTATGGCTCTGCTAGAATCACTCCTTTTCCGTACGCAATAGCTACAAGCAGGTGTAGTCTCTTGGCCCCAGCCAAATCTTTACTTCCTTTTGTAGTCATGACAAGACCCTCGCTTTGTTTACGCCATATTTTTGATGCTGGTTTTAAGGCGTTGCTCGCAGGATTTGTCTGGTATATAAATGAAACACTGCCGAGATAGAACGCTATATTTCTTATCCAATAATGATTGTTAGCAGCAAGCATAAGTTTTGCAAATTTCAGTCTCTCTAAGAGGTCCTTTTTTCCTACTTGCCGAAAACGAATATCCTAACTTGCGAACAGCGGGTGAGAATGTCTGGTAGTGAGCCACGTCAAGTTCAATTCCACTATCTTTGACTATATCCATTACAGTGAAATTCGGATTGACTTTTCTCAGCCGAGTTATTGCCCTTTCCAAACTTCGTTTTTCTTGTGCATTCAATTTCTCAGGCCTTCCTTGTTTCTTTTGAACTTTGCGAACATTGTCCTTATTTTGGCGGCCTTTAACAATTCTCCATACACTCGATTTAGATACATTAAGCCTACTGGCTATATCTTGGATTGTGTACTTTTTTCGCTATACAGAAATACAGCTGAAGCGCGTTTTTTGGCATCAATGCATCTTGTAAACGCCATCTCATACAATTAAAATGTTTTCAGAATGCAATTGTTTATGACATCACTAAATTAGTTGCACTTCACGTTACGTCATACTAGAAACATACTATACTTAAAGCATGCGTGCCCTATTACGGTAATCTGGATGGGGAAAAAAGCTTTTACCCCCCAAAAATAATTGCTTTGAAATCGAGCTTAAATTCAGACAATCATTCACTTTATTGTTGAAACGGTGTTTAAATTCCCCAATCATTCCCCTCCCCCACCCCTGTTCAGTGTTGTTGCTTCATGAAACCTCGATGAGCATTGCCCAAAAGACTCATCATACATTAGCAGGCATTCAACTATCACATAACAACATTGAATGGGGGGGAAGGAGGGTTTAAATATGTTTTTCACCACGTTTAATTTCATCTCTCCGTAAGTTGGAGTGCGTTCCAAGCAATTTAGTTAACGATTGTAGCTGTATGGTATACTTATTGTATACAAATGTACAGTACCTAGTATAGTATACTTTTAAGCACAAATCAATCAAAACTTTCAATAATTATTATATAGCATACTACAGTTACCAGTTTTAACTAATTTTGTGGTGTGTTTTTCCTTGCTCTTTCACGTGCACACAGTCACCAACTTGAAGATTAATTTCTTTGATTAACCTTAACGCAACAATGCTGTATTTGGTTTCCTCCGGAAAGAAAACAATTGCTGTTGTAGCTATATTCAGTGGAATAAGAACACAAAACACATTTAAAAGCACACCAAAGGGCAAGTAGCTTAAAATTAACAGTTGACGGCAAGAAACCCAATCTGCTCAGTATCAATTGAAGGCATTGGCGAGAGTAATTTTCTTATGAGCCTAAGGTAATTGTTTGGCTTATTAAACTAACTCGTATATCAATGGGGCTGCTTAAAATTTAAAGTTAGAACCTAGGTTGTACATTACATATTTTATACTAATGACCAAATGTGAAAGTAATTTACAAAACTTGTATAAAAGTAATTCTGTACATAGAACGGTAATTTTTTTGCAGTTTTTCTAAGTGAATCTCGTGCTTAAATTTTACAAGGATAGCAATTTATCAGTAGGCATAATGCGTTGAATGCTGCACATTCAAACAACGCTCTCTTATTGCTTGTGATAAACTATAGGAAAGTGTGTATAATAATATGCATTGTATGGTTGATAGCTGAAAGTTTTGGCAGCACATTCGTCCACATTTCAAACTCAGTTAATTGGCGCACACAAAAATCACAAAACATTTTTAAAGAGAAAAATGTGTTGGGTTGTAAAATGCACGCATTGTAGTTAATGTATTAAAATGGCTGCTTAAAATCATCCTAGTAAGTTTTAGTTGAGCCCTGCCATAATATATATGATATTTGAAACGCGCGCATGAAACAAACTTGTTAGGTTATTACAACTTATTTGTACCATATTTATAATAGTACTTACCAGGAGCAAACCCTTCTTCTTGAGCAATCCGCTTCATCTGTAGTCATTCACTCTGCCATTATTATATGTTAAAATGATTTTGATGAGAAAGAACGAAATGCTTTGAGCACTCAGCTAACAGTTGATATGATGCTTGCGTGCTCGGTTTGGCGTGCAAATCGATAACAATGTGACAGGCGTTTAGTGATATAATTATTAGCTTGCTATTTACCAGACATTTCCTACTTTGTTTAATAGAGCAACAATATTCGGGGTTTTCCAAAGGGCAAATGTTTGCATAAAGTGTTTGTATATGTGCAAAAATGCTCTGACTTGGACCACTTGGTAAATTTAGTACAAAAAGTATCTAAAAGACCTCAGGTCGTTTTATTTGTTTCGTTCTGTGTTTTTGGTTGACAAATCGATTAGCCTATCATCTGGAACTTACTAGTTTCAAGCACGCAACAAAGTGCCAGGGAAGAAACGATATATTGACGCAACACATTTACCAAATACGAAGCAAATACCGTGAAGCAAATTGTGCCCAGTGCATTCCATAGATAATATCAATAAAAAATATTAAAAATGCATTATTTTTCCTTGAAATATATACCAGTTTAATTTGCGTGCTAGTGCATAACTCGTTAATTTTGCTCGGAAATAATTTAATTTCGTTGAGGTTAAAGACATTTAGACAGTTTAAAACACAGCAGAAAAATACAGTAAAAACCCACTAAAATGCAAAAATATAACTAGAGCTGAATGAATAAACGTGATAAATGTCAACTAAACAGCGTGTTAATCACGCTCTAAAAAATGTACATGCATGCAAGGAAATAATCAATTAGTTATTTTCTGTGGGCAAATTAACTTAGACATAGAATACAGTCGGCTAAAAGCATTATTAACACTTAAAGAGAAAAGCTAGAAAGATGACATCGGCTGAGTATAATTGGTCATCGCAATCTGAAGATAGTAGCTCTGAAAGCCAAGTTAGTGTACATGAAGCATAAAAAAAACTGTCTTCACCATCAAGCAACGGCAGTGGGTTTGAATCCGAAAATGAAGTTCATGACATAGATGCAGACTTCGAAGGCAAAGCGTTTTGTTGTAGTTCATCACCATATAGTGACAGATTGGAAAATTGGAATTCCCCTCCTCGTTCAGAAAGTTCTCCTTCCTGCTCTGACAGCACAAGTTCTTAACAGCGACGACTAAAAAAATGTCCAAGGATAGAATTTTGAGAAAGGCCAACAACGGTGCAATCTCAGCTGGCAGAAGACTGTATTGTGAATGTACCATTTGAAAGAAGGACAAAGTGATAATCACACGGAGAGCGATAATGAAGAGGAGTCGTTACAATCTCAAAGTGATGAGCCAGATGATCAGTTCATTGAACAAAATGTTTCAGACACTTCTTCCAAGTCAAACTCAGCTAATAATTCCAGTTGTAGCTTCATTAACGAGAATTTTAGAAGAAAATTGGACATCGATTGAAAAGTATAAATCAGACCATAGTCACGACGAGGGAAAGTATAGAAACATCTGTTGTGGTGAGGTGTATCGACAACAGAATGGTTGTGATGATTCAACAAAGTTGCTCAGTTTTTTATTCCATATTGATGGTGCACCTGCTGTGAAAGACTCTTAGTCTATGGCCAATTCAGTGCATTTTGGTTGAATTACCTGTCTCTATTCAGTATTCATTTAAAAATGTTTTGTTTTGTGGACTTTGGTGCAGTGTAAGAAAACTGGATCTTCGATTGTTCAAGAAATATTTTGTTGACCAGGTTCAAGCGATCAACGAATCCGGATTAACTGTGGACGTACGTGCAACAAAGAAACAAGTTAAGGTCACCATGCTGAATCTTCATGGCCATTTAGCAGATCTTGTAGCCAAAGCTCTGTCCTTAAACTTCAGACAATTCAACTGACATTTTGGTTGCAGGGTATGTCTTCATCCCGGAGAAAGAGCGCCCAAAGGGAAAGGAACAGTTCAAATATACCCTGTATATGAAGATACTCCGGAAAGGAGGAATCATGCTGACACGGTTAATCAAGCCCAGTTAGCAGAAGCAACCAAAAAACCATTGTTTGGTGTCCTTGGTACTTTGCCTCTTCACGACGTACTTTGTATACCAGATAGTCTTATATTGGGTTATATGCATTTGGTCCTGGAAGGTGAATTTGATTGGCGGCTTTCTATTTGGTTGAATGGTCAAGACAAAAATGGTTTTCTAGCAAAGCAAGTTGTACCCTTAGAAGAAGCAATGAGTAAAATTAATTTTCCTCACAATTTTAACCAAAAATTAAGGCCTTTTTGCAATTTTAAAAGATGGAAAGATAGGGAAATCCAAAATTTTTTTTCTTCATGCCAATTTCCCACTGCTAAAAACTCTAATACCTCCAGAATTCTTTTACCACCTTTTACTTATCGACGACCAGATTGAACCGCTTTGTGGAAAATCAGAGCAAACCTACACTGTCCATGCATTGCAACATCTACCAGAACAAGTTAAGAACTGGGGCCCCTTGATTTTACATTCAGGTTTTGTGTTTGAGGCAATGATTAGCATTTCTTAGTATTCTTATTAGCATTTATTAGTATTCTTAGTAGATTTCTTAGTATTTGACACATCAAGAAATTTTACATTTATTTTGCATGTCAGGACTCAGACAAAATGGCCATTTTTCAGTATCTTAGGGGTATTTCAAGAAAGATGCTTTAGGCAATGTAAAAGTAGAGCTTTTCAGCTGAAATTTCGTCAGGCACTCAATTTTTGTATTCTTATTATCATAAGGACGGTTTGGTTAGTATTGGACACATTAAGAAATTTGAGAAATTTTGCATGTCAGTATCTTAGGGGTATTTTGAGAAAGTTGCTTTAGGCAATGTAAAAGTGGAGCTTTTCAGCTCAAATTTCGTGAGGCACTCAAATTTGGTATGCTGATTATAATAAGGATGGTTTGGTTAGTATTAGCCCCATTAAGAAATTTGAGAAATTTTGCATGTCAGGACTCAGACAAAATGGCCATTTTTCAGTATCTTAGGGGTATTTCAAGAAAGATGCTTTATGCAATGTAAAAGTGGAGCTTTTCAGCTCAAATTTTGTCAGGCACTCAAATTTGGTATTCTAATTATAATAAGGCGGTTTGGTTAGTATTGGACTCATCAAGAAATTTGAGAAATTTTTCATGTCCGGACTCAGACAAAATGGTCATTTTTCAGTATGTTAGGGGTATTTCGAGAAAGTTGCTTTAGCCAATGTAAAAGTGGAGCTTTTCAGCTCAAATTTAATCCGGCACTCAAATTTGGTATTCTGATTATAATAACGACGGTTTAGGTAGTACTGGATACATCAAGAAATTTTGCATGTCCGGACTCATGCAAAATGGCCATTTTTCGATATTTTAGGCATATATCAAGAAAGTTGCCTTAGGCAAGGAAAAAGTGGAGGTTTTGAGGCAAAATTTTGTCAGGCACTCTAATTTGGTATGCTGATTATAATAAGGACGGTTTGGTTAGTATTGGCCCCATTAAGAAATTTGAGAAATTTTGCATGTCAGGACTCAGACAAAATGGCCATTTTTCAGTATCTTAGGGGTATTTCAAGAAAGATGCTTTAGGCAATGTAAAAGTGGAGCTTTTCAGCTGAAATTTCGTCAGGCACTCAATTTTTGTATTCTTATTATCATAAGGACGGTTTGGTTAGTATTGGACACATTAAGAAATTTGAGAAATTTTGCATGTCAGTATCTTAGGGGTATTTTGAGAAAGTTGCTTTAGGCAATGTAAAAGTGGAGCTTTTCAGCTCAAATTTCGTGAGGCACTCAAATTTGGTATGCTGATTATAATAAGGATGGTTTGGTTAGTATTAGCCCCATTAAGAAATTTGAGAAATTTTGCATGTCAGGACTCAGACAAAATGGCCATTTTTCAGTATCTTAGGGGTATTTCAAGAAAGATGCTTTATGCAATGTAAAAGTGGAGCTTTTCAGCTCAAATTTTGTCACGCACTCCAATTTGGTATTCTAATTATAATAAGGCGGTTTGGTTAGTATTGGACTCATCAAGAAATTTGAGAAATTTTCATGTCCGGACTCAGACAAAATGGTCATTTTTCAGTATGTTAGGGGTATTTCGAGAAAGTTGCATTAGGCAATGTAAAAGTGGAGCTTTTAAGCTCAAATTTTGTCAGGCACTCAAATTTGGTATTCTAATTATAATAAGGACGGTTTTCTTAGTATTTGACACATCAAGAAATTTTACAAATTTTGCATGTCCGGACTCAGAGAAAATGGCCATTTTTATATCTTTTAGGCATATTTAAAGAAAGTTTCCTTAGGATAGAAAAAGTGGAGGTTTTGAGGCAAAACTTTGTCACGAACTCTAATTTGGTATGCTGATTATAATAAGGACGGTTTGGTTAGTTTTGGCCCCATTAAGAAATTTGTGAAATTTAACATGTCCGGAGTCAGACAAAATGGCCATTTTTCCGTATCTTAAGGGTATTTCAAGAAAGATGCTTTAGGCAATGTAAAAGTGGAACTTTTCAGCTCAAATTTTGTCAGGCACTCAAATTTTGGTATTTTAATTATAATAAGGCGGTTTGGTTAGTATTGGACTCATCAAGAAATTTGAGAAATTTTCATGTCCGGACTCAGACAAAATGGTCATTTTTCAGTATGTTAGGGGTATTTCGAGAAAGTTGCATTAGGCAATGTAAAAGTGGAGCTTTTAAGCTCAAATTTTGTCAGGCACTCAAATTTGGTATTCTAATTATAATAAGGACGGTTTTCTTAGTATTTGACACATCAAGAAATTTTACAAATTTTGCATGTCCGGACTCAGAGAAAATGGCCATTTTTATATCTTTTAGGCATATTTAAAGAAAGTTTCCTTAGGATAGAAAAAGTGGAGGTTTTGAGGCAAAACTTTGTCACGAACTCTAATTTGGTATGCTGATTATAATAAGGACGGTTTGGTTAGTTTTGGCCCCATTAAGAAATTTGTGAAATTTAACATGTCCGGAGTCAGACAAAATGGCCATTTTTCCGTATCTTAAGGGTATTTCAAGAAAGATGCTTTAGGCAATGTAAAAGTGGAACTTTTCAGCTCAAATTTTGTCAGGCACTCAAATTTTGGTATTTTAATTATAATAAGGCGGTTTGGTTAGTATTGGACACATCAAGAAATTTGAGAAATTTTTCATGTCCGGACTCAGACAAAATGGTCATTTTTCAGTATGTTAGGGGTATTTCGAGAAAGTTGCTTTAGCCAATGTAAAAGTGGAGCTTTTCAGCTCAAATTTAATCAGGCACTCAAATTTGGTATTCTGATTATAATAACGACGGTTTGGGTAGTATTGGATACATCAAGAAATTTTGCATGTTCGGACTCATGCAAAGTGGCCATTTTTCGATATTTTAGGCATATATCAAGAAAGTTGCCTTAGGCAAGGAAAAAGTGGAGGTTTTGAGGCAAAATTTTGTCAGGCACTCTAATTTGGTATGCTGATTATAATAAGGACGGTTTTGTTAGTATTGGCCCCATTAAGAAATTTGAGATATTTTGCATGTCAGCACTCAGACAAAATGGTCATTTTTCAGTATCTTGGGGGTATTTTGAGAAAGTTGTTTTAGGCAATGTAAAAGTGGAGCTTTTCAGTTAAAATTTTGTGAGGCACTCAAATTTGGTATTCTGATTATAGTAAGGACGGTTTGGTTAGTATTGGACACATCAAGAAATTTGAGAAATTTTGCATGTCGGGACTCATGCAAAATGGCCATTTTTCGATATTTTAGGCATATTTAAAGAAAGTTTACATAGGATAGAAAAAGTGGAGGTTTTGAGGCAAAATTTTGTCAGGCACTCTAATTTGGTATCCTGATTATAATAAGGACGGTTTGGTTAGTATTGGCCCAATTAAGAAATTTGAGAAATTTTGCATGTCAGGACTCAGACAAAATGGTCATTTTTGTATCTGCGAATGCAGATATATTGCTGTCGTGCGCGTAACTGTAACTGTAACTGTAACTGTAACTGTAACTGTAACTGTAATGTTAGCTTATAGCCAATCATTGAACGCGTAAGCTAAATTCAGCCAATGGACGAGAATGTAACATTTGGATGACGTTATGTTTAAATTTTCGCTGAAAGCTCAACTGGAGCACACTGGAGTGATATACTGATTTTTCAATCCAACATGGCGAAAATTTTATACATGAAGTCATGAGGAATAAACGCGGATCGGACTTAACGGAACATTAACAAGGATTTTGAGGTAATTTATCAACAACTTTTTATGACCAATTCATATTTCATCACCTAGATAACGAACTAGCCTGATAATGTAGGAATTAGCCTGATAATGTAGGAATATAAAATATCCACATTATGATTTATAATTGGTTGTAAAGCGATGGTTTTCTGATGTCCTGGCATGGGTGATTATCGTACAATGCTGTGATACTGATACTGTGCGTCTGTGTCAATGTAATATATTATTTCTTGTCATCAAAAAATTGTCTGCTTGTGAATTGCCAATGTTCGAATTATGTTTCAATGTGTCTCTTGTTCAAATATTATTTGAGTATATACTTTTATTTTCAATGCATGACATGACAGATAGTTTTGTAATATGTAAATATTGTTGAGATTTTAAAAAGTATATAATGCTATTGACAAAACATTCAAAGCTAATAATTTTTCAATAACAATTTTGTAGAAACAGTTAGTGTTGGTACAGATAAGCTGTATAAATATCATTGTAAATGTCATGTTCAAGTGTTCAACATGAGAAGTAAAACTGGTATTTTCAAGCACCCTTGTATTTTCTATTTATTATACTTAATAGTACTTTTTGGGTCAAAGTTCATTCAAATAATGCCATGTGTATAAATGTACTTGATATCTCTACTCTGTGATACTATATTTTTATATTCAACACCCTTATTTCTACAGGTCCCAGCCATGTGTGAGAAAACATTTTACGCTTCTTTCGTGCCTCAGCCAGCAGAAAATACCACTTTGCTAAATTTCCTTCGCTAAATTTCCTTAGCCGAATTTGAGGAACCCAATGTTGTGAATATGTCCGGGTTCTGTCATTAGATCTGTTCCGCCTTCTTTACCGTTTCGCTAGCTAAACGGCCATTGTTTAACCATATTTATGTCGCTTTTACCTCTTTCCCACTTCGATTCGCAGATACATGTACGCATGGCGTACCTATTTTTATGTATCTTAGGGGTATTTCAAGAAAGATGCTTTAGGCAATGTAAAAGTGGAGCTTTTCAGCTGAAATTTCGTCAGGCACTCAATTTTTGGTATTCTTATTATCATAAGGACGGTTTGCTTAGTATTGGACATATCAAGAAATTTTAGAAATTTTTCATGTCAGGAGTCAGACAAAATTGTCATTTTTCAGTATCTTAGGGGTATTTCAAGAAAGATGCTTTAGGCAATGTAAAAGTGGAGCTTTTAAGCTCAAATTTTGTCAGGCACTCAAATTTGGTATTCTAATTATAATAAGGACGGTTTTCTTAGTATTTGACACATCAAGAAATTTGACAAATTTTGCATGTCAGGAATCAGACAAAATTGTCATTTTTCAGTATCTTGGGGGTATTTCGAGAAAGTTGCTTTAGCCAATGTAAAAGTGGAGCTTTTCAGCTCAAATTTCATCCGGCACTCAAATTTGGTATTCTGATTATTATAACGACGGTTTGGGTAGTATTGGATACATCAAGAAATTTTGCATGTCCGGACTCATGCAAAGTGGCCATTTTTCGATATTTTAGGCATATATCAAGAAAGTTGCCTTAGGCAAGGAAAAAGTGGAGGTTTTGAGGCAAAATTTTGTCAGGCACTCTAATTTGGTATGCTGATTATAATAAGGACGGTTTTGTTAGTATTGGCCCCATTAAGAAATTTGAGATATTTTGCATGTCAGCACTCAGACAAAATGGTCATTTTTCAGTATCTTGGGGGTATTTTGAGAAAGTTGTTTTAGGCAATGTAAAAGTGGAGCTTTTCAGTTAAAATTTTGTGAGGCACTCAAATTTGGTATTCTGATTATAGTAAGGACGGTTTGGTTAGTATTGGACACATCAAGAAATTTGAGAAATTTTGCATGTCGGGACTCATGCAAAATGGCCATTTTTCGATATTTTAGGCATATTTAAAGAAAGTTTACATAGGATAGAAAAAGTGGAGGTTTTGAGGCAAAATTTTGTCAGGCACTCTAATTTGGTATCCTGATTATAAGGACGGTTTGGTTAGTATTGGCCCAATTAAGAAATTTGAGAAATTTTGCATGTCAGGACTCAGACAAAATGGTCATTTTTATGTATCTTAGGGGTATTTCAAGAAAGATGCTTTAGGCAATGTAAAAGTGGAGCTTTTCAGCTGAAATTTCGTCAGGCACTCAATTTTTGGTATTCTTATTATCATAAGGACGGTTTGCTTAGTATTGGACATATCAAGAAATTTTAGAAATTTTTCATGTCAGGAGTCAGACAAAATTGTCATTTTTCAGTATCTTAGGGGTATTTCAAGAAAGATGCTTTAGGCAATGTAAAAGTGGAGCTTTTAAGCTCAAATTTTGTCAGGCACTCAAATTTGGTATTCTAATTATAATAAGGACGGTTTTCTTAGTATTTGACACATCAAGAAATTTGACAAATTTTGCATGTCAGGAATCAGACAAAATTGTCATTTTTCAGTATCTTGGGGGTATTTCGAGAAAGTTGCTTTAGCCAATGTAAAAGTGGAGCTTTTCAGCTCAAATTTCATCAGGCACTCAAATTTGGTATTCTGATTATTATAACGACGGTTTGGGTAGTATTGGATACATCAAGAAATTTTGCATGTCCGGACTCATGCAAAGTGGCCATTTTTCGATATTTTAGGCATATATCAAGAAAGTTGCCTTAGGCAAGGAAAAAGTGGAGGTTTTGAGGCAAAATTTTGTCAGGCACTCTAATTTGGTATGCTGATTATAATAAGGACAGTTTGGTTAATATTGGACTCATCAAGAAATTTGAGAAATTTTTCATGTCCGGACTCAGACAAAATGGTCATTTTTCAGTATGTTAGGGGTATTTTGAGAAAGTTGCTTTAGGCAATGTAAAAGTGGAGCTTTTAAGCTCAAATTTCGTGAGGCACTCAAATTTGGTATGCTGATTATAATAAGGACGGTTTGGTTAGTATTGGACATATCAAGAAATTTTAGAAATTTTGCATGTCAGGAGTCAGACAAAATTGTCATTTTTCAGTATCTTAGGGGGGTATTTCAAGAAAGATGCTTTAGGCAATGTAAAAGTGGAGCTTTTAAGCTCAAATTTTGCCAGGCACTCAAATTTGGTATTCTAATTATAATAAGGGCGGTTTTCTTAGTATTTGACACATAAAGAAATTTTACAAATTTTGCATGTCCGGACTCAGAGAAAATGGCCATTTTTATATCTTTTAGGCATATTTAAAGAAAGTTTCGTTAGGATAGAAAAAGTGGAGGTTTTGAGGCAAAATTTTGTCAGGCACTCAAATTTGGTATGCTGATTATAATAAGGCGGTTTGGTTAGTATTGGACATATCAAGAAATTTTAGAAATTTTGCATGTCAGGAGTCAGACAAAATTGTCATTTTTCAGTATCTTAGGGGTATTTCAAGAAAGATGCTTTAGGCAATGTAAAAGTGGAGCTTTTAAGCTCAAATTTTGTCAGGCACTCAAATTTGGTATTCTAATTATAATAAGGACGGTTTTCTTAGTATTTGACACATCAAGAAATTTGACAAATTTTGCATGTTAGGAATCAGACAAAATTGTCATTTTTCAGTATCTTTGGGGTATTTTGAGAAAGTTGCTTTAGGCAATGTAAAAGTGGAGCTTTTCAGCTCAAATTTTGTCCGGCACTCAAATTTGGTATTCTAATTATAATAAGGACAGTTTTCTTAGTATTTGACACATCAAGAAATTTGACAAATTTTGCATGTCACGAATCAGACAAAATTGTCATTTTTCAGTATCTTGGGGGTATTTCGAGAAAGTTGCTTTAGCCAATGTAAAAGTGGAGCTTTTCAGCTCAAATTTCATCAGACACTCAAATTTGGTATTCTGATTATTATAACGGCGGTTTGGGTAGTATTGGATACATCAAGAAATTTTGCATGTCCGGACTCATGCAAAGTGGCCATTTTTCGATATTTTAGGCATATATCAAGAAAGTTGCCTTAGGCAAGGAAAAAGTGGAGGTTTTGAGGCAAAATTTTGTCAGGCACTCCAATTTGGTATGCTGATTATAATAAGGACGGTTTGGTTAGTATTGGACATATCAAGAAATTTTAGAAATTTTGCATGTCAGGAGTCAGACAAAATTGTCATTTTTCAGTATCTTAGGGGTATTTCAAGAAAGATGCTTTAGGGAATGTAAAAGTGGAGCTTTTAAGCTCAAATTTTGTCAGGCACTCAAATTTGGTATTCTAATTATAATAAGGACGGTTTTCTTAGTATTTGACACATAAAGAAATTTTACAAATTTTGCATGTCCGGAGTCAGAGAAAATGGCCATTTTTATATCTTTTAGGCATATTTAAAGAAAGTTTCCTTAGGATAGAAAAAGTGGAGGTTTTGAGGCAAAATTTTGTCAGGCACTCTAATTTGGTACGCTGATTATAATAAGGACGGTTTGGTTAGTTTTGGCCCCATTAAGAAATTTGTGAAATTTAACATGTCCGGAGTCAGACAAAATGGCCATTTTTCCGTATCTTAAGGGCATTTCAAGAAAGATGCTTTAGGCAATGTAAAAGTGGAGCTTTTCAGCTCAAATTTTGTCAGGCACTCAAATTTGGTATTCTAATTATAATAAGGCGGTTTGGTTAGTATTAGACACATCAAGAAATTTGAGAAATTTTTCATGTCCGGACTCAGACAAAATTGTCATTTTTCAATATGTTAGGGGTATTTTGAGAAAGTTGCTTTAGGCAATGTAAAAGTGGAGCTTTTCAGCTCAAATTTTGTCAGGCACTCAAATTTGGTATTCTAATTATAATAAGGACAGTTTTCTTAGTATTTGACACATCAAGAAATTTGACAAATTTTGCATGTCACGAATCAGACAAAATTGTCATTTTTCAGTATCTTGGGGGTATTTCGAGAAAGTTGCTTTAGCCAATGTAAAAGTGGAGCTTTTCAGCTCAAATTTCATCAGACACTCAAATTTGGTATTCTGATTATTATAACGACGGTTTGGGTAGTATTGGATACATCAAGAAATTTTGCATGTCCGGACTCATGCAAAGTGGCCATTTTTCGATATTTTAGGCATATATCAAGAAAGTTGCCTTAGGCAAGGAAAAAGTGGAGGTTTTGAGGCAAAATTTTGTCAGGCACTCTAATTTGGTATGCTGATTATAATAAGGACGGTTTGGTTAGTATTGGACTCATCAAGAAATTTGAGAAATTTTTCATGTCCGGACTCAGACAAAATGGTCATTTTTCAGTATGTTAGGGGTATTTTGAGAAAGTTGCTTTAGGCAATGTAAAAGTGGAGCTTTTCAGCTCAAATTTCGTGAGGCACTCAAATTTGGTATGCTGATTATAATAAGGACGGTTTGGTTAGTATTGGACATATCAAGAAATTTTAGAAATTTTGCATGTCAGGAGTCAGACAAAATTGTCATTTTTGAGTATCTTAGGGGTATTTCAAGAAAGATGCTTTAGGCAATGTAAAAGTGGAGCTTTTAAGCTCAAATTTTGTCAGGCACTCAAATTTGGTATTCTAATTATAATAAGGACGGTTTTCTTAGTATTTGACACATAAAGAAATTTTACAAATTTTGCATGTTAGGAATCAGACAAAATTGTCATTTTTCAGTATCTTGGGGGTATTTCGAGAAAGTTGCTTTAGCCAATGTAAAAGTGGAGCTTTTCAGCTCAAATTTCATCAGGCACTCAAATTTGGTATTCTGATTATTATAACGACGGTTTGGGTAGTATTGGATACATCAAGAAATTTTGTATGTCCGGACTCATGCAAAGTGGCCATTTTTCGATATTTTAGGCATATATCAAGAAAGTTGCCTTAGGCAAGGAAAAAGTGGAGGTTTTGAGGCAAAATTTTGTCAGGCACTCTAATTTGGTATGCTGATTATAATAAGGACGCTTTGGTTAGTATTGGCCCCATTAAGAAATTTGAGAAATTTTGCATGTCAGGACTCAGACAAAATGGCCATTTTTCAGTATCTTAGGGGTATTTCAAGAAAGATGCTTTAGGCAATGTAAAAGTGGAGCTTTTCAGCTCAAATTTCGTCAGGCACTCAAATTTGGTATGCTTATTATAATAAGGCGGTTTGGTTAGTATTGGACATATCAAGAAATTTTAGAAATTTTGCATGTCAGGAGTCAGACAAAATTGTCATTTTTCAGTATCTTAGGGGTATTTCAAGAAAGATGCTTTAGGCAATGTAAAAGTGGAGCTTTTAAGCTCAAATTTTGTCAGGCACTCAAATTTGGTATTCTAATTATAATAAGGACGGTTTTCTTAGTATTTGACACATCAAGAAATTTGACAAATTTTGCATGTTAGGAATCAGACAAAATTGTCATTTTTCAGTATCTTGGGGGTATTTTGAGAAAGTTGCTTTAGGCAATGTAAAAGTGGAGCTTTTCAGCTCAAATTTTGTCCGGCACTCAAATTTGGTACTCTAATTATAATAAGGACGGTTTTCTTAGTATTTGACACATCAAGAAATTTGACAAATTTTGCATGTCACGAATCATACAAAATTGTCATTTTTCAGTATCTTGGGGGTATTTCGAGAAAGTTGCTTTAGGCAATGTAAATGTGGAGCTTTTTAGCTCAAATTTCGTGAGGCACTCAAATTTGGTATGCTGATTATAATAAGGACGGTTTGGTTAGTATTAGCCCCAGACAAAATGGCCATTGTCAGGCCATGGCCAATGTCAGGACTCAGACAAAATGGCCATGGCCAATGTCAGGACTCAGACAAAATGGCCATTTTTCAGTATCTTAGGGGTATTTCAAGAAAGATGCTTTATGCAATGTAAAAGTGGAGCTTTTCAGCTCAAATTTTGTCAGGCACTCAAATTTTGTATTCTAATTATAATAAGGCGGTTTGGTTAGTATTGGACACATCAAGAAATTTGAGAAATTTTTCATGTCCGGACTCAGACAAAATGGTCATTTTTCAGTATGTTAGGGGTATTTCGAGAAAGTTGCTTTAGCCAATGTAGAAGTGGAGCTTTTCAGCTCAAATTTAATCAGGCACTCAAATTTGGTATTCTGATTATAATAACGACGGTTTGGGTAGTATTGGATACATCAAGAAACTTTGCATGTCCGGACTCATGCAAAGTGGCAATTTTTCGATATTTTAGGCATATATCAAGAAAGCTGCCTTTAGGCAAGGAAAAAGTGGAGGTTTTGAGGCAAAATTTTTTCAGGCACTCTAATTTGGTATCCTGATTATAATAAGGACGGTTTTGTTAGTATTGGCCCCATTAAGAAATTTGAGATATTTTGCATGTCAGCACTCAGACAAAATGGTCATTTTTCAGTATCTTGGGGGTATTTTGAGAAAGTTGTTTTAGGCAATGTAAAAGTGGAGCTTTTCAGTTAAAATTTTGTGAGGCACTCAAATTTGGTATTCTGATTATAGTAAGGACGGTTTGGTTAGTATTGGACACATCAATAAATTTGAGAAATTTTGCATGTCCGGACTCATGCAAAATGGCCATTTTTCGATATTTTAGGCATATTTAAAGAAAGTTTACATAGGATAGAAAAAGTGGAGGTTTTGAGACAAAATTTTGTCAGGCACTCTAATTTGGTATCCTGATTATAATAAGGACGGTTTGGTTAGTATTGGCCCAATTAAGAAATTTGAGAAATTTTGCATGTCAGGACTCAGACAAAATGGTCATTTTTATGTATCTTAGGGGTATTTCAAGAAAGATGCTTTAGGCAATGTAAAAGTGGAGCTTTTCAGCTGAAATTTCGTCAGGCACTCAATTTTTGGTATTCTTATTATCATAAGGACGGTTTGCTTAGTATTGGACATATCAAGAAATTTTAGAAATTTTTCATGTCAGGAGTCAGACAAAATTGTCATTTTTCAGTATCTTAGGGGTATTTCAAGAAAGATGCTTTAGGCAATGTAAAAGTGGAGCTTTTAAGCTCAAATTTTGTCAGGCACTCAAATTTGGTATTCTAATTATAATAAGGACGGTTTTCTTAGTATTTGACACATCAAGAAATTTGACAAATTTTGCATGTCAGGAATCAGACAAAATTGTCATTTTTCAGTATCTTGGGGGTATTTCCAGAAAGTTGCTTTAGCCAATGTAAAAGTGGAGCTTTTCAGCTCAAATTTCATCAGGCACTCAAATTTGGTATTCTGATTATTATAACGACGGTTTGGGTTGTATTGGATACATCAAGAAATTTTGCATGTCCGGACTCATGCAAAGTGGCCATTTTTCGATATTTTAGGCATATATCAAGAAAGTTGCCTTAGGCAAGGAAAAAGTGGAGGTTTTGAGGCAAAATTTTGTCAGGCACTCTAATTTGGTATGCTGATTATAATAAGGACGGTTTGGTTAGTATTGGACTCATCAAGAAATTTGAGAAATTTTTCATGTCCGGACTCAGACAAAATGGTCATTTTTCAATATGTTAGGGGTATTTTGAGAAAGTTGCTTTAGGCAATGTAAAAGTGGAGCTTTTCAGCTCAAATTTCGTGAGGCACTCAAATTTGGTATGCTGATTATAATAAGGACGGTTTGGTTAGTATTGGACATATCAAGAAATTTTAGAAATTTTGCATGTCAGGAGTCAGACAAAATTGTCATTTTTCAGTATGTTAGGGGTATTTCAAGAAAGATGCTTTAGGCAATGTAAAAGTGGAGCTTTTAAGCTCAAATTTTGTCAGGCACTCAAATTTGGTATTCTAATTATAATAAGGACGGTTTTCTTTGTATTTGACACATGAAGAAATTTGACAAATTTTGCATGTTAGGAATCAGACAAAATTGTCATTTTTCAGTATCTTGGGGGTATTTTGAGAAAGTTGCTTTAGGCAATGTAAAAGTGGAGCTTTTCAGCTCAAATTTTGTCCGGCACTCAAATTTGGTACTCTAATTATAATAAATACGGTTTTCTTAGTATTTGACACATCAAGAAATTTGACAAATTTTGCATGTCAGGAATCAGACAAAATTGTCATTTTTCAGTATCTTGGGGGTATTTTGAGAAAGTTGCTTTAGCCAATGTAAAAGTGGAGCTTTTCAGCTCAAATTTCATCAGGCACTCAAATTATGTATTCTGATTATTATAACGACGGTTTGGGTAGTATTGGATACATCAAGAAATTTTGCATGTCCGGACTCATGCAAAGTGGCCATTTTTCGATATTTTAGGCATATATCAAGAAAGTTGCCTTAGGCAAGGAAAAAGTGGAGGTTTTGAGGCAAAATTTTGTCAGGCACTCTAATTTGGTATGCTGATTATAATAAGGATGGTTTGGTTAGTATTGGCCCCATTAAGAAATTTGAGAAATTTTGCATGTCAGGACTCAGACAAAATGGTCATTTTTCAATATGTTAGGAATATTTCGAAAAAGTTGCTTTAGCCAATGTAAAAGTGGAGCTTTTCAGCTCAAATTTAATCAGGCACTCAAATTTGGTATTCTGATTATAATAACGACGGTTTGGGTAGTATTGGATACATCAAGAAACTTTGCATGTCCGGACTCATGCAAAGTGGCAATTTTTCGATATTTTAGGCATATATCAAGAAAGCTGCCTTTAGGCGAGGAAAAAGTGGAGGTTTTGAGGCAAAATTTTTTCAGGCACTCTAAAATTGTCATTTTTCAGTATCTTAGGGGTATTTCAAGAAAGATGCTTTAGGCAATGTAAAAGTGGAGCTTTTAAGCTCAAATTTTGTCAGGCACTCAAATTTGGTATTCTAATTATAATAAGGACGGTTTTCTTAGTATTTGACACATCAAGAAATTTGA
Source organism: Muricea muricata (assembly GCA_963855995.1). Classification (NCBI taxonomy): domain Eukaryota; kingdom Metazoa; phylum Cnidaria; class Anthozoa; order Malacalcyonacea; family Plexauridae; genus Muricea; species Muricea muricata. The sequence continues at coordinate 82,166,345 of OY979716.1, forward strand.
CAAATTTTGCATGTTAGGAATCAGACAAAATTGTCATTTTTCAGTATCTTGGGGGTATTTCGAGAAAGTTGCTTTAGGCAATGTAAAAGTGGAGCTTTTCAGCTCAAATTTTGTCCAGCACTCAAATTTGGTACTCTAATTAAAATAAGGACGGTTTTCTTAGTATTTGACACATCAAGAAATTTGACAAATTTTGCATGTCACGAATCAGACAAAATTGTCATTTTTCAGTATCTTGGGGGTATTTCGAGAAGGTTGCTTTAGCCAATGTAAAAGTGGAGCTTTTCAGCTCAAATTTCATCAGACACTCAAATTTGGTATTCTGATTATTATAACGGCGGTTTGGGTAGTATTGGATGCATCAAGAAATTTTGCATGTCCGGACTCATGCAAAGTGGCCATTTTTCGATATTTTAGGCATATATCAAGAAAGTTGCCTTAGGCAAGGAAAAAGTGGAGGTTTTGAGGCAAAATTTTGTCAGGCACTCTAATTTGGTATGCTGATTATAATAAGGACGGTTTAATTAGTATTGGCCCCATTAAGAAATTTTAGAAATTTTGCATGTCAGGAGTCAGACAAAATGGCCATTTTTCAGTATCTTAGGGGTATTTCAAGAAAGATGCTTTAGGCAATGTAAAAGTGGAGCTTTTCAGTTGAAATTTCGTCAGGCACTGAATTTTTGTATTCTTATTATCATAAGGACGGTTTGGTTAGTATTGGACACATTAAGAAATTTGAGAAATTTTTCATGTCAGGAGTCAGACAAAATGGTCATTTTTCAGTATGTTAGGGGTATTTTGAGAAAGTTGCTTTAGGCAATGTAAAAGTGGAGCTTTTCAGCTCAATTTTCGTGAGGCACTCAAATTTGGTATGCTGATTATAATAAGGACGGTTTAATTAGTATTGGCCCCATTAAGAAATTTGAGAAATTTTGCATGTCAGGACTGACAAAATGGCCATTTTTCAGTATCTTAGGGGTATTTCAAGAAAGATGCTTTAGGCAATGTAAAAGTGGAGCTTTTAAGCTCAAATTTTGTCAGGCACTCAAATTTGGTATTCTAATTATAATAAGGACGGTTTTCTTAGTATTTGACACATCATGAAATTTGACAAATTTTGCATGTTAGGAATCAGACAAAATTGTCATTTTTCAGTATCTTGGGGGTATTTCGAGAAAGTTGCTTTAGGCAATGTAAAAGTGGAGCTTTTCAGCTCAAATTTTGTCCAGCACTCAAATTTGGTACTCTAATTATAATAAGGACGGTTTTCTTAGTATTTGACACATCAAGAAATTTGACAAATTTTGCAAGTCACGAATCAGACAAAATTGTCATTTTTCAGTATCTTGGGGGTATTTCGAGAAGGTTGCTTTAGCCAATGTAAAAGTGGAGCTTTTCAGCTCAAATTTCATCAGACACTCAAATTTGGTATTCTGATTATTATAACGGCGGTTTGGGTAGTATTGGATACATCAAGAAATTTTGCATGTCCGGACTCATGCAAAGTGGCCATTTTTCGATATTTTAGGCATATATCAAGAAAGTTGCCTTAGGCAAGGAAAAAGTGGAGGTTTTGAGGCAAAATTTTGTCAGGCACTCTAATTTGGTATGCTGATTATAATAAGGACGGTTTAATTAGTATTGGCCCCATTAAGAAATTTTAGAAATTTTGCATGTCAGGAGTCAGACAAAATGGCCATTTTTCAGTATCTTAGGGGTATTTCAAGAAAGATGCTTTAGGCAATGTAAAAGTGGAGCTTTTCAGTTGAAATTTCGTCAGGCACTGAATTTTTGTATTCTTATTATCATAAGGACGGTTTGGTTAGTATTGGACACATTAAGAAATTTGAGAAATTTTTCATGTCAGGAGTCAGACAAAATGGTCATTTTTCAGTATGTTAGGGGTATTTTGAGAAAGTTGCTTTAGGCAATGTAAAAGTGGAGCTTTTCAGCTCAATTTTCGTGAGGCACTCAAATTTGGTATGCTGATTATAATAAGGACGGTTTAATTAGTATTGGCCCCATTAAGAAATTTGAGAAATTTTGCATGTCAGGACTGACAAAATGGCCATTTTTCAGTATCTTAGGGGTATTTCAAGAAAGATGCTTTATGCAATGTAAAAGTGGAGCTTTTCAGCTCAAATTTCGCCAGGGACTCAAATTTGGTATTCTAATGATAATAAGGACGGTTTGGTTAGTATTGGACACATCAAGAAATTTGAGAAATTTTTCATGTCCGGACTCAGACAAAATGGCCATTTTTCAGTATCTTAGGGGTATTTCAAGAAAGATGCTTTAGGCAATGTAAAAGTGGAGCTTTTCAGCTGAAATTTCATCAGGCACTCAAATTTGGTATTCTAATTATAATAAGGACGGTTTGGTTAGTACTGGACACATCAAGAAATTTGAGAAATTTTTCATGTCCGGACTCAGACAAAATGGTCATTTTTCAGTATGTTAGGGGTATTTCGAGAAAGTTGCTTTAGGCAATGTAAAAGTGGAGCTTTTCAGCTGAAATTTCGTGAGGCACTCAAATTTGGTATGCTGATTATAATAAGGACGGTTTGGTTAGTATTCGACATATGAAGAAATTTTAGAAATTTTGCATGTCAGGAGTCAGACAAAATTGTCATTTTTCAGTATCTTAGGGGTATTTCAAGAAAGATGCTTTAGGCAATGTAAAAGTGGAGCTTTTAAGCTCAAATTTTGTCAGGCACTCAAATTTGGTATTCTAATTATAATAAGGACGGTTTTCTTAGTATTTGACACATCAAGAAATTTGACAAATTTTGCATGTTAGGAATCAGACAAAATTGTCATTTTTCAGTATATTGGGGGTATTTTTAGAAAGTTGCTTTAGGCAATGTAAAAGTGGAGCTTTTCAGCTCAAATTTTGTCCAGCACTCAAATTTGGTACTCTAATTATAATAAGGACGGTTTTCTTAGTATTTGACACATCAAGAAATTTGACAAATTTTGCATGTCAGGAATCAGACAAAATTGTCATTTTTCAGTATCTTGGGGGTATTTTGAGAAAGTTGCTTTAGCCAATGTAAAAGTGGAGCTTTTCAGCTCAAATTTCATCAGGCACTCAAATTATGTATTCTGATTATTATAACGACGGTTTGGGTAGTATTGGATACATCAAGAAATTTTGCATGTCCGGACTCATGCAAAGTGGCCATTTTTCGATATTTTAGGCATATATCAAGAAAGTTGCCTTAGGCAAGGAAAAAGTGGAGGTTTTGAGGCAAAATTTTGTCAGGCACTCTAATTTGGTATGCTGATTATAATAAGGACGGTTTAATTAGTATTGGCCCCATTAAGAAATTTGAGAAATTTTGCATGTCAGGACTAAGACAAAATGGCCATTTTTCAGTATCTTAGGGGTATTTCAAGAAAGATGCTTTATGCAATGTAAAAGTGGAGCTTTTCAGCTCAAATTTCGCCAGGGACTCAAATTTGGTATTCTAATGATAATAAGGACGGTTATGTTAGTATTGGACACATCAAGAAATTTGAGAAATTTTTCATGTCCGGACTCAGACAAAATGGCCATTTTTCAGTATCTTAGGGGTATTTCAAGAAAGATGCTTTAGGCAATGTAAAAGTGGAGCTTTTCAGCTGAAATTTCATCAGGCACTCAAATTTGGTATTCTAATTATAATACGGACGGTTTGGTTAGTATTGGACACATCAAGAAATTTGAGAAATTTTTCATGTCCGCACTCAGACAAAATGGTCATTTTTCAGTATGTTAGGGGTATTTCGAGAAAGTTGCTTTAGGCAATGTAAAAGTGGAGCTTTTCAGCTGAAATTTCGTGAGGCACTCAAATTTGGTATGCTGATTATAATAAGGACGGTTTGGTTAGTATTCGACATATGAAGAAATTTTAGAAATTTTGCATGTCAGGAGTCAGACAAAATTGTCATTTTTCAGTATCTTAGGGGTATTTCAAGAAAGATGCTTTAGGCAATGTAAAAGTGGAGCTTTTAAGCTCAAATTTTGTCAGGCACTCAAATTTGGTATTCTAATTATAATAAGGACGGTTTTCTTAGTATTTGACACATCAAGAAATTTGACAAATTTTGCATGTTAGGAATCAGACAAAATTGTCATTTTTCAGTATCTTGGGGGTATTTTGAGAAAGTTGCTTTAGGCAATGTAAAAGTGGAGCTTTTCAGCTCAAATTTTGTCCAGCACTCAAATTTGTTACTCTAATTATAATAAGGACGGTTTTCTTAGTATTTGACACATCAAGAAATTTGACAAATTTTGCATGTCACGAATCAGACAAAATTGTCATTTTTCAGTATCTTGGGGGTATTTCGAGAAAGTTGCTTTAGCCAATGTAAAAGTGGAGCTTTTCAGCTCAAATTTCATCAGACACTCAAATTTGGTATTCTGATTATTATAACGGCGGTTTGGGTAGTATTGGATACATCAAGAAATTTTGCATGTCCGGACTCATGCAAAGTGGCCATTTTTCGATATTTTAGGCATATATCAAGAAAGTTGCCTTAGGCAAGGAAAAAGTGGAGGTTTTGAGGCAAAATTTTGTCAGGCACTCTAATTTGGTATGCTGATTATAATAAGGACGGTTTAATTAGTATTGGCCCCATTAAGAAATTTTAGAAATTTTGCATGTCAGGAGTCAGACAAAATGGCCATTTTTCAGTATCTTAGGGGTATTTCAAGAAAGATGCTTTAGGCAATGTAAAAGTGGAGCTTTTCAGTTGAAATTTCGTCAGGCACTGAATTTTTGTATTCTTATTATCATAAGGACGGTTTGGTTAGTATTGGACACATTAAGAAATTTGAGAAATTTTTCATGTCAGGAGTCAGACAAAATGGTCATTTTTCAGTATGTTAGGGGTATTTTGAGAAAGTTGCTTTAGGCAATGTAAAAGTGGAGCTTTTCAGCTCAATTTTCGTGAGGCACTCAAATTTGGTATGCTGATTATAATAAGGACGGTTTAATTAGTATTGGCCCCATTAAGAAATTTGAGAAATTTTGCATGTCAGGACTCAGACAAAATGGCCATTTTTCAGTATCTTAGGGGTATTTCAAGAAAGATGCTTTATGCAATGTAAAAGTGGAGCTTTTCAGCTCAAATTTCGCCAGGGACTCAAATTTGGTATTCTAATGATAATAAGGACGGTTTGGTTAGTATTGGACACATCAAGAAATTTGAGAAATTTTTCATGTCCGGACTCAGACAAAATGGCCATTTTTCAGTATCTTAGGGGTATTTCAAGAAAGATGCTTTAGGCAATGTAAAAGTGGAGCTTTTCAGCTGAAATTTCATCAGGCACTCAAATTTGGTATTCTAATTATAATAAGGACGGTTTGGTTAGTATTGGACACATCAAGAAATTTGAGAAATTTTTCATGTCCGGACTCAGACAAAATGGCCATTTTTCAGTATCTTAGGGGTATTTCAAGAAAGATGCTTTAGGCAATGTAAAAGTGGAGCTTTTCAGCTGAAATTTCATCAGGCACTCAAATTTGGTATTCTAATTATAATAAGGACGGTTTGGTTAGTATTGGACACATCAAGAAATTTGAGAAATTTTTCATGTCCGGACTCAGACAAAATGGTCATTTTTCAGTATGTTAGGGGTATTTCGAGAAAGTTGCTTTAGGCAATGTAAAAGTGGAGCTTTTCAGCTCAAATTTTGTCAGGCACTCAAATTTGGTATTCTAATTATAATAAGGACGGTTTGGTTAGTATTGGACACATCAAGAAATTTGAGAAATTTTTCATGTCCGGACTCAGACAAAATGGTCATTTTTCAGTATGTTAGGGGTATTTCGAGAAAGTTGCTTTAGGCAATGTAAAAGTGGAGCTTTTCAGCTCAAATTTCATCAGACACTCAAATTTGGTATTCTGATTATTATAACGGCGGTTTGGGTAGTATTGGATACATCAAGAAATTTTGCATGTCCGGACTCATGCAAAGTGGCCATTTTTCGATATTTTAGGCATATATCAAGAAAGTTGCCTTAGGCAAGGAAAAAGTGGAGGTTTTGAGGCAAAATTTTGTCAGGCACTCTAATTTGGTATGCTGATTATAATAAGGACGGTTTAATTAGTATTGGCCCCATTAAGAAATTTTAGAAATTTTGCATGTCAGGAGTCAGACAAAATGGCCATTTTTCAGTATCTTAGGGGTATTTCAAGAAAGATGCTTTAGGCAATGTAAAAGTGGAGCTTTTCAGTTGAAATTTCGTCAGGCACTCAATTTTTGTATTCTTATTATCATAAGGACGATTTGGTTAGTATTGGACACATTAAGAAATTTGAGAAATTTTTCATGTCAGGAGTCAGACAAAATGGTCATTTTTCAGTATGTTTGGGGTATTTTGAGAAAGTTGCTTTAGGCAATGTAAAAGTGGAGCTTTTCAGCTCAATTTTCGTGAGGCACTCAAATTTGGTATGCTGATTATAATAAGGACAGTTTAATTAGTATTGGCCCCATTAAGAAATTTGAGAAATTTTGCATGTCAGGACTCAGACAAAATGGCCATTTTTCAGTATCTTAGGGGTATTTCAAAAAAGATGCTTTATGCAATGTAAAAGTGGAGCTTTTCAGCTCAAATTTCGCCAGGGACTCAAATTTGGTATTCTAATGATAATAAGGACGGTTTGGTTAGTATTGGACACATCAAGAAATTTGAGAAATTTTTCATGTCCGGACTCAGACAAAATGGCCATTTTTCAGTATCTTAGGGGTATTTCAAGAAAGATGCTTTAGGCAATGTAAAAGTGGAGCTTTTCAGCTGAAATTTCATCAGGCACTCAAATTTGGTATTCTAATTATAATAAGGACGGTTTGGTTAGTACTGGACACATCAAGAAATTTGAGAAATTTTTCATGTCCGGACTCAGACAAAATGGTCATTTTTCAGTATGTTAGGGGTATTTCGAGAAAGTTGCTTTAGGCAATGTAAAAGTGGAGCTTTTCAGCTGAAATTTCGTGAGGCACTCAAATTTGGTATGCTGATTATAATAAGGACGGTTTGGTTAGTATTCGACATATGAAGAAATTTTAGAAATTTTGCATGTCAGGAGTCAGACAAAATTGTCATTTTTCAGTATCTTAGGGGTATTTCAAGAAAGATGCTTTAGGCAATGTAAAAGTGGAGCTTTTAAGCTCAAATTTTGTCAGGCACTCAAATTTGGTATTCTAATTATAATAAGGACGGTTTTCTTAGTATTTGACACATCAAGAAATTTGACAAATTTTGCATGTTAGGAATCAGACAAAATTGTCATTTTTCAGTATATTGGGGGTATTTTTAGAAAGTTGCTTTAGGCAATGTAAAAGTGGAGCTTTTCAGCTCAAATTTTGTCCAGCACTCAAATTTGGTACTCTAATTATAATAAGGACGGTTTTCTTAGTATTTGACACATCAAGAAATTTGACAAATTTTGCATGTCAGGAATCAGACAAAATTGTCATTTTTCAGTATCTTGGGGGTATTTTGAGAAAGTTGCTTTAGCCAATGTAAAAGTGGAGCTTTTCAGCTCAAATTTCATCAGGCACTCAAATTATGTATTCTGATTATTATAACGACGGTTTGGGTAGTATTGGATACATCAAGAAATTTTGCATGTCCGGACTCATGCAAAGTGGCCATTTTTCGATATTTTAGGCATATATCAAGAAAGTTGCCTTAGGCAAGGAAAAAGTGGAGGTTTTGAGGCAAAATTTTGTCAGGCACTCTAATTTGGTATGCTGATTATAATAAGGACGGTTTAATTAGTATTGGCCCCATTAAGAAATTTGAGAAATTTTGCATGTCAGGACTAAGACAAAATGGCCATTTTTCAGTATCTTAGGGGTATTTCAAGAAAGATGCTTTATGCAATGTAAAAGTGGAGCTTTTCAGCTCAAATTTCGCCAGGGACTCAAATTTGGTATTCTAATGATAATAAGGACGGTTATGTTAGTATTGGACACATCAAGAAATTTGAGAAATTTTTCATGTCCGGACTCAGACAAAATGGCCATTTTTCAGTATCTTAGGGGTATTTCAAGAAAGATGCTTTAGGCAATGTAAAAGTGGAGCTTTTCAGCTGAAATTTCATCAGGCACTCAAATTTGGTATTCTAATTATAATACGGACGGTTTGGTTAGTATTGGACACATCAAGAAATTTGAGAAATTTTTCATGTCCGCACTCAGACAAAATGGTCATTTTTCAGTATGTTAGGGGTATTTCGAGAAAGTTGCTTTAGGCAATGTAAAAGTGGAGCTTTTCAGCTGAAATTTCGTGAGGCACTCAAATTTGGTATGCTGATTATAATAAGGACGGTTTGGTTAGTATTCGACATATGAAGAAATTTTAGAAATTTTGCATGTCAGGAGTCAGACAAAATTGTCATTTTTCAGTATCTTAGGGGTATTTCAAGAAAGATGCTTTAGGCAATGTAAAAGTGGAGCTTTTAAGCTCAAATTTTGTCAGGCACTCAAATTTGGTATTCTAATTATAATAAGGACGGTTTTCTTAGTATTTGACACATCAAGAAATTTGACAAATTTTGCATGTTAGGAATCAGACAAAATTGTCATTTTTCAGTATCTTGGGGGTATTTTGAGAAAGTTGCTTTAGGCAATGTAAAAGTGGAGCTTTTCAGCTCAAATTTTGTCCAGCACTCAAATTTGGTACTCTAATTATAATAAGGACGGTTTTCTTAGTATTTGACACATCAAGAAATTTGACAAATTTTGCATGTCACGAATCAGACAAAATTGTCATTTTTCAGTATCTTGGGGGTATTTCGAGAAAGTTGCTTTAGCCAATGTAAAAGTGGAGCTTTTCAGCTCAAATTTCATCAGACACTCAAATTTGGTATTCTGATTATTATAACGGCGGTTTGGGTAGTATTGGATACATCAAGAAATTTTGCATGTCCGGACTCATGCAAAGTGGCCATTTTTCGATATTTTAGGCATATATCAAGAAAGTTGCCTTAGGCAAGGAAAAAGTGGAGGTTTTGAGGCAAAATTTTGTCAGGCACTCTAATTTGGTATGCTGATTATAATAAGGACGGTTTAATTAGTATTGGCCCCATTAAGAAATTTTAGAAATTTTGCATGTCAGGAGTCAGACAAAATGGCCATTTTTCAGTATCTTAGGGGTATTTCAAGAAAGATGCTTTAGGCAATGTAAAAGTGGAGCTTTTCAGTTGAAATTTCGTCAGGCACTGAATTTTTGTATTCTTATTATCATAAGGACGGTTTGGTTAGTATTGGACACATTAAGAAATTTGAGAAATTTTTCATGTCAGGAGTCAGACAAAATGGTCATTTTTCAGTATGTTAGGGGTATTTTGAGAAAGTTGCTTTAGGCAATGTAAAAGTGGAGCTTTTCAGCTCAATTTTCGTGAGGCACTCAAATTTGGTATGCTGATTATAATAAGGACGGTTTAATTAGTATTGGCCCCATTAAGAAATTTGAGAAATTTTGCATGTCAGGACTCAGACAAAATGGCCATTTTTCAGTATCTTAGGGGTATTTCAAGAAAGATGCTTTATGCAATGTAAAAGTGGAGCTTTTCAGCTCAAATTTCGCCAGGGACTCAAATTTGGTATTCTAATGATAATAAGGACGGTTTGGTTAGTATTGGACACATCAAGAAATTTGAGAAATTTTTCATGTCCGGACTCAGACAAAATGGCCATTTTTCAGTATCTTAGGGGTATTTCAAGAAAGATGCTTTAGGCAATGTAAAAGTGGAGCTTTTCAGCTGAAATTTCATCAGGCACTCAAATTTGGTATTCTAATTATAATAAGGACGGTTTGGTTAGTATTGGACACATCAAGAAATTTGAGAAATTTTTCATGTCCGGACTCAGACAAAATGGCCATTTTTCAGTATCTTAGGGGTATTTCAAGAAAGATGCTTTAGGCAATGTAAAAGTGGAGCTTTTCAGCTGAAATTTCATCAGGCACTCAAATTTGGTATTCTAATTATAATAAGGACGGTTTGGTTAGTATTGGACACATCAAGAAATTTGAGAAATTTTTCATGTCCGGACTCAGACAAAATGGTCATTTTTCAGTATGTTAGGGGTATTTCGAGAAAGTTGCTTTAGGCAATGTAAAAGTGGAGCTTTTCAGCTCAAATTTTGTCAGGCACTCAAATTTGGTATTCTAATTATAATAAGGACGGTTTGGTTAGTATTGGACACATCAAGAAATTTGAGAAATTTTTCATGTCCGGACTCAGACAAAATGGTCATTTTTCAGTATGTTAGGGGTATTTCGAGAAAGTTGCTTTAGGCAATGTAAAAGTGGAGCTTTTCAGCTCAAATTTCATCAGACACTCAAATTTGGTATTCTGATTATTATAACGGCGGTTTGGGTAGTATTGGATACATCAAGAAATTTTGCATGTCCGGACTCATGCAAAGTGGCCATTTTTCGATATTTTAGGCATATATCAAGAAAGTTGCCTTAGGCAAGGAAAAAGTGGAGGTTTTGAGGCAAAATTTTGTCAGGCACTCTAATTTGGTATGCTGATTATAATAAGGACGGTTTAATTAGTATTGGCCCCATTAAGAAATTTTAGAAATTTTGCATGTCAGGAGTCAGACAAAATGGCCATTTTTCAGTATCTTAGGGGTATTTCAAGAAAGATGCTTTAGGCAATGTAAAAGTGGAGCTTTTCAGTTGAAATTTCGTCAGGCACTCAATTTTTGTATTCTTATTATCATAAGGACGATTTGGTTAGTATTGGACACATTAAGAAATTTGAGAAATTTTTCATGTCAGGAGTCAGACAAAATGGTCATTTTTCAGTATGTTTGGGGTATTTTGAGAAAGTTGCTTTAGGCAATGTAAAAGTGGAGCTTTTCAGCTCAATTTTCGTGAGGCACTCAAATTTGGTATGCTGATTATAATAAGGACAGTTTAATTAGTATTGGCCCCATTAAGAAATTTGAGAAATTTTGCATGTCAGGACTCAGACAAAATGGCCATTTTTCAGTATCTTAGGGGTATTTCAAAAAAGATGCTTTATGCAATGTAAAAGTGGAGCTTTTCAGCTCAAATTTCGCCAGGGACTCAAATTTGGTATTCTAATGATAATAAGGACGGTTTGGTTAGTATTGGACACATCAAGAAATTTGAGAAATTTTTCATGTCCGGACTCAGACAAAATGGCCATTTTTCAGTATCTTAGGGGTATTTCAAGAAAGATGCTTTAGGCAATGTAAAAGTGGAGCTTTTCAGCTGAAATTTCATCAGGCACTCAAATTTGGTATTCTAGTGATAATAAGGACGGTTTGGTTAGTATTGGACACATCAAGAAATTTGAGAAATTTTTCATGTCCGGACTCAGACAAAATGGCCATTTTTCAGTATCTTAGGGGTATTTCAAGAAAGATGCTTTAGGCAATGTAAAAGTGGAGCTTTTCAGCTGAAATTTCATCAGGCACTCAAATTTGGTATTCTAATTATAATAAGGACGGTTTGGTTAGTATTGGACACATCAAGAAATTTGAGAAATTTTTCATGTCCGGACTCAGACAAAATGGTCATTTTTCAGTATGTTAGGGGTATTTCGAGAAAGTTGCTTTAGGCAATGTAAAAGTGGAGCTTTTCAGCTCAAATTTCATCAGGCACTCAAATTTGGTATTCTGATTATAATAAGGACGGTTTGGGTAGTATTGGACACATCAAGAAATTTGAGAAATTTTGCATATCGGGACTCATGCAAAATGGCCATTTTCGATATTTTAGGCATATATCAAGAAAGTTGCCTTAGGTAGGGAAAAAGTGGAGGTTTTGAGGCAAAATTTTGTCACGCACTCTAATTTGGTATTGTGATGATAATAAGGACGGTTTTGTTAGTATTTGACACATGAACAAATTTTGCATGTCAGGATTCCGACAAAATGGCCAATTTTCAGTATCTTAGGGGTATTTCAAGAAAGATGCTTTAGGCAATGTAAAAGTGGAGCTTTTCAGCTCAAATTTCGCCAGGGACTCAAATTTGGTATTCTATTATAATAAGGACGGTTTGGTTAGCATTGGACACATCAAGAAATTTGAGAAATTTTGCATGTCAGGACTCAGACAAAATGGCCATTTTTCAGTATCTTAGGGGTATTTCAAGAAAGATGCTTTAGGCAATGTAAAAGTGGAGCTTTTAAGCTCAAATTTCGTCAGGCACTCAAATTTGCTATTCTAATTATAATATGGACGGTTTTGTTAGTATTGGACACATTAAGAAATTTGAGAAATTTTGCATGTCCGGATTCAGACAAAATGGTCATTTTTCAGTATTTTGGGGATATTTTGAGAAATTTGCTTTAGGCAATGTAAAAGTGGAGCTTTTCAGCTCAAATTTCGTCAGGCACTAAATTTTTGTATTCTTATTATCATAAGGACGGTTTGGTTAGTATTGCACACATCAACAAATTTGAGAAATTTTGCATGTCCGGACTCATGGAAAATGGCCATTTTTCGATATTTTAGGCATATTTAAAGAAAGTTTCCTTAGGATAGAAAAAGTGGAGGTTTTGAGGCGAAATTTTTTCAGGCACCCCAATTTGGCACCCCGACGACAACAAGGATGGTTTTGTTAGTATTTGACACATCGACAAATTTTGCATGTGAGGATTCAGACAAAATTGTCATTTTTCAGTATGTTAGGGGTATTTCGAGAAAGTTGCTTTAGCCAATGTAGAAGTGGAGCTTTTCAGCTCAAATTTAATCAGGCACTCAAATTTGGTATTCTGATTATAATAACGACGGTTTGGGTAGTATTGGATACATCAAGAAACTTTGCATGTCCGGACTCATGCAAAGTGGCAATTTTTCGATATTTTAGGCATATATCAAGAAAGCTGCCTTTAGGCAAGGAAAAAGTGGAGGTTTTGAGGCAAAATTTTTTCAGGCACTCTAATTTGGTATCCTGATTATAATAAGGACGGTTTTGTTAGTATTGGCCCCATTAAGAAATTTGAGATATTTTGCATGTCAGCACTCAGACAAAATGGTCATTTTTCAGTATCTTGGGGGTATTTTGAGAAAGTTGTTTTAGGCAATGTAAAAGTGGAGCTTTTCAGTTAAAATTTTGTGAGGCACTCAAATTTGGTATTCTGATTATAGTAAGGACGGTTTGGTTAGTATTGGACACATCAATAAATTTGAGAAATTTTGCATGTCCGGACTCATGCAAAATGGCCATTTTTCGATATTTTAGGCATATTTAAAGAAAGTTTACATAGGATAGAAAAAGTGGAGGTTTTGAGACAAAATTTTGTCAGGCACTCTAATTTGGTATCCTGATTATAATAAGGACGGTTTGGTTAGTATTGGCCCAATTAAGAAATTTGAGAAATTTTGCATGTCAGGACTCAGACAAAATGGTCATTTTTATGTATCTTAGGGGTATTTCAAGAAAGATGCTTTAGGCAATGTAAAAGTGGAGCTTTTCAGCTGAAATTTCGTCAGGCACTCAATTTTTGGTATTCTTATTATCATAAGGACGGTTTGCTTAGTATTGGACATATCAAGAAATTTTAGAAATTTTTCATGTCAGGAGTCAGACAAAATTGTCATTTTTCAGTATCTTAGGGGTATTTCAAGAAAGATGCTTTAGGCAATGTAAAAGTGGAGCTTTTAAGCTCAAATTTTGTCAGGCACTCAAATTTGGTATTCTAATTATAATAAGGACGGTTTTCTTAGTATTTGACACATCAAGAAATTTGACAAATTTTGCATGTCAGGAATCAGACAAAATTGTCATTTTTCAGTATCTTGGGGGTATTTCCAGAAAGTTGCTTTAGCCAATGTAAAAGTGGAGCTTTTCAGCTCAAATTTCATCAGGCACTCAAATTTGGTATTCTGATTATTATAACGACGGTTTGGGTTGTATTGGATACATCAAGAAATTTTGCATGTCCGGACTCATGCAAAGTGGCCATTTTTCGATATTTTAGGCATATATCAAGAAAGTTGCCTTAGGCAAGGAAAAAGTGGAGGTTTTGAGGCAAAATTTTGTCAGGCACTCTAATTTGGTATGCTGATTATAATAAGGACGGTTTGGTTAGTATTGGACTCATCAAGAAATTTGAGAAATTTTTCATGTCCGGACTCAGACAAAATGGTCATTTTTCAATATGTTAGGGGTATTTTGAGAAAGTTGCTTTAGGCAATGTAAAAGTGGAGCTTTTCAGCTCAAATTTCGTGAGGCACTCAAATTTGGTATGCTGATTATAATAAGGACGGTTTGGTTAGTATTGGACATATCAAGAAATTTTAGAAATTTTGCATGTCAGGAGTCAGACAAAATTGTCATTTTTCAGTATGTTAGGGGTATTTCAAGAAAGATGCTTTAGGCAATGTAAAAGTGGAGCTTTTAAGCTCAAATTTTGTCAGGCACTCAAATTTGGTATTCTAATTATAATAAGGACGGTTTTCTTTGTATTTGACACATGAAGAAATTTGACAAATTTTGCATGTTAGGAATCAGACAAAATTGTCATTTTTCAGTATCTTGGGGGTATTTTGAGAAAGTTGCTTTAGGCAATGTAAAAGTGGAGCTTTTCAGCTCAAATTTTGTCCGGCACTCAAATTTGGTACTCTAATTATAATAAATACGGTTTTCTTAGTATTTGACACATCAAGAAATTTGACAAATTTTGCATGTCAGGAATCAGACAAAATTGTCATTTTTCAGTATCTTGGGGGTATTTTGAGAAAGTTGCTTTAGCCAATGTAAAAGTGGAGCTTTTCAGCTCAAATTTCATCAGGCACTCAAATTATGTATTCTGATTATTATAACGACGGTTTGGGTAGTATTGGATACATCAAGAAATTTTGCATGTCCGGACTCATGCAAAGTGGCCATTTTTCGATATTTTAGGCATATATCAAGAAAGTTGCCTTAGGCAAGGAAAAAGTGGAGGTTTTGAGGCAAAATTTTGTCAGGCACTCTAATTTGGTATGCTGATTATAATAAGGATGGTTTGGTTAGTATTGGCCCCATTAAGAAATTTGAGAAATTTTGCATGTCAGGACTCAGACAAAATGGTCATTTTTCAATATGTTAGGAATATTTCGAAAAAGTTGCTTTAGCCAATGTAAAAGTGGAGCTTTTCAGCTCAAATTTAATCAGGCACTCAAATTTGGTATTCTGATTATAATAACGACGGTTTGGGTAGTATTGGATACATCAAGAAACTTTGCATGTCCGGACTCATGCAAAGTGGCAATTTTTCGATATTTTAGGCATATATCAAGAAAGCTGCCTTTAGGCGAGGAAAAAGTGGAGGTTTTGAGGCAAAATTTTTTCAGGCACTCTAAAATTGTCATTTTTCAGTATCTTAGGGGTATTTCAAGAAAGATGCTTTAGGCAATGTAAAAGTGGAGCTTTTAAGCTCAAATTTTGTCAGGCACTCAAATTTGGTATTCTAATTATAATAAGGACGGTTTTCTTAGTATTTGACACATCAAGAAATTTGACAAATTTTGCATGTTAGGAATCAGACAAAATTGTCATTTTTCAGTATCTTGGGGGTATTTCGAGAAAGTTGCTTTAGGCAATGTAAAAGTGGAGCTTTTCAGCTCAAATTTTGTCCAGCACTCAAATTTGGTACTCTAATTAAAATAAGGACGGTTTTCTTAGTATTTGACACATCAAGAAATTTGACAAATTTTGCATGTCACGAATCAGACAAAATTGTCATTTTTCAGTATCTTGGGGGTATTTCGAGAAGGTTGCTTTAGCCAATGTAAAAGTGGAGCTTTTCAGCTCAAATTTCATCAGACACTCAAATTTGGTATTCTGATTATTATAACGGCGGTTTGGGTAGTATTGGATGCATCAAGAAATTTTGCATGTCCGGACTCATGCAAAGTGGCCATTTTTCGATATTTTAGGCATATATCAAGAAAGTTGCCTTAGGCAAGGAAAAAGTGGAGGTTTTGAGGCAAAATTTTGTCAGGCACTCTAATTTGGTATGCTGATTATAATAAGGACGGTTTAATTAGTATTGGCCCCATTAAGAAATTTTAGAAATTTTGCATGTCAGGAGTCAGACAAAATGGCCATTTTTCAGTATCTTAGGGGTATTTCAAGAAAGATGCTTTAGGCAATGTAAAAGTGGAGCTTTTCAGTTGAAATTTCGTCAGGCACTGAATTTTTGTATTCTTATTATCATAAGGACGGTTTGGTTAGTATTGGACACATTAAGAAATTTGAGAAATTTTTCATGTCAGGAGTCAGACAAAATGGTCATTTTTCAGTATGTTAGGGGTATTTTGAGAAAGTTGCTTTAGGCAATGTAAAAGTGGAGCTTTTCAGCTCAATTTTCGTGAGGCACTCAAATTTGGTATGCTGATTATAATAAGGACGGTTTAATTAGTATTGGCCCCATTAAGAAATTTGAGAAATTTTGCATGTCAGGACTGACAAAATGGCCATTTTTCAGTATCTTAGGGGTATTTCAAGAAAGATGCTTTAGGCAATGTAAAAGTGGAGCTTTTAAGCTCAAATTTTGTCAGGCACTCAAATTTGGTATTCTAATTATAATAAGGACGGTTTTCTTAGTATTTGACACATCATGAAATTTGACAAATTTTGCATGTTAGGAATCAGACAAAATTGTCATTTTTCAGTATCTTGGGGGTATTTCGAGAAAGTTGCTTTAGGCAATGTAAAAGTGGAGCTTTTCAGCTCAAATTTTGTCCAGCACTCAAATTTGGTACTCTAATTATAATAAGGACGGTTTTCTTAGTATTTGACACATCAAGAAATTTGACAAATTTTGCAAGTCACGAATCAGACAAAATTGTCATTTTTCAGTATCTTGGGGGTATTTCGAGAAGGTTGCTTTAGCCAATGTAAAAGTGGAGCTTTTCAGCTCAAATTTCATCAGACACTCAAATTTGGTATTCTGATTATTATAACGGCGGTTTGGGTAGTATTGGATACATCAAGAAATTTTGCATGTCCGGACTCATGCAAAGTGGCCATTTTTCGATATTTTAGGCATATATCAAGAAAGTTGCCTTAGGCAAGGAAAAAGTGGAGGTTTTGAGGCAAAATTTTGTCAGGCACTCTAATTTGGTATGCTGATTATAATAAGGACGGTTTAATTAGTATTGGCCCCATTAAGAAATTTTAGAAATTTTGCATGTCAGGAGTCAGACAAAATGGCCATTTTTCAGTATCTTAGGGGTATTTCAAGAAAGATGCTTTAGGCAATGTAAAAGTGGAGCTTTTCAGTTGAAATTTCGTCAGGCACTGAATTTTTGTATTCTTATTATCATAAGGACGGTTTGGTTAGTATTGGACACATTAAGAAATTTGAGAAATTTTTCATGTCAGGAGTCAGACAAAATGGTCATTTTTCAGTATGTTAGGGGTATTTTGAGAAAGTTGCTTTAGGCAATGTAAAAGTGGAGCTTTTCAGCTCAATTTTCGTGAGGCACTCAAATTTGGTATGCTGATTATAATAAGGACGGTTTAATTAGTATTGGCCCCATTAAGAAATTTGAGAAATTTTGCATGTCAGGACTGACAAAATGGCCATTTTTCAGTATCTTAGGGGTATTTCAAGAAAGATGCTTTATGCAATGTAAAAGTGGAGCTTTTCAGCTCAAATTTCGCCAGGGACTCAAATTTGGTATTCTAATGATAATAAGGACGGTTTGGTTAGTATTGGACACATCAAGAAATTTGAGAAATTTTTCATGTCCGGACTCAGACAAAATGGCCATTTTTCAGTATCTTAGGGGTATTTCAAGAAAGATGCTTTAGGCAATGTAAAAGTGGAGCTTTTCAGCTGAAATTTCATCAGGCACTCAAATTTGGTATTCTAATTATAATAAGGACGGTTTGGTTAGTACTGGACACATCAAGAAATTTGAGAAATTTTTCATGTCCGGACTCAGACAAAATGGTCATTTTTCAGTATGTTAGGGGTATTTCGAGAAAGTTGCTTTAGGCAATGTAAAAGTGGAGCTTTTCAGCTGAAATTTCGTGAGGCACTCAAATTTGGTATGCTGATTATAATAAGGACGGTTTGGTTAGTATTCGACATATGAAGAAATTTTAGAAATTTTGCATGTCAGGAGTCAGACAAAATTGTCATTTTTCAGTATCTTAGGGGTATTTCAAGAAAGATGCTTTAGGCAATGTAAAAGTGGAGCTTTTAAGCTCAAATTTTGTCAGGCACTCAAATTTGGTATTCTAATTATAATAAGGACGGTTTTCTTAGTATTTGACACATCAAGAAATTTGACAAATTTTGCATGTTAGGAATCAGACAAAATTGTCATTTTTCAGTATATTGGGGGTATTTTTAGAAAGTTGCTTTAGGCAATGTAAAAGTGGAGCTTTTCAGCTCAAATTTTGTCCAGCACTCAAATTTGGTACTCTAATTATAATAAGGACGGTTTTCTTAGTATTTGACACATCAAGAAATTTGACAAATTTTGCATGTCAGGAATCAGACAAAATTGTCATTTTTCAGTATCTTGGGGGTATTTTGAGAAAGTTGCTTTAGCCAATGTAAAAGTGGAGCTTTTCAGCTCAAATTTCATCAGGCACTCAAATTATGTATTCTGATTATTATAACGACGGTTTGGGTAGTATTGGATACATCAAGAAATTTTGCATGTCCGGACTCATGCAAAGTGGCCATTTTTCGATATTTTAGGCATATATCAAGAAAGTTGCCTTAGGCAAGGAAAAAGTGGAGGTTTTGAGGCAAAATTTTGTCAGGCACTCTAATTTGGTATGCTGATTATAATAAGGACGGTTTAATTAGTATTGGCCCCATTAAGAAATTTGAGAAATTTTGCATGTCAGGACTAAGACAAAATGGCCATTTTTCAGTATCTTAGGGGTATTTCAAGAAAGATGCTTTATGCAATGTAAAAGTGGAGCTTTTCAGCTCAAATTTCGCCAGGGACTCAAATTTGGTATTCTAATGATAATAAGGACGGTTATGTTAGTATTGGACACATCAAGAAATTTGAGAAATTTTTCATGTCCGGACTCAGACAAAATGGCCATTTTTCAGTATCTTAGGGGTATTTCAAGAAAGATGCTTTAGGCAATGTAAAAGTGGAGCTTTTCAGCTGAAATTTCATCAGGCACTCAAATTTGGTATTCTAATTATAATACGGACGGTTTGGTTAGTATTGGACACATCAAGAAATTTGAGAAATTTTTCATGTCCGCACTCAGACAAAATGGTCATTTTTCAGTATGTTAGGGGTATTTCGAGAAAGTTGCTTTAGGCAATGTAAAAGTGGAGCTTTTCAGCTGAAATTTCGTGAGGCACTCAAATTTGGTATGCTGATTATAATAAGGACGGTTTGGTTAGTATTCGACATATGAAGAAATTTTAGAAATTTTGCATGTCAGGAGTCAGACAAAATTGTCATTTTTCAGTATCTTAGGGGTATTTCAAGAAAGATGCTTTAGGCAATGTAAAAGTGGAGCTTTTAAGCTCAAATTTTGTCAGGCACTCAAATTTGGTATTCTAATTATAATAAGGACGGTTTTCTTAGTATTTGACACATCAAGAAATTTGACAAATTTTGCATGTTAGGAATCAGACAAAATTGTCATTTTTCAGTATCTTGGGGGTATTTTGAGAAAGTTGCTTTAGGCAATGTAAAAGTGGAGCTTTTCAGCTCAAATTTTGTCCAGCACTCAAATTTGATACTCTAATTATAATAAGGACGGTTTTCTTAGTATTTGACACATCAAGAAATTTGACAAATTTTGCATGTCACGAATCAGACAAAATTGTCATTTTTCAGTATCTTGGGGGTATTTCGAGAAAGTTGCTTTAGCCAATGTAAAAGTGGAGCTTTTCAGCTCAAATTTCATCAGACACTCAAATTTGGTATTCTGATTATTATAACGGCGGTTTGGGTAGTATTGGATACATCAAGAAATTTTGCATGTCCGGACTCATGCAAAGTGGCCATTTTTCGATATTTTAGGCATATATCAAGAAAGTTGCCTTAGGCAAGGAAAAAGTGGAGGTTTTGAGGCAAAATTTTGTCAGGCACTCTAATTTGGTATGCTGATTATAATAAGGACGGTTTAATTAGTATTGGCCCCATTAAGAAATTTTAGAAATTTTGCATGTCAGGAGTCAGACAAAATGGCCATTTTTCAGTATCTTAGGGGTATTTCAAGAAAGATGCTTTAGGCAATGTAAAAGTGGAGCTTTTCAGTTGAAATTTCGTCAGGCACTGAATTTTTGTATTCTTATTATCATAAGGACGGTTTGGTTAGTATTGGACACATTAAGAAATTTGAGAAATTTTTCATGTCAGGAGTCAGACAAAATGGTCATTTTTCAGTATGTTAGGGGTATTTTGAGAAAGTTGCTTTAGGCAATGTAAAAGTGGAGCTTTTCAGCTCAATTTTCGTGAGGCACTCAAATTTGGTATGCTGATTATAATAAGGACGGTTTAATTAGTATTGGCCCCATTAAGAAATTTGAGAAATTTTGCATGTCAGGACTCAGACAAAATGGCCATTTTTCAGTATCTTAGGGGTATTTCAAGAAAGATGCTTTATGCAATGTAAAAGTGGAGCTTTTCAGCTCAAATTTCGCCAGGGACTCAAATTTGGTATTCTAATGATAATAAGGACGGTTTGGTTAGTATTGGACACATCAAGAAATTTGAGAAATTTTTCATGTCCGGACTCAGACAAAATGGCCATTTTTCAGTATCTTAGGGGTATTTCAAGAAAGATGCTTTAGGCAATGTAAAAGTGGAGCTTTTCAGCTGAAATTTCATCAGGCACTCAAATTTGGTATTCTAATTATAATAAGGACGGTTTGGTTAGTATTGGACACATCAAGAAATTTGAGAAATTTTTCATGTCCGGACTCAGACAAAATGGCCATTTTTCAGTATCTTAGGGGTATTTCAAGAAAGATGCTTTAGGCAATGTAAAAGTGGAGCTTTTCAGCTGAAATTTCATCAGGCACTCAAATTTGGTATTCTAATTATAATAAGGACGGTTTGGTTAGTATTGGACACATCAAGAAATTTGAGAAATTTTTCATGTCCGGACTCAGACAAAATGGTCATTTTTCAGTATGTTAGGGGTATTTCGAGAAAGTTGCTTTAGGCAATGTAAAAGTGGAGCTTTTCAGCTCAAATTTTGTCAGGCACTCAAATTTGGTATTCTAATTATAATAAGGACGGTTTGGTTAGTATTGGACACATCAAGAAATTTGAGAAATTTTTCATGTCCGGACTCAGACAAAATGGTCATTTTTCAGTATGTTAGGGGTATTTCGAGAAAGTTGCTTTAGGCAATGTAAAAGTGGAGCTTTTCAGCTCAAATTTCATCAGACACTCAAATTTGGTATTCTGATTATTATAACGGCGGTTTGGGTAGTATTGGATACATCAAGAAATTTTGCATGTCCGGACTCATGCAAAGTGGCCATTTTTCGATATTTTAGGCATATATCAAGAAAGTTGCCTTAGGCAAGGAAAAAGTGGAGGTTTTGAGGCAAAATTTTGTCAGGCACTCTAATTTGGTATGCTGATTATAATAAGGACGGTTTAATTAGTATTGGCCCCATTAAGAAATTTTAGAAATTTTGCATGTCAGGAGTCAGACAAAATGGCCATTTTTCAGTATCTTAGGGGTATTTCAAGAAAGATGCTTTAGGCAATGTAAAAGTGGAGCTTTTCAGTTGAAATTTCGTCAGGCACTCAATTTTTGTATTCTTATTATCATAAGGACGATTTGGTTAGTATTGGACACATTAAGAAATTTGAGAAATTTTTCATGTCAGGAGTCAGACAAAATGGTCATTTTTCAGTATGTTTGGGGTATTTTGAGAAAGTTGCTTTAGGCAATGTAAAAGTGGAGCTTTTCAGCTCAATTTTCGTGAGGCACTCAAATTTGGTATGCTGATTATAATAAGGACAGTTTAATTAGTATTGGCCCCATTAAGAAATTTGAGAAATTTTGCATGTCAGGACTCAGACAAAATGGCCATTTTTCAGTATCTTAGGGGTATTTCAAAAAAGATGCTTTATGCAATGTAAAAGTGGAGCTTTTCAGCTCAAATTTCGCCAGGGACTCAAATTTGGTATTCTAATGATAATAAGGACGGTTTGGTTAGTATTGGACACATCAAGAAATTTGAGAAATTTTTCATGTCCGGACTCAGACAAAATGGCCATTTTTCAGTATCTTAGGGGTATTTCAAGAAAGATGCTTTAGGCAATGTAAAAGTGGAGCTTTTCAGCTGAAATTTCATCAGGCACTCAAATTTGGTATTCTAATTATAATAAGGACGGTTTGGTTAGTACTGGACACATCAAGAAATTTGAGAAATTTTTCATGTCCGGACTCAGACAAAATGGTCATTTTTCAGTATGTTAGGGGTATTTCGAGAAAGTTGCTTTAGGCAATGTAAAAGTGGAGCTTTTCAGCTGAAATTTCGTGAGGCACTCAAATTTGGTATGCTGATTATAATAAGGACGGTTTGGTTAGTATTCGACATATGAAGAAATTTTAGAAATTTTGCATGTCAGGAGTCAGACAAAATTGTCATTTTTCAGTATCTTAGGGGTATTTCAAGAAAGATGCTTTAGGCAATGTAAAAGTGGAGCTTTTAAGCTCAAATTTTGTCAGGCACTCAAATTTGGTATTCTAATTATAATAAGGACGGTTTTCTTAGTATTTGACACATCAAGAAATTTGACAAATTTTGCATGTTAGGAATCAGACAAAATTGTCATTTTTCAGTATATTGGGGGTATTTTTAGAAAGTTGCTTTAGGCAATGTAAAAGTGGAGCTTTTCAGCTCAAATTTTGTCCAGCACTCAAATTTGGTACTCTAATTATAATAAGGACGGTTTTCTTAGTATTTGACACATCAAGAAATTTGACAAATTTTGCATGTCAGGAATCAGACAAAATTGTCATTTTTCAGTATCTTGGGGGTATTTTGAGAAAGTTGCTTTAGCCAATGTAAAAGTGGAGCTTTTCAGCTCAAATTTCATCAGGCACTCAAATTATGTATTCTGATTATTATAACGACGGTTTGGGTAGTATTGGATACATCAAGAAATTTTGCATGTCCGGACTCATGCAAAGTGGCCATTTTTCGATATTTTAGGCATATATCAAGAAAGTTGCCTTAGGCAAGGAAAAAGTGGAGGTTTTGAGGCAAAATTTTGTCAGGCACTCTAATTTGGTATGCTGATTATAATAAGGACGGTTTAATTAGTATTGGCCCCATTAAGAAATTTGAGAAATTTTGCATGTCAGGACTAAGACAAAATGGCCATTTTTCAGTATCTTAGGGGTATTTCAAGAAAGATGCTTTATGCAATGTAAAAGTGGAGCTTTTCAGCTCAAATTTCGCCAGGGACTCAAATTTGGTATTCTAATGATAATAAGGACGGTTATGTTAGTATTGGACACATCAAGAAATTTGAGAAATTTTTCATGTCCGGACTCAGACAAAATGGCCATTTTTCAGTATCTTAGGGGTATTTCAAGAAAGATGCTTTAGGCAATGTAAAAGTGGAGCTTTTCAGCTGAAATTTCATCAGGCACTCAAATTTGGTATTCTAATTATAATACGGACGGTTTGGTTAGTATTGGACACATCAAGAAATTTGAGAAATTTTTCATGTCCGCACTCAGACAAAATGGTCATTTTTCAGTATGTTAGGGGTATTTCGAGAAAGTTGCTTTAGGCAATGTAAAAGTGGAGCTTTTCAGCTGAAATTTCGTGAGGCACTCAAATTTGGTATGCTGATTATAATAAGGACGGTTTGGTTAGTATTCGACATATGAAGAAATTTTAGAAATTTTGCATGTCAGGAGTCAGACAAAATTGTCATTTTTCAGTATCTTAGGGGTATTTCAAGAAAGATGCTTTAGGCAATGTAAAAGTGGAGCTTTTAAGCTCAAATTTTGTCAGGCACTCAAATTTGGTATTCTAATTATAATAAGGACGGTTTTCTTAGTATTTGACACATCAAGAAATTTGACAAATTTTGCATGTTAGGAATCAGACAAAATTGTCATTTTTCAGTATCTTGGGGGTATTTTGAGAAAGTTGCTTTAGGCAATGTAAAAGTGGAGCTTTTCAGCTCAAATTTTGTCCAGCACTCAAATTTGGTACTCTAATTATAATAAGGACGGTTTTCTTAGTATTTGACACATCAAGAAATTTGACAAATTTTGCATGTCACGAATCAGACAAAATTGTCATTTTTCAGTATCTTGGGGGTATTTCGAGAAAGTTGCTTTAGCCAATGTAAAAGTGGAGCTTTTCAGCTCAAATTTCATCAGACACTCAAATTTGGTATTCTGATTATTATAACGGCGGTTTGGGTAGTATTGGATACATCAAGAAATTTTGCATGTCCGGACTCATGCAAAGTGGCCATTTTTCGATATTTTAGGCATATATCAAGAAAGTTGCCTTAGGCAAGGAAAAAGTGGAGGTTTTGAGGCAAAATTTTGTCAGGCACTCTAATTTGGTATGCTGATTATAATAAGGACGGTTTAATTAGTATTGGCCCCATTAAGAAATTTTAGAAATTTTGCATGTCAGGAGTCAGACAAAATGGCCATTTTTCAGTATCTTAGGGGTATTTCAAGAAAGATGCTTTAGGCAATGTAAAAGTGGAGCTTTTCAGTTGAAATTTCGTCAGGCACTGAATTTTTGTATTCTTATTATCATAAGGACGGTTTGGTTAGTATTGGACACATTAAGAAATTTGAGAAATTTTTCATGTCAGGAGTCAGACAAAATGGTCATTTTTCAGTATGTTAGGGGTATTTTGAGAAAGTTGCTTTAGGCAATGTAAAAGTGGAGCTTTTCAGCTCAATTTTCGTGAGGCACTCAAATTTGGTATGCTGATTATAATAAGGACGGTTTAATTAGTATTGGCCCCATTAAGAAATTTGAGAAATTTTGCATGTCAGGACTCAGACAAAATGGCCATTTTTCAGTATCTTAGGGGTATTTCAAGAAAGATGCTTTATGCAATGTAAAAGTGGAGCTTTTCAGCTCAAATTTCGCCAGGGACTCAAATTTGGTATTCTAATGATAATAAGGACGGTTTGGTTAGTATTGGACACATCAAGAAATTTGAGAAATTTTTCATGTCCGGACTCAGACAAAATGGCCATTTTTCAGTATCTTAGGGGTATTTCAAGAAAGATGCTTTAGGCAATGTAAAAGTGGAGCTTTTCAGCTGAAATTTCATCAGGCACTCAAATTTGGTATTCTAATTATAATAAGGACGGTTTGGTTAGTATTGGACACATCAAGAAATTTGAGAAATTTTTCATGTCCGGACTCAGACAAAATGGCCATTTTTCAGTATCTTAGGGGTATTTCAAGAAAGATGCTTTAGGCAATGTAAAAGTGGAGCTTTTCAGCTGAAATTTCATCAGGCACTCAAATTTGGTATTCTAATTATAATAAGGACGGTTTGGTTAGTATTGGACACATCAAGAAATTTGAGAAATTTTTCATGTCCGGACTCAGACAAAATGGTCATTTTTCAGTATGTTAGGGGTATTTCGAGAAAGTTGCTTTAGGCAATGTAAAAGTGGAGCTTTTCAGCTCAAATTTTGTCAGGCACTCAAATTTGGTATTCTAATTATAATAAGGACGGTTTGGTTAGTATTGGACACATCAAGAAATTTGAGAAATTTTTCATGTCCGGACTCAGACAAAATGGTCATTTTTCAGTATGTTAGGGGTATTTCGAGAAAGTTGCTTTAGGCAATGTAAAAGTGGAGCTTTTCAGCTCAAATTTCATCAGACACTCAAATTTGGTATTCTGATTATTATAACGGCGGTTTGGGTAGTATTGGATACATCAAGAAATTTTGCATGTCCGGACTCATGCAAAGTGGCCATTTTTCGATATTTTAGGCATATATCAAGAAAGTTGCCTTAGGCAAGGAAAAAGTGGAGGTTTTGAGGCAAAATTTTGTCAGGCACTCTAATTTGGTATGCTGATTATAATAAGGACGGTTTAATTAGTATTGGCCCCATTAAGAAATTTTAGAAATTTTGCATGTCAGGAGTCAGACAAAATGGCCATTTTTCAGTATCTTAGGGGTATTTCAAGAAAGATGCTTTAGGCAATGTAAAAGTGGAGCTTTTCAGTTGAAATTTCGTCAGGCACTCAATTTTTGTATTCTTATTATCATAAGGACGATTTGGTTAGTATTGGACACATTAAGAAATTTGAGAAATTTTTCATGTCAGGAGTCAGACAAAATGGTCATTTTTCAGTATGTTTGGGGTATTTTGAGAAAGTTGCTTTAGGCAATGTAAAAGTGGAGCTTTTCAGCTCAATTTTCGTGAGGCACTCAAATTTGGTATGCTGATTATAATAAGGACAGTTTAATTAGTATTGGCCCCATTAAGAAATTTGAGAAATTTTGCATGTCAGGACTCAGACAAAATGGCCATTTTTCAGTATCTTAGGGGTATTTCAAAAAAGATGCTTTATGCAATGTAAAAGTGGAGCTTTTCAGCTCAAATTTCGCCAGGGACTCAAATTTGGTATTCTAATGATAATAAGGACGGTTTGGTTAGTATTGGACACATCAAGAAATTTGAGAAATTTTTCATGTCCGGACTCAGACAAAATGGCCATTTTTCAGTATCTTAGGGGTATTTCAAGAAAGATGCTTTAGGCAATGTAAAAGTGGAGCTTTTCAGCTGAAATTTCATCAGGCACTCAAATTTGGTATTCTAGTGATAATAAGGACGGTTTGGTTAGTATTGGACACATCAAGAAATTTGAGAAATTTTTCATGTCCGGACTCAGACAAAATGGCCATTTTTCAGTATCTTAGGGGTATTTCAAGAAAGATGCTTTAGGCAATGTAAAAGTGGAGCTTTTCAGCTGAAATTTCATCAGGCACTCAAATTTGGTATTCTAATTATAATAAGGACGGTTTGGTTAGTATTGGACACATCAAGAAATTTGAGAAATTTTTCATGTCCGGACTCAGACAAAATGGTCATTTTTCAGTATGTTAGGGGTATTTCGAGAAAGTTGCTTTAGGCAATGTAAAAGTGGAGCTTTTCAGCTCAAATTTCATCAGGCACTCAAATTTGGTATTCTGATTATAATAAGGACGGTTTGGGTAGTATTGGACACATCAAGAAATTTGAGAAATTTTGCATATCGGGACTCATGCAAAATGGCCATTTTCGATATTTTAGGCATATATCAAGAAAGTTGCCTTAGGTAGGGAAAAAGTGGAGGTTTTGAGGCAAAATTTTGTCACGCACTCTAATTTGGTATTGTGATGATAATAAGGACGGTTTTGTTAGTATTTGACACATGAACAAATTTTGCATGTCAGGATTCCGACAAAATGGCCAATTTTCAGTATCTTAGGGGTATTTCAAGAAAGATGCTTTAGGCAATGTAAAAGTGGAGCTTTTCAGCTCAAATTTCGCCAGGGACTCAAATTTGGTATTCTATTATAATAAGGACGGTTTGGTTAGCATTGGACACATCAAGAAATTTGAGAAATTTTGCATGTCAGGACTCAGACAAAATGGCCATTTTTCAGTATCTTAGGGGTATTTCAAGAAAGATGCTTTAGGCAATGTAAAAGTGGAGCTTTTAAGCTCAAATTTCGTCAGGCACTCAAATTTGCTATTCTAATTATAATATGGACGGTTTTGTTAGTATTGGACACATTAAGAAATTTGAGAAATTTTGCATGTCCGGATTCAGACAAAATGGTCATTTTTCAGTATTTTGGGGATATTTTGAGAAATTTGCTTTAGGCAATGTAAAAGTGGAGCTTTTCAGCTCAAATTTCGTCAGGCACTAAATTTTTGTATTCTTATTATCATAAGGACGGTTTGGTTAGTATTGCACACATCAACAAATTTGAGAAATTTTGCATGTCCGGACTCATGGAAAATGGCCATTTTTCGATATTTTAGGCATATTTAAAGAAAGTTTCCTTAGGATAGAAAAAGTGGAGGTTTTGAGGCGAAATTTTTTCAGGCACCCCAATTTGGCACCCCGACGACAACAAGGATGGTTTTGTTAGTATTTGACACATCGACAAATTTTGCATGTGAGGATTCAGACAAAATTGTCATTTTTCAGTATCTTAGGGGTATTTCGAGAAAGATGCTTTAGGCAATGTAAAAGTGGAGGTTTTAAGCTCAAATTTTGTCAGGCACTGAAATTTGGTATTCTAATTATAATAAGGACGGTTTGGTTAGTATTGGCCATATTAAGAAATTTGAGAAATTTTGCATGTCAGGACTCAGACAAAATGGCCATTTTTCAGTATCTTAGGGGTATTTCAAGAAAGATGCTTTAGGCAATGTAAAAGTGGAGCTTTTCAGCTGAAATTTCGTCAGGCACTCAATTTTTGTATTCTTATTATCATAAGGACGGTTTGGTTAGTATTGGACACATTAAGAAATTTGAGAAATTTTGCATGTCAGTATCTTAGGGGTATTTTGAGAAAGTTGCTTTAGGCAATGTAAAAGTCGAGCTTTTCAGCTCAAATTTCGTGAGGCACTCAAATTTGGTATGCTGATTATAATAAGGACGGTTTGGTTAGTATTAGCCCCATTAAGAAATTTGAGAAATTTTGCATGTCAGGACTCAGACAAAATGGCCATTTTTCAGTATCTTAGGGGTATTTCAAGAAAGACGCTTTATGCAATGTAAAAGTGGAGCTTTTAAGCTCAAATTTTGTCAGGCACTCAAATTTGGTATTCTAATTAAAATAAGGACGGTTTTCTTAGTATTTGACACATCAAGAAATTTGAGAAATTTTGCATGTCGGGACTCAGACAAAATGGCCATTTTTCAGTATCTTAGGGGTATTTCAAGAAAGATGCTTTAGGCAATGTAAAAGTGGAGCTTTTCAGCTCAAATTTCGTCAGGCACTCAAATTTGGTATGCTGATTATAATAAGGCGGTTTGGTTAGTATTGGACATATCAAGAAATTTTAGAAATTTTGCATGTCAGGAGTCAGACAAAATTGTCATTTTTCAGTATCTTAGGGGTATTTCAAGAAAGATGCTTTAGGCAATGTAAAAGTGGAGCTTTTAAGCTCAAATTTTGTCAGGCACTCAAATTTGGTATTCTAATTATAATAAGGACGGTTTTCTTAGTATTTGACACATAAAGAAATTTTACAAATTTTGCATGTCCGGACTCAGAGAAAATGGCCATTTTTATATCTTTTAGGCATATTTAAAGAAAGTTTCCTTAGGATAGAAAAAGTGGAGGTTTTGAGGCAAAATTTTGTCAGGCACTCTAATTTGGTATTCTAATTATAATAAGGACAGTTTTCTTAGTATTTGACACATCAAGAAATTTGACAAATTTTGCATGTCACGAATCAGACAAAATGGTCATTTTTCAGTATCTTAGGGGTATTTCGAGAAAGTTGCTTTAGCCAATGTAAAAGTGGAGCTTTTCAGCTCAAATTTCATCAGACACTCAAATTTGGTATTCTGATTATTATAACGGCGGTTTGGGTAGTATTGGATACATCAAGAAATTTTGCATGTCCGGACTCATGCAAAGTGGCCATTTTTCGATATTTTAGGCATATATCAAGAAAGTTGCCTTAGGCAAGGAAAAAGTGGAGGTTTTGAGGCAAAATTTTGTCAGGCACTCTAATTTGGTATGCTGATTATAATAAGGACGGTTTTATTAGTATTGGCCCCATTAAGAAATTTGAGAAATTTTGCAGGTCAGGACTCAGACAAAATGGCCATTTTTCAGTATCTTAGGGGTATTTCAAGAAAGATGCTTTATGCAATGTAAAAGTGGAGCTTTTCAGCTCAAATTTCGCCAGGGACTCAAATTTGGTATTCTAATGATAATAAGGACGGTTTGGTTAGTATTGGACACATCAAGAAATTTGAGAAATTTTTCATGTCCGGACTCAGACAAAATGGCCATTTTTCAGTATCTTAGGGGTATTTCAAGAAAGATGCTTTAGGCAATGTAAAAGTGGAGCTTTTCAGCTGAAATTTCATCAGGCACTCAAATTTGGTATTCTAATTATAATAAGGACGGTTTGGTTAGTATTGGACACATCAAGAAATTTGAGAAATTTTTCATGTCCGGACTCAGACAAAATGGTCATTTTTCAGTATGTTAGGGGTATTTCGAGAAAGTTGCTTTAGGCAATGTAAAAGTGGAGCTTTTCAGCTGAAATTTCGTGAGGCACTCAAATTTGGTATGCTGATTATAATAAGGACGGTTTGGTTAGTATTCGACATATGAAGAAATTTTAGAAATTTTGCATGTCAGGAGTCAGACAAAATTGTCATTTTTCAGTATCTTAGGGGTATTTCAAGAAAGATGCTTTAGGCAATGTAAAAGTGGAGCTTTTAAGCTCAAATTTTGTCAGGCACTCAAATTTGGTATTCTAATTATAATAAGGACGGTTTTCTTAGTATTTGACACATAAAGAAATTTGACAAATTTTGCATGTTAGGAATCAGACAAAATTGTCATTTTTCAGTATCTTGGGGGTATTTTGAGAAAGTTGCTTTAGGCAATGTAAAAGTGGAGCTTTTCAGCTCAAATTTTGTCCAGCACTCAAATTTGGTACTCTAATTATAATAAGGACGGTTTTCTTAGTATTTGACACATCAAGAAATTTGACAAATTTTGCATGTCACGAATCAGACAAAATTGTCATTTTTCAGTATCTTGGGGGTATTTCGAGAAAGTTGCTTTAGCCAATGTAAAAGTGGAGCTTTTCAGCTCAAATTTCATCAGACACTCAAATTTGGTATTCTGATTATTATAACGGCGGTTTGGGTAGTATTGGATACATCAAGAAATTTTGCATGTCCATACTCGTGCAAAGTGGCCATTTTTCTATATTTTAGGCATATATCAAGAAAGTTGCCTTAGGCAAGGAAAAAGTGGAGGTTTTGAGGCAAAATTTTGTCAGGCACTCTAATTTGGTATGCTGATTATAATAAGGACGGTTTAATTAGTATTGGCCCCATTAAGAAATTTTAGAAATTTTGCATGTCAGGAGTCAGACAAAATGGCCATTTTTCAGTATCTTAGGGGTATTTCAAGAAAGATGCTTTAGGCAATGTAAAAGTGGAGCTTTTCAGTTGAAATTTCGTCAGGCACTCAATTTTTGTATTCTTATTATCATAAGGACGATTTGGTTAGTATTGGACACATTAAGAAATTTGAGAAATTTTTCATGTCAGGAGTCAGACAAAATGGTCATTTTTCAGTATGTTTGGGGTATTTTGAGAAAGTTGCTTTAGGCAATGTAAAAGTGGAGCTTTTCAGCTCAATTTTCGTGAGGCACTCAAATTTGGTATGCTGATTATAATAAGGACAGTTTAATTAGTATTGGCCCCATTAAGAAATTTGAGAAATTTTGCATGTCAGGACTCAGACAAAATGGCCATTTTTCAGTATCTTAGGGGTATTTCAAAAAAGATGCTTTATGCAATGTAAAAGTGGAGCTTTTCAGCTCAAATTTCGCCAGGGACTCAAATTTGGTATTCTAATGATAATAAGGACGGTTTGGTTAGTATTGGACACATCAAGAAATTTGAGAAATTTTTCATGTCCGGACTCAGACAAAATGGCCATTTTTCAGTATCTTAGGGGTATTTCAAGAAAGATGCTTTAGGCAATGTAAAAGTGGAGCTTTTCAGCTGAAATTTCATCAGGCACTCAAATTTGGTATTCTAATGATAATAAGGACGGTTTGGTTAGTATTGGACACATCAAGAAATTTGAGAAATTTTTCATGTCCGGACTCAGACAAAATGGCCATTTTTCAGTATCTTAGGGGTATTTCAAGAAAGATGCTTTAGGCAATGTAAAAGTGGAGCTTTTCAGCTGAAATTTCATCAGGCACTCAAATTTGGTATTCTAATTATAATAAGGACGGTTTGGTTAGTATTGGACACATCAAGAAATTTGAGAAATTTTTCATGTCCGGACTCAGACAAAATGGTCATTTTTCAGTATGTTAGGGGTATTTCGAGAAAGTTGCTTTAGGCAATGTAAAAGTGGAGCTTTTCAGCTCAAATTTCATCAGGCACTCAAATTTGGTATTCTGATTATAATAAGGACGGTTTGGGTAGTATTGGACACATCAAGAAATTTGAGAAATTTTGCATATCGGGACTCATGCAAAATGGCCATTTTCGATATTTTAGGCATATATCAAGAAAGTTGCCTTAGGTAGGGAAAAAGTGGAGGTTTTGAGGCAAAATTTTGTCACGCACTCTAATTTGGTATTGTGATGATAATAAGGACGGTTTTGTTAGTATTTGACACATGAACAAATTTTGCATGTCAGGATTCCGACAAAATGGCCAATTTTCAGTATCTTAGGGGTATTTCAAGAAAGATGCTTTAGGCAATGTAAAAGTGGAGCTTTTCAGCTCAAATTTCGCCAGGGACTCAAATTTGGTATTCTATTATAATAAGGACGGTTTGGTTAGCATTGGACACATCAAGAAATTTGAGAAATTTTGCATGTCAGGACTCAGACAAAATGGCCATTTTTCAGTATCTTAGGGGTATTTCAAGAAAGATGCTTTAGGCAATGTAAAAGTGGAGCTTTTAAGCTCAAATTTCGTCAGGCACTCAAATTTGCTATTCTAATTATAATATGGACGGTTTTGTTAGTATTGGACACATTAAGAAATTTGAGAAATTTTGCATGTCCGGATTCAGACAAAATGGTCATTTTTCAGTATTTTGGGGATATTTTGAGAAATTTGCTTTAGGCAATGTAAAAGTGGAGCTTTTCAGCTCAAATTTCGTCAGGCACTAAATTTTTGTATTCTTATTATCATAAGGACGGTTTGGTTAGTATTGCACACATCAACAAATTTGAGAAATTTTGCATGTCCGGACTCATGGAAAATGGCCATTTTTCGATATTTTAGGCATATTTAAAGAAAGTTTCCTTAGGATAGAAAAAGTGGAGGTTTTGAGGCGAAATTTTTTCAGGCACCCCAATTTGGCACCCCGACGACAACAAGGATGGTTTTGTTAGTATTTGACACATCGACAAATTTTGCATGTGAGGATTCAGACAAAATTGTCATTTTTCAGTATCTTAGGGGTATTTCGAGAAAGATGCTTTAGGCAATGTAAAAGTGGAGGTTTTAAGCTCAAATTTTGTCAGGCACTGAAATTTGGTATTCTAATTATAATAAGGACGGTTTGGTTAGTATTGGCCATATTAAGAAATTTGAGAAATTTTGCATGTCAGGACTCAGACAAAATGGCCATTTTTCAGTATCTTAGGGGTATTTCAAGAAAGATGCTTTAGGCAATGTAAAAGTGGAGCTTTTCAGCTGAAATTTCGTCAGGCACTCAATTTTTGTATTCTTATTATCATAAGGACGGTTTGGTTAGTATTGGACACATTAAGAAATTTGAGAAATTTTGCATGTCAGTATCTTAGGGGTATTTTGAGAAAGTTGCTTTAGGCAATGTAAAAGTGGAGCTTTTCAGCTCAAATTTCGTGAGGCACTCAAATTTGGTATGCTGATTATAATAAGGACGGTTTGGTTAGTATTAGCCCCATTAAGAAATTTGAGAAATTTTGCATGTCAGGACTCAGACAAAATGGCCATTTTTCAGTATCTTAGGGGTATTTCAAGAAAGACGCTTTATGCAATGTAAAAGTGGAGCTTTTAAGCTCAAATTTTGTCAGGCACTCAAATTTGGTATTCTAATTAAAATAAGGACGGTTTTCTTAGTATTTGACACATCAAGAAATTTGAGAAATTTTGCATGTCGGGACTCAGACAAAATGGCCATTTTTCAGTATCTTAGGGGTATTTCAAGAAAGATGCTTTAGGCAATGTAAAAGTGGAGCTTTTCAGCTCAAATTTCGTCAGGCACTCAAATTTGGTATGCTGATTATAATAAGGCGGTTTGGTTAGTATTGGACATATCAAGAAATTTTAGAAATTTTGCATGTCAGGAGTCAGACAAAATTGTCATTTTTCAGTATCTTAGGGGTATTTCAAGAAAGATGCTTTAGGCAATGTAAAAGTTGAGCTTTTAAGCTCAAATTTTGTCAGGCACTCAAATTTGGTATTCTAATTATAATAAGGACGGTTTTCTTAGTATTTGACACATAAAGAAATTTTACAAATTTTGCATGTCCGGACTCAGAGAAAATGGCCATTTTTATATCTTTTAGGCATATTTAAAGAAAGTTTCCTTAGGATAGAAAAAGTGGAGGTTTTGAGGCAAAATTTTGTCAGGCACTCTAATTTGGTATTCTAATTATAATAAGGACAGTTTTCTTAGTATTTGACACATCAAGAAATTTGACAAATTTTGCATGTCACGAATCAGACAAAATGGTCATTTTTCAGTATCTTGGGGGTATTTCGAGAAAGTTGCTTTAGCCAATGTAAAAGTGGAGCTTTTCAGCTCAAATTTCATCAGACACTCAAATTTGGTATTCTGATTATTATAACGGCGGTTTGGGTAGTATTGGATACATCAAGAAATTTTGCATGTCCGGACTCATGCAAAGTGGCCATTTTTCGATATTTTAGGCATATATCAAGAAAGTTGCCTTAGGCAAGGAAAAAGTGGAGGTTTTGAGGCAAAATTTTGTCAGGCACTCTAATTTGGTATGCTGATTATAATAAGGACGGTTTTATTAGTATTGGCCCCATTAAGAAATTTGAGAAATTTTGCAGGTCAGGACTCAGACAAAATGGCCATTTTTCAGTATCTTAGGGGTATTTCAAGAAAGATGCTTT
Organism: Muricea muricata; assembly: GCA_963855995.1. NCBI lineage: Eukaryota > Metazoa > Cnidaria > Anthozoa > Malacalcyonacea > Plexauridae > Muricea > Muricea muricata. The sequence continues at coordinate 82,201,153 of OY979716.1, forward strand.
ATGCAATGTAAAAGTGGAGCTTTTCAGCTCAAATTTCGCCAGGGACTCAAATTTGGTATTCTAATGATAATAAGGACGGTTTGGTTAGTATTGGACACATCAAGAAATTTGAGAAATTTTTCATGTCCGGACTCAGACAAAATGGCCATTTTTCAGTATCTTAGGGGTATTTCAAGAAAGATGCTTTAGGCAATGTAAAAGTGGAGCTTTTCAGCTGAAATTTCATCAGGCACTCAAATTTGGTATTCTAATTATAATAAGGACGGTTTGGTTAGTATTGGACACATCAAGAAATTTGAGAAATTTTTCATGTCCGGACTCAGACAAAATGGTCATTTTTCAGTATGTTAGGGGTATTTCGAGAAAGTTGCTTTAGGCAATGTAAAAGTGGAGCTTTTCAGCTGAAATTTCGTGAGGCACTCAAATTTGGTATGCTGATTATAATAAGGACGGTTTGGTTAGTATTCGACATATGAAGAAATTTTAGAAATTTTGCATGTCAGGAGTCAGACAAAATTGTCATTTTTCAGTATCTTAGGGGTATTTCAAGAAAGATGCTTTAGGCAATGTAAAAGTGGAGCTTTTAAGCTCAAATTTTGTCAGGCACTCAAATTTGGTATTCTAATTATAATAAGGACGGTTTTCTTAGTATTTGACACATAAAGAAATTTGACAAATTTTGCATGTTAGGAATCAGACAAAATTGTCATTTTTCAGTATCTTGGGGGTATTTTGAGAAAGTTGCTTTAGGCAATGTAAAAGTGGAGCTTTTCAGCTCAAATTTTGTCCAGCACTCAAATTTGGTACTCTAATTATAATAAGGACGGTTTTCTTAGTATTTGACACATCAAGAAATTTGACAAATTTTGCATGTCACGAATCAGACAAAATTGTCATTTTTCAGTATCTTGGGGGTATTTCGAGAAAGTTGCTTTAGCCAATGTAAAAGTGGAGCTTTTCAGCTCAAATTTCATCAGACACTCAAATTTGGTATTCTGATTATTATAACGGCGGTTTGGGTAGTATTGGATACATCAAGAAATTTTGCATGTCCGGACTCATGCAAAGTGGCCATTTTTCTATATTTTAGGCATATATCAAGAAAGTTGCCTTAGGCAAGGAAAAAGTGGAGGTTTTGAGGCAAAATTTTGTCAGGCACTCTAATTTGGTATGCTGATTATAATAAGGACGGTTTAATTAGTATTGGCCCCATTAAGAAATTTTAGAAATTTTGCATGTCAGGAGTCAGACAAAATGGCCATTTTTCAGTATCTTAGGGGTATTTCAAGAAAGATGCTTTAGGCAATGTAAAAGTGGAGCTTTTCAGTTGAAATTTCGTCAGGCACTCAATTTTTGTATTCTTATTATCATAAGGACGATTTGGTTAGTATTGGACACATTAAGAAATTTGAGAAATTTTTCATGTCAGGAGTCAGACAAAATGGTCATTTTTCAGTATGTTTGGGGTATTTTGAGAAAGTTGCTTTAGGCAATGTAAAAGTGGAGCTTTTCAGCTCAATTTTCGTGAGGCACTCAAATTTGGTATGCTGATTATAATAAGGACAGTTTAATTAGTATTGGCCCCATTAAGAAATTTGAGAAATTTTGCATGTCAGGACTCAGACAAAATGGCCATTTTTCAGTATCTTAGGGGTATTTCAAAAAAGATGCTTTATGCAATGTAAAAGTGGAGCTTTTCAGCTCAAATTTCGCCAGGGACTCAAATTTGGTATTCTAATGATAATAAGGACGGTTTGGTTAGTATTGGACACATCAAGAAATTTGAGAAATTTTTCATGTCCGGACTCAGACAAAATGGCCATTTTTCAGTATCTTAGGGGTATTTCAAGAAAGATGCTTTAGGCAATGTAAAAGTGGAGCTTTTCAGCTGAAATTTCATCAGGCACTCAAATTTGGTATTCTAATGATAATAAGGACGGTTTGGTTAGTATTGGACACATCAAGAAATTTGAGAAATTTTTCATGTCCGGACTCAGACAAAATGGCCATTTTTCAGTATCTTAGGGGTATTTCAAGAAAGATGCTTTAGGCAATGTAAAAGTGGAGCTTTTCAGCTGAAATTTCATCAGGCACTCAAATTTGGTATTCTAATTATAATAAGGACGGTTTGGTTAGTATTGGACACATCAAGAAATTTGAGAAATTTTTCATGTCTGGACTCAGACAAAATGGTCATTTTTCAGTATGTTAGGGGTATTTCGAGAAAGTTGCTTTAGGCAATGTAAAAGTGGAGCTTTTCAGCTCAAATTTCATCAGGCACTCAAATTTGGTATTCTGATTATAATAAGGACAGTTTGGGTAGTATTGGACACATCAAGAAATTTGAGAAATTTTGCATATCGGGACTCATGCAAAATGGCCATTTTCGATATTTTAGGCATATATCAAGAAAGTTGCCTTAGGTAGGGAAAAAGTGGAGGTTTTGAGGCAAAATTTTGTCACGCACTCTAATTTGGTATTGTGATGATAATAAGGACGGTTTTGTTAGTATTTGACACATGAACAAATTTTGCATGTCAGGATTCCGACAAAATGGCCAATTTTCAGTATCTTAGGGGTATTTCAAGAAAGATGCTTTAGGCAATGTAAAAGTGGAGCTTTTCAGCTCAAATTTCGCCAGGGACTCAAATTTGGTATTCTATTATAATAAGGACGGTTTGGTTAGCATTGGACACATCAAGAAATTTGAGAAATTTTGCATGTCAGGACTCAGACAAAATGGCCATTTTTCAGTATCTTAGGGGTATTTCAAGAAAGATGCTTTAGGCAATGTAAAAGTGGAGCTTTTAAGCTCAAATTTCGTCAGGCACTCAAATTTGCTATTCTAATTATAATATGGACGGTTTTGTTAGTATTGGACACATTAAGAAATTTGAGAAATTTTGCATGTCCGGATTCAGACAAAATGGTCATTTTTCAGTATTTTGGGGATATTTTGAGAAATTTGCTTTAGGCAATGTAAAAGTGGAGCTTTTCAGCTCAAATTTCGTCAGGCACTAAATTTTTGTATTCTTATTATCATAAGGACGGTTTGGTTAGTATTGCACACATCAACAAATTTGAGAAATTTTGCATGTCCGGACTCATGGAAAATGGCCATTTTTCGATATTTTAGGCATATTTAAAGAAAGTTTCCTTAGGATAGAAAAAGTGGAGGTTTTGAGGCGAAATTTTTTCAGGCACCCCAATTTGGCACCCCGACGACAACAAGGATGGTTTTGTTAGTATTTGACACATCGACAAATTTTGCATGTGAGGATTCAGACAAAATTGTCATTTTTCAGTATCTTAGGGGTATTTCGAGAAAGATGCTTTAGGCAATGTAAAAGTGGAGGTTTTAAGCTCAAATTTTGTCAGGCACTGAAATTTGGTATTCTAATTATAATAAGGACGGTTTGGTTAGTATTGGCCCCATTAAGAAATTTGAGAAATTTTGCATGTCAGGACTCAGACAAAATGGCCATTTTTCAGTATCTTAGGGGTATTTCAAGAAAGATGCTTTAGGCAATGTAAAAGTGGAGCTTTTCAGCTGAAATTTCGTCAGGCACTCAATTTTTGTATTCTTATTATCATAAGGACGGTTTGGTTAGTATTGGACACATTAAGAAATTTGAGAAATTTTGCATGTCAGTATCTTAGGGGTATTTTGAGAAAGTTGCTTTAGGCAATGTAAAAGTGGAGCTTTTCAGCTCAAATTTCGTGAGGCACTCAAATTTGGTATGCTGATTATAATAAGGACGGTTTGGTTAGTATTGGACATATCAAGAAATTTTAGAAATTTTGCATGTCAGGAGTCAGACAAAATTGTCATTTTTCAGTATCTTAGGGGTATTTCAAGAAAGATGCTTTAGGCAATGTAAAAGTGGAGCTTTTAAGCTCAAATTTTGTCAGGCACTCAAATTTGGTATTCTAATTATAATAAGGACGGTTTTCTTAGTATTTGACACATAAAGAAATTTTACAAATTTTGCATGTCCGGACTCAGAGAAAATGGCCATTTTTATATCTTTTAGGCATACTTAAAGAAAGTTTCCTTAGGATAGAAAAAGTGGAGGTTTTGAGGCAAAATTTTGTCAGGCACTCTAATTTGGTATTCTAATTATAATAAGGACAGTTTTCTTAGTATTTGACACATCAAGAAATTTGACAAATTTTGCATGTCATGAATCAGACAAAATTGTCATTTTTCAGTATCTTGGGGGTATTTCGAGAAAGTTGCTTTAGCCAATGTAAAAGTGGAGCTTTTCAGCTCAAATTTCATCAGACACTCAAATTTGGTATTCTGATTATTATAACGGCGGTTTGGGTAGTATTGGATACATCAAGAAATTTTGCATGTCCGGACTCATGCAAAGTGGCCATTTTTCGATATTTTAGGCATATATCAAGAAAGTTGCCTTAGGCAAGGAAAAAGTGGAGGTTTTGAGGCAAAATTTTGTCAGGCACTCTAATTTGGTATGCTGATTATAATAAGGACGGTTTTATTAGTATTGGCCCCATTAAGAAATTTGAGAAATTTTGCAGGTCAGGACTCAGACAAAATGGCCATTTTTCAGTATCTTAGGGGTATTTCAAGAAAGATGCTTTATGCAATGTAAAAGTGGAGCTTTTCAGCTCAAATTTCGCCAGGGACTCAAATTTGGTATTCTAATTATAATAAGGACGGTTTGGTTAGTATTGGACACATCAAGAAATTTGAGAAATTTTTCATGTCCGGACTCAGACAAAATGGTCATTTTTCAGTATGTTAGGGGTATTTCGAGAAAGTTGCTTTAGGCAATGTAAAAGTGGAGCTTTTCAGCTGAAATTTCGTGAGGCACTCAAATTTGGTATGCTGATTATAATAAGGACGGTTTGGTTAGTATTCGACATATGAAGAAATTTTAGAAATTTTGCATGTCAGGAGTCAGACAAAATTGTCATTTTTCAGTATCTTAGGGGTATTTCAAGAAAGATGCTTTAGGCAATGTAAAAGTGGAGCTTTTAAGCTCAAATTTTGTCAGGCACTCAAATTTGGTATTCTAATTATAATAAGGACGGTTTTCTTAGTATTTGACACATAAAGAAATTTGACAAATTTTGCATGTTAGGAATCAGACAAAATTGTCATTTTTCAGTATCTTGGGGGTATTTTGAGAAAGTTGCTTTAGGCAATGTAAAAGTGGAGCTTTTCAGCTCAAATTTTGTCCAGCACTCAAATTTGGTACTCTAATTATAATAAGGACGGTTTTCTTAGTATTTGACACATCAAGAAATTTGACAAATTTTGCATGTCACGAATCAGACAAAATTGTCATTTTTCAGTATCTTAGGGGTATTTCAAGAAAGATGCTTTAGGCAATGTAAAAGTGGAGCTTTTAAGCTCAAATTTTGTCAGGCACTCAAATTTGGTATTCTAATTATAATAAGGACGGTTTTCTTAGTATTTGACACATAAAGAAATTTTACAAATTTTGCATGTCCGGACTCAGAGAAAATGGCCATTTTTATATCTTTTAGGCATACTTAAAGAAAGTTTCCTTAGGATAGAAAAAGTGGAGGTTTTGAGGCAAAATTTTGTCAGGCACTCTAATTTGGTATTCTAATTATAATAAGGACAGTTTTCTTAGTATTTGACACATCAAGAAATTTGACAAATTTTGCATGTCACGAATCAGACAAAATTGTCATTTTTCAGTATCTTGGGGGTATTTCGAGAAAGTTGCTTTAGCCAATGTAAAAGTGGAGCTTTTCAGCTCAAATTTCATCAGACACTCAAATTTGGTATTCTGATTATTATAACGGCGGTTTGGGTAGTATTGGATACATCAAGAAATTTTGCATGTCTGGACTCATGCAAAGTGGCCATTTTTCGATATTTTAGGCATATATCAAGAAAGTTGCCTTAGGCAAGGAAAAAGTGGAGGTTTTGAGGCAAAATTTTGTCAGGCACTCTAATTTGGTATGCTGATTATAATAAGGACGGTTTTATTAGTATTGGCCCCATTAAGAAATTTGAGAAATTTTGCAGGTCAGGACTCAGACAAAATGGCCATTTTTCAGTATCTTAGGGGTATTTCAAGAAAGATGCTTTATGCAATGTAAAAGTGGAGCTTTTCAGCTCAAATTTCGCCAGGGACTCAAATTTGGTATTCTAATTATAATAAGGACGGTTTGGTTAGTATTGGACACATCAAGAAATTTGAGAAATTTTTCATGTCCGGACTCAGACAAAATGGTCATTTTTCAGTATGTTAGGGGTATTTCGAGAAAGTTGCTTTAGGCAATGTAAAAGTGGAGCTTTTCAGCTGAAATTTCGTGAGGCACTCAAATTTGGTATGCTGATTATAATAAGGACGGTTTGGTTAGTATTCGACATATGAAGAAATTTTAGAAATTTTGCATGTCAGGAGTCAGACAAAATTGTCATTTTTCAGTATCTTAGGGGTATTTCAAGAAAGATGCTTTAGGCAATGTAAAAGTGGAGCTTTTAAGCTCAAATTTTGTCAGGCACTCAAATTTGGTATTCTAATTATAATAAGGACGGTTTTCTTAGTATTTGACACATAAAGAAATTTGACAAATTTTGCATGTTAGGAATCAGACAAAATTGTCATTTTTCAGTATCTTGGGGGTATTTTGAGAAAGTTGCTTTAGGCAATGTAAAAGTGGAGCTTTTCAGCTCAAATTTTGTCCAGCACTCAAATTTGGTACTCTAATTATAATAAGGACGGTTTTCTTAGTATTTAACACATCAAGAAATTTGACAAATTTTGCATGTCACGAATCAGACAAAATTGTCATTTTTCAGTATCTTAGGGGTATTTCAAGAAAGATGCTTTAGGCAATGTAAAAGTGGAGCTTTTAAGCTCAAATTTTGTCAGGCACTCAAATTTGGTATTCTAATTATAATAAGGACGGTTTTCTTAGTATTTGACACATCAAGAAATTTTACAAATTTTGCATGTCCGGACTCAGAGAAAATGGCCATTTTTATATCTTTTAGGCATACTTAAAGAAAGTTTCCTTAGGATAGAAAAAGTGGAGGTTTTGAGGCAAAATTTTGTCAGGCACTCTAATTTGGTATTCTAATTATAATAAGGACAGTTTTCTTAGTATTTGACACATCAAGAAATTTGACAAATTTTGCATGTCACGAATCAGACAAAATTGTCATTTTTCAGTATCTTGGGGGTATTTTGAGAAAGTTGCTTTAGCCAATGTAAAAGTGGAGCTTTTCAGCTCAAATTTCATCAGGCACTCAAATTATGTATTCTGATTATTATAACGACGGTTTGGGTAGTATTGGATACATCAAGAAATTTTGCATGTCCGGACTCATGCAAAGTGGCCATTTTTCGATATTTTAGGCATATATCAAGAAAGTTGCCTTAGGCAAGGAAAAAGTGGAGGTTTTGAGGCAAAATTTTGTCAGGCACTCTAATTTGGTATGCTGATTATAATAAGGACGGTTTGGTTAGTCTTGGCCCCATTAAGAAATTTGAGAAATTTTGCATGTCAGGACTCAGACAAAATGGTCATTTTTCAGTATGTTAGGGGTATTTTGAGAAAGTTGCTTTAGGCAATGTAAAAGTAGAGCTTTTCAGCTCAATTTTGGTGAGGCACTCAAATTTGGTATGCTGATTATAATAAGGACGGTTTAATTAGTATTGGCCCCATTAAGAAATTTTGCATGTCAGGACTCAGACAAAATGGCCATTTTTCAGTATCTTAGGGGTATTTCAAGAAAGATGCTTTATGCAATGTAAAAGTGGAGCTTTTCAGCTCAAATTTCGCCAGGGACTCAAATTTGGTATTCTAATGATAATAAGGACGGTTTGGTTAGTATTGGACACATCAAGAAATTTGAGAAATTTTTCATGTCCGGACTCAGACAAAATGGCCATTTTTCAGTATCTTAGGGGTATTTCAAGAAAGATGCTTTAGGCAATGTAAAAGTGGAGCTTTTCAGCTGAAATTTCATCAGGCACTCAAATTTGGTATTCTAATTATAATAAGGACGGTTTGGTTAGTATTGGACACATCAAGAAATTTGAGAAATTTTTCATGTCCGGACTCAGACAAAATGGTCATTTTTCAGTATGTTAGGGGTATTTCGAGAAAGTTGCTTTAGGCAATGTAAAAGTGGAGCTTTTCAGCTGAAATTTCGTGAGGCACTCAAATTTGGTATGCTGATTATAATAAGGACGGTTTGGTTAGTATTCGACATATGAAGAAATTTTAGAAATTTTGCATGTCAGGAGTCAGACAAAATTGTCATTTTTCAGTATCTTAGGGGTATTTCAAGAAAGATGCTTTAGGCAATGTAAAAGTGGAGCTTTTAAGCTCAAATTTTGTCAGGCACTCAAATTTGGTATTCTAATTATAATAAGGACGGTTTTCTTAGTATTTGACACATCAAGAAATTTGACAAATTTTGCATGTTAGGAATCAGACAAAATTGTCATTTTTCAGTATATTGGGGGTATTTTTAGAAAGTTGCTTTAGGCAATGTAAAAGTGGAGCTTTTCAGCTCAAATTTTGTCCAGCACTCAAATTTGGTACTCTAATTATAATAAGGACGGTTTTCTTAGTATTTGACACATCAAGAAATTTGACAAATTTTGCATGTCAGGAATCAGACAAAATTGTCATTTTTCAGTATCTTGGGGGTATTTTGAGAAAGTTGCTTTAGCCAATGTAAAAGTGGAGCTTTTCAGCTCAAATTTCATCAGGCACTCAAATTATGTATTCTGATTATTATAACGACGGTTTGGGTAGTATTGGATACATCAAGAAATTTTGCATGTCCGGACTCATGCAAAGTGGCCATTTTTCGATATTTTAGGCATATATCAAGAAAGTTGCCTTAGGCAAGGAAAAAGTGGAGGTTTTGAGGCAAAATTTTGTCAGGCACTCTAATTTGGTATGCTGATTATAATAAGGACGGTTTGGTTAGTCTTGGCCCCATTAAGAAATTTGAGAAATTTTGCATGTCAGGACTCAGACAAAATGGTCATTTTTCAGTATGTTAGGGGTATTTTGAGAAAGTTGCTTTAGGCAATGTAAAAGTGGAGCTTTTCAGCTCAATTTTGGTGAGGCACTCAAATTTGGTATGCTGATTATAATAAGGACGGTTTAATTAGTATTGGCCCCATTAAGAAATTTTGCATGTCAGGACTCAGACAAAATGGCCATTTTTCAGTATCTTAGGGGTATTTCAAGAAAGATGCTTTATGCAATGTAAAAGTGGAGCTTTTCAGCTGAAATTTCATCAGGCACTCAAATTTGGTATTCTAATTATAATAAGGACGGTTTGGTTAGTATTGGACACATCAAGAAATTTGAGAAATTTTTCATGTCCGGACTCAGACAAAATGGTCATTTTTCAGTATGTTAGGGGTATTTCGAGAAAGTTGCTTTAGGCAATGTAAAAGTGGAGCTTTTCAGCTGAAATTTCGTGAGGCACTCAAATTTGGTATGCTGATTATAATAAGGACGGTTTGGTTAGTATTCGACATATGAAGAAATTTTAGAAATTTTGCATGTCAGGAGTCAGACAAAATTGTCATTTTTCAGTATCTTAGGGGTATTTCAAGAAAGATGCTTTAGGCAATGTAAAAGTGGAGCTTTTAAGCTCAAATTTTGTCAGGCACTCAAATTTGGTATTCTAATTATAATAAGGACGGTTTTCTTAGTATTTGACACATCAAGAAATTTGACAAATTTTGCATGTTAGGAATCAGACAAAATTGTCATTTTTCAGTATCTTGGGGGTATTTCGAGAAAGTTGCTTTAGGCAATGTAAAAGTGGAGCTTTTCAGCTCAAATTTTGTCCAGCACTCAAATTTGGTACTCTAATTATAATAAGGACGGTTTTCTTAGTATTTGACACATCAAGAAATTTGACAAATTTTGCATGTCACGAATCAGACAAAATTGTCATTTTTCAGTATCTTGGGGGTATTTCGAGAAGGTTGCTTTAGCCAATGTAAAAGTGGAGCTTTTCAGCTCAAATTTCATCAGACACTCAAATTTGGTATTCTGATTATTATAACGGCGGTTTGGGTAGTATTGGATACATCAAGAAATTTTGCATGTCCGGACTCATGCAAAGTGGCCATTTTTCGATATTTTAGGCATATATCAAGAAAGTTGCCTTAGGCAAGGAAAAAGTGGAGGTTTTGAGGCAAAATTTTGTCAGGCACTCTAATTTGGTATGCTGATTATAATAAGGACGGTTTAATTAGTATTGGCCCCATTAAGAAATTTTAGAAATTTTGCATGTCAGGAGTCAGACGAAATGGCCATTTTTCAGTATCTTAGGGGTATTTCAAGAAAGATGCTTTAGGCAATGTAAAAGTGGAGCTTTTCAGTTGAAATTTCGTCAGGCACTGAATTTTTGTATTCTTATTATCATAAGGACGGTTTGGTTAGTATTGGACACATTAAGAAATTTGAGAAATTTTTCATGTCAGGAGTCAGACAAAATGGTCATTTTTCAGTATGTTAGGGGTATTTTGAGAAAGTTGCTTTAGGCAATGTAAAAGTGGAGCTTTTCAGCTCAATTTTCGTGAGGCACTCAAATTTGGTATGCTGATTATAATAAGGACGGTTTAATTAGTATTGGCCCCATTAAGAAATTTGAGAAATTTTGCATGTCAGGACTCAGACAAAATGGCCATTTTTCAGTATCTTAGGGGTATTTCAAGAAAGATGCTTTATGCAATGTAAAAGTGGAGCTTTTCAGCTCAAATTTCGCCAGGGACTCAAATTTGGTATTCTAATGATAATAAGGACGGTTTGGTTAGTATTGGACACATCAAGAAATTTGAGAAATTTTTCATGTCCGGACTCAGGCAAAATGGCCATTTTTCAGTATCTTAGGGGTATTTCAAGAAAGATGCTTTAGGCAATGTAAAAGTGGAGCTTTTCAGCTGAAATTTCATCAGGCACTCAAATTTGGTATTCTAATTATAATAAGGACGGTTTGGTTAGTATTGGACACATCAAGAAATTTGAGAAATTTTTCATGTCCGGACTCAGACAAAATGGTCATTTTTCAGTATGTTAGGGGTATTTCGAGAAAGTTGCTTTAGGCAATGTAAAAGTGGAGCTTTTCAGCTGAAATTTCGTGAGGCACTCAAATTTGGTATGCTGATTATAATAAGGACGGTTTGGTTAGTATTCGACATATGAAGAAATTTTAGAAATTTTGCATGTCAGGAGTCAGACAAAATTGTCATTTTTCAGTATCTTAGGGGTATTTCAAGAAAGATGCTTTAGGCAATGTAAAAGTGGAGCTTTTAAGCTCAAATTTTGTCAGGCACTCAAATTTGGTATTCTAATTATAATAAGGACGGTTTTCTTAGTATTTGACACATCAAGAAATTTGACAAATTTTGCATGTTAGGAATCAGACAAAATTGTCATTTTTCAGTATATTGGGGGTATTTTTAGAAAGTTGCTTTAGGCAATGTAAAAGTGGAGCTTTTCAGCTCAAATTTTGTCCAGCACTCAAATTTGGTACTCTAATTATAATAAGGACGGTTTTCTTAGTATTTGACACATCAAGAAATTTGACAAATTTTGCATGTCAGGAATCAGACAAAATTGTCATTTTTCAGTATCTTGGGGGTATTTTGAGAAAGTTGCTTTAGCCAATGTAAAAGTGGAGCTTTTCAGCTCAAATTTCATCAGGCACTCAAATTATGTATTCTGATTATTATAACGACGGTTTGGGTAGTATTGGATACATCAAGAAATTTTGCATGTCCGGACTCATGCAAAGTGGCCATTTTTCGATATTTTAGGCATATATCAAGAAAGTTGCCTTAGGCAAGGAAAAAGTGGAGGTTTTGAGGCAAAATTTTGTCAGGCACTCTAATTTGGTATGCTGATTATAATAAGGACGGTTTGGTTAGTCTTGGCCCCATTAAGAAATTTGAGAAATTTTGCATGTCAGGACTCAGACAAAATGGTCATTTTTCAGTATGTTAGGGGTATTTTGAGAAAGCTGCTTTAGGCAATGTAAAAGTGGAGCTTTTCAGCTCAATTTTCGTGAGGCACTCAAATTTGGTATGCTGATTATAATAAGGACGGTTTAATTAGTATTGGCCCCATTAAGAAATTTGAGAAATTTTGCATGTCAGGACTAAGACAAAATGGCCATTTTTCAGTATCTTAGGGGTATTTCAAGAAAGATGCTTTATGCAATGTAAAAGTGGAGCTTTTCAGCTCAAATTTCGCCAGGGACTCAAATTTGGTATTCTAATGATAATAAGGACGGTTATGTTAGTATTGGACACATCAAGAAATTTGAGAAATTTTTCATGTCCGGACTCAGACAAAATGGCCATTTTTCAGTATCTTAGGGGTATTTCAAGAAAGATGCTTTAGGCAATGTAAAAGTGGAGCTTTTCAGCTGAAATTTCATCAGGCACTCAAATTTGGTATTCTAATTATAATACGGACGGTTTGGTTAGTATTGGACACATCAAGAAATTTGAGAAATTTTTCATGTCCGGACTCAGACAAAATGGTCATTTTTCAGTATGTTAGGGGTATTTCGAGAAAGTTGCTTTAGGCAATGTAAAAGTGGAGCTTTTCAGCTGAAATTTCGTGAGGCACTCAAATTTGGTATGCTGATTATAATAAGGACGGTTTGGTTAGTATTCGACATATGAAGAAATTTTAGAAATTTTGCATGTCAGGAGTCAGACAAAATTGTCATTTTTCAGTATCTTAGGGGTATTTCAAGAAAGATGCTTTAGGCAATGTAAAAGTGGAGCTTTTAAGCTCAAATTTTGTCAGGCACTCAAATTTGGTATTCTAATTATAATAAGGACGGTTTTCTTAGTATTTGACACATAAAGAAATTTGACAAATTTTGCATGTTAGGAATCAGACAAAATTGTCATTTTTCAGTATCTTGGGGGTATTTTGAGAAAGTTGCTTTAGGCAATGTAAAAGTGGAGCTTTTCAGCTCAAATTTTGTCCAGCACTCAAATTTGGTACTCTAATTATAATAAGGACGGTTTTCTTAGTATTTGACACATCAAGAAATTTGACAAATTTTGCATGTCACGAATCAGACAAAATTGTCATTTTTCAGTATCTTAGGGGTATTTCAAGAAAGATGCTTTAGGCAATGTAAAAGTGGAGCTTTTAAGCTCAAATTTTGTCAGGCACTCAAATTTGGTATTCTAATTATAATAAGGACGGTTTTCTTAGTATTTGACACATCAAGAAATTTTACAAATTTTGCATGTCCGGACTCAGAGAAAATGGCCATTTTTATATCTTTTAGGCATACTTAAAGAAAGTTTCCTTAGGATAGAAAAAGTGGAGGTTTTGAGGCAAAATTTTGTCAGGCACTCTAATTTGGTATTCTAATTATAATAAGGACAGTTTTCTTAGTATTTGACACATCAAGAAATTTGACAAATTTTGCATGTCACGAATCAGACAAAATTGTCATTTTTCAGTATCTTGGGGGTATTTTGAGAAAGTTGCTTTAGCCAATGTAAAAGTGGAGCTTTTCAGCTCAAATTTCATCAGGCACTCAAATTATGTATTCTGATTATTATAACGACGGTTTGGGTAGTATTGGATACATCAAGAAATTTTGCATGTCCGGACTCATGCAAAGTGGCCATTTTTCGATATTTTAGGCATATATCAAGAAAGTTGCCTTAGGCAAGGAAAAAGTGGAGGTTTTGAGGCAAAATTTTGTCAGGCACTCTAATTTGGTATGCTGATTATAATAAGGACGGTTTGGTTAGTCTTGGCCCCATTAAGAAATTTGAGAAATTTTGCATGTCAGGACTCAGACAAAATGGTCATTTTTCAGTATGTTAGGGGTATTTTGAGAAAGTTGCTTTAGGCAATGTAAAAGTGGAGCTTTTCAGCTCAATTTTGGTGAGGCACTCAAATTTGGTATGCTGATTATAATAAGGACGGTTTAATTAGTATTGGCCCCATTAAGAAATTTTGCATGTCAGGACTCAGACAAAATGGCCATTTTTCAGTATCTTAGGGGTATTTCAAGAAAGATGCTTTATGCAATGTAAAAGTGGAGCTTTTCAGCTCAAATTTCGCCAGGGACTCAAATTTGGTATTCTAATGATAATAAGGACGGTTTGGTTAGTATTGGACACATCAAGAAATTTGAGAAATTTTTCATGTCCGGACTCAGACAAAATGGCCATTTTTCAGTATCTTAGGGGTATTTCAAGAAAGATGCTTTAGGCAATGTAAAAGTGGAGCTTTTCAGCTGAAATTTCATCAGGCACTCAAATTTGGTATTCTAATTATAATAAGGACGGTTTGGTTAGTATTGGACACATCAAGAAATTTGAGAAATTTTTCATGTCCGGACTCAGACAAAATGGTCATTTTTCAGTATGTTAGGGGTATTTCGAGAAAGTTGCTTTAGGCAATGTAAAAGTGGAGCTTTTCAGCTGAAATTTCGTGAGGCACTCAAATTTGGTATGCTGATTATAATAAGGACGGTTTGGTTAGTATTCGACATATGAAGAAATTTTAGAAATTTTGCATGTCAGGAGTCAGACAAAATTGTCATTTTTCAGTATCTTAGGGGTATTTCAAGAAAGATGCTTTAGGCAATGTAAAAGTGGAGCTTTTAAGCTCAAATTTTGTCAGGCACTCAAATTTGGTATTCTAATTATAATAAGGACGGTTTTCTTAGTATTTGACACATCAAGAAATTTGACAAATTTTGCATGTTAGGAATCAGACAAAATTGTCATTTTTCAGTATCTTGGGGGTATTTTTAGAAAGTTGCTTTAGGCAATGTAAAAGTGGAGCTTTTCAGCTCAAATTTTGTCCAGCACTCAAATTTGGTACTCTAATTATAATAAGGACGGTTTTCTTAGTATTTGACACATCAAGAAATTTGACAAATTTTGCATGTCAGGAATCAGACAAAATTGTCATTTTTCAGTATCTTGGGGGTATTTTGAGAAAGTTGCTTTAGCCAATGTAAAAGTGGAGCTTTTCAGCTCAAATTTCATCAGGCACTCAAATTATGTATTCTGATTATTATAACGACGGTTTGGGTAGTATTGGATACATCAAGAAATTTTGCATGTCCGGACTCATGCAAAGTGGCCATTTTTCGATATTTTAGGCATATATCAAGAAAGTTGCCTTAGGCAAGGAAAAAGTGGAGGTTTTGAGGCAAAATTTTGTCAGGCACTCTAATTTGGTATGCTGATTATAATAAGGACGGTTTGGTTAGTCTTGGCCCCATTAAGAAATTTGAGAAATTTTGCATGTCAGGACTCAGACAAAATGGTCATTTTTCAGTATGTTAGGGGTATTTTGAGAAAGTTGCTTTAGGCAATGTAAAAGTGGAGCTTTTCAGCTCAATTTTGGTGAGGCACTCAAATTTGGTATGCTGATTATAATAAGGACGGTTTAATTAGTATTGGCCCCATTAAGAAATTTTGCATGTCAGGACTCAGACAAAATGGCCATTTTTCAGTATCTTAGGGGTATTTCAAGAAAGATGCTTTATGCAATGTAAAAGTGGAGCTTTTCAGCTCAAATTTCGCCAGGGACTCAAATTTGGTATTCTAATGATAATAAGGACGGTTTGGTTAGTATTGGACACATCAAGAAATTTGAGAAATTTTTCATGTCCGGACTCAGACAAAATGGCCATTTTTCAGTATCTTAGGGGTATTTCAAGAAAGATGCTTTAGGCAATGTAAAAGTGGAGCTTTTCAGCTGAAATTTCATCAGGCACTCAAATTTGGTATTCTAATTATAATAAGGACGGTTTGGTTAGTATTGGACACATCAAGAAATTTGAGAAATTTTTCATGTCCGGACTCAGACAAAATGGTCATTTTTCAGTATGTTAGGGGTATTTCGAGAAAGTTGCTTTAGGCAATGTAAAAGTGGAGCTTTTCAGCTGAAATTTCGTGAGGCACTCAAATTTGGTATGCTGATTATAATAAGGACGGTTTGGTTAGTATTCGACATATGAAGAAATTTTAGAAATTTTGCATGTCAGGAGTCAGACAAAATTGTCATTTTTCAGTATCTTAGGGGTATTTCAAGAAAGATGCTTTAGGCAATGTAAAAGTGGAGCTTTTAAGCTCAAATTTTGTCAGGCACTCAAATTTGGTATTCTAATTATAATAAGGACGGTTTTCTTAGTATTTGACACATCAAGAAATTTGACAAATTTTGCATGTTAGGAATCAGACAAAATTGTCATTTTTCAGTATCTTGGGGGTATTTCGAGAAAGTTGCTTTACGCAATGTAAAAGTGGAGCTTTTCAGCTCAAATTTTGTCCAGCACTCAAATTTGGTACTCTAATTATAATAAGGACGGTTTTCTTAGTATTTGACACATCAAGAAATTTGACAAATTTTGCATGTCACGAATCAGACAAAATTGTCATTTTTCAGTATCTTGGGGGTATTTCGAGAAGGTTGCTTTAGCCAATGTAAAAGTGGAGCTTTTCAGCTCAAATTTCATCAGACACTCAAATTTGGTATTCTGATTATTATAACGGCGGTTTGGGTAGTATTGGATACATCAAGAAATTTTGCATGTCCGGACTCATGCAAAGTGGCCATTTTTCGATATTTTAGGCATATATCAAGAAAGTTGCCTTAGGCAAGGAAAAAGTGGAGGTTTTGAGGCAAAATTTTGTCAGGCACTCTAATTTGGTATGCTGATTATAATAAGGACGGTTTAATTAGTATTGGCCCCATTAAGAAATTTGAGAAATTTTGCATGTCAGGACTCAGACAAAATGGTCATTTTTCAGTATGTTAGGGGTATTTTGAGAAAGTTGCTTTAGGCAATGTAAAAGTGGAGCTTTTCAGCTCAATTTTCGTGAGGCACTCAAATTTGGTATGCTGATTATAATAAGGACGGTTTAATTAGTATTGGCCCCATTAAGAAATTTGAGAAATTTTGCATGTCAGGACTAAGACAAAATGGCCATTTTTCAGTATCTTAGGGGTATTTCAAGAAAGATGCTTTATGCAATGTAAAAGTGGAGCTTTTCAGCTCAAATTTCGCCAGGGACTCAAATTTGGTATTCTAATGATAATAAGGACGGTTATGTTAGTATTGGACACATCAAGAAATTTGAGAAATTTTTCATGTCCGGACTCAGACAAAATGGCCATTTTTCAGTATCTTAGGGGTATTTCAAGAAAGATGCTTTAGGCAATGTAAAAGTGGAGCTTTTCAGCTGAAATTTCATCAGGCACTCAAATTTGGTATTCTAATTATAATACGGACGGTTTGGTTAGTATTGGACACATCAAGAAATTTGAGAAATTTTTCATGTCCGGACTCAGACAAAATGGTCATTTTTCAGTATGTTAGGGGTATTTCGAGAAAGTTGCTTTAGGCAATGTAAAAGTGGAGCTTTTCAGCTGAAATTTCGTGAGGCACTCAAATTTGGTATGCTGATTATAATAAGGACGGTTTGGTTAGTATTCGACATATGAAGAAATTTTAGAAATTTTGCATGTCAGGAGTCAGACAAAATTGTCATTTTTCAGTATCTTAGGGGTATTTCAAGAAAGATGCTTTAGGCAATGTAAAAGTGGAGCTTTTAAGCTCAAATTTTGTCAGGCACTCAAATTTGGTATTCTAATTATAATAAGGACGGTTTTCTTAGTATTTGACACATAAAGAAATTTGACAAATTTTGCATGTTAGGAATCAGACAAAATTGTCATTTTTCAGTATCTTGGGGGTATTTTGAGAAAGTTGCTTTAGGCAATGTAAAAGTGGAGCTTTTCAGCTCAAATTTTGTCCAGCACTCAAATTTGGTACTCTAATTATAATAAGGACGGTTTTCTTAGTATTTGACACATCAAGAAATTTGACAAATTTTGCATGTCACGAATCAGACAAAATTGTCATTTTTCAGTATCTTAGGGGTATTTCAAGAAAGATGCTTTAGGCAATGTAAAAGTGGAGCTTTTAAGCTCAAATTTTGTCAGGCACTCAAATTTGGTATTTTAATTATAATAAGGACGGTTTTCTTAGTATTTGACACATCAAGAAATTTTACAAATTTTGCATGTCCGGACTCAGAGAAAATGGCCATTTTTATATCTTTTAGGCATACTTAAAGAAAGTTTCCTTAGGATAGAAAAAGTGGAGGTTTTGAGGCAAAATTTTGTCAGGCACTCTAATTTGGTATTCTAATTATAATAAGGACAGTTTTCTTAGTATTTGACACATCAAGAAATTTGACAAATTTTGCATGTCACGAATCAGACAAAATTGTCATTTTTCAGTATCTTGGGGGTATTTTGAGAAAGTTGCTTTAGCCAATGTAAAAGTGGAGCTTTTCAGCTCAAATTTCATCAGGCACTCAAATTATGTATTCTGATTATTATAACGACGGTTTGGGTAGTATTGGATACATCAAGAAATTTTGCATGTCCGGACTCATGCAAAGTGGCCATTTTTCGATATTTTAGGCATATATCAAGAAAGTTGCCTTAGGCAAGGAAAAAGTGGAGGTTTTGAGGCAAAATTTTGTCAGGCACTCTAATTTGGTATGCTGATTATAATAAGGACGGTTTGGTTAGTCTTGGCCCCATTAAGAAATTTGAGAAATTTTGCATGTCAGGACTCAGACAAAATGGTCATTTTTCAGTATGTTAGGGGTATTTTGAGAAAGTTGCTTTAGGCAATGTAAAAGTGGAGCTTTTCAGCTCAATTTTGGTGAGGCACTCAAATTTGGTATGCTGATTATAATAAGGACGGTTTAATTAGTATTGGCCCCATTAAGAAATTTTGCATGTCAGGACTCAGACAAAATGGCCATTTTTCAGTATCTTAGGGGTATTTCAAGAAAGATGCTTTATGCAATGTAAAAGTGGAGCTTTTCAGCTCAAATTTCGCCAGGGACTCAAATTTGGTATTCTAATGATAATAAGGACGGTTTGGTTAGTATTGGACACATCAAGAAATTTGAGAAATTTTTCATGTCCGGACTCAGACAAAATGGCCATTTTTCAGTATCTTAGGGGTATTTCAAGAAAGATGCTTTAGGCAATGTAAAAGTGGAGCTTTTCAGCTGAAATTTCATCAGGCACTCAAATTTGGTATTCTAATTATAATAAGGACGGTTTGGTTAGTATTGGACACATCAAGAAATTTGAGAAATTTTTCATGTCCGGACTCAGACAAAATGGTCATTTTTCAGTATGTTAGGGGTATTTCGAGAAAGTTGCTTTAGGCAATGTAAAAGTGGAGCTTTTCAGCTGAAATTTCGTGAGGCACTCAAATTTGGTATGCTGATTATAATAAGGACGGTTTGGTTAGTATTCGACATATGAAGAAATTTTAGAAATTTTGCATGTCAGGAGTCAGACAAAATTGTCATTTTTCAGTATCTTAGGGGTATTTCAAGAAAGATGCTTTAGGCAATGTAAAAGTGGAGCTTTTAAGCTCAAATTTTGTCAGGCACTCAAATTTGGTATTCTAATTATAATAAGGACGGTTTTCTTAGTATTTGACACATCAAGAAATTTGACAAATTTTGCATGTTAGGAATCAGACAAAATTGTCATTTTTCAGTATCTTGGGGGTATTTTTAGAAAGTTGCTTTAGGCAATGTAAAAGTGGAGCTTTTCAGCTCAAATTTTGTCCAGCACTCAAATTTGGTACTCTAATTATAATAAGGACGGTTTTCTTAGTATTTGACACATCAAGAAATTTGACAAATTTTGCATGTCAGGAATCAGACAAAATTGTCATTTTTCAGTATCTTGGGGGTATTTTGAGAAAGTTGCTTTAGCCAATGTAAAAGTGGAGCTTTTCAGCTCAAATTTCATCAGGCACTCAAATTATGTATTCTGATTATTATAATGACGGTTTGGGTAGTATTGGATACATCAAGAAATTTTGCATGTCCGGACTCATGCAAAGTGGCCATTTTTCGATATTTTAGGCATATATCAAGAAAGTTGCCTTAGGCAAGGAAAAAGTGGAGGTTTTGAGGCAAAATTTTGTCAGGCACTCTAATTTGGTATGCTGATTATAATAAGGACGGTTTGGTTAGTCTTGGCCCCATTAAGAAATTTGAGAAATTTTGCATGTCAGGACTCAGACAAAATGGTCATTTTTCAGTATGTTAGGGGTATTTTGAGAAAGTTGCTTTAGGCAATGTAAAAGTGGAGCTTTTCAGCTCAATTTTGGTGAGGCACTCAAATTTGGTATGCTGATTATAATAAGGACGGTTTAATTAGTATTGGCCCCATTAAGAAATTTTGCGTGTCAGGACTCAGACAAAATGGCCATTTTTCAGTATCTTAGGGGTATTTCAAGAAAGATGCTTTATGCAATGTAAAAGTGGAGCTTTTCAGCTCAAATTTCGCCAGGGACTCAAATTTGGTATTCTAATGATAATAAGGACGGTTTGGTTAGTATTGGACACATCAAGAAATTTGAGAAATTTTTCATGTCCGGACTCAGACAAAATGGCCATTTTTCAGTATCTTAGGGGTATTTCAAGAAAGATGCTTTAGGCAATGTAAAAGTGGAGCTTTTCAGCTGAAATTTCATCAGGCACTCAAATTTGGTATTCTAATTATAATAAGGACGGTTTGGTTAGTATTGGACACATCAAGAAATTTGAGAAATTTTTCATGTCCGGACTCAGACAAAATGGTCATTTTTCAGTATGTTAGGGGTATTTCGAGAAAGTTGCTTTAGGCAATGTAAAAGTGGAGCTTTTCAGCTGAAATTTCGTGAGGCACTCAAATTTGGTATGCTGATTATAATAAGGACGGTTTGGTTAGTATTCGACATATGAAGAAATTTTAGAAATTTTGCATGTCAGGAGTCAGACAAAATTGTCATTTTTCAGTATCTTAGGGGTATTTCAAGAAAGATGCTTTAGGCAATGTAAAAGTGGAGCTTTTAAGCTCAAATTTTGTCAGGCACTCAAATTTGGTATTCTAATTATAATAAGGACGGTTTTCTTAGTATTTGACACATCAAGAAATTTGACAAATTTTGCATGTTAGGAATCAGACAAAATTGTCATTTTTCAGTATCTTGGGGGTATTTCGAGAAAGTTGCTTTAGGCAATGTAAAAGTGGAGCTTTTCAGCTCAAATTTTGTCCAGCACTCAAATTTGGTACTCTAATTATAATAAGGACGGTTTTCTTAGTATTTGACACATCAAGAAATTTGACAAATTTTGCATGTCACGAATCAGACAAAATTGTCATTTTTCAGTATCTTGGGGGTATTTCGAGAAGGTTGCTTTAGCCAATGTAAAAGTGGAGCTTTTCAGCTCAAATTTCATCAGACACTCAAATTTGGTATTCTGATTATTATAACGGCGGTTTGGGTAGTATTGGATACATCAAGAAATTTTGCATGTCCGGACTCATGCAAAGTGGCCATTTTTCGATATTTTAGGCATATATCAAGAAAGTTGCCTTAGGCAAGGAAAAAGTGGAGGTTTTGAGGCAAAATTTTGTCAGGCACTCTAATTTGGTATGCTGATTATAATAAGGACGGTTTAATTAGTATTGGCCCCATTAAGAAATTTTAGAAATTTTGCATGTCAGGAGTCAGACAAAATGGCCATTTTTCAGTATCTTAGGGGTATTTCAAGAAAGATGCTTTAGGCAATGTAAAAGTGGAGCTTTTCAGTTGAAATTTCGTCAGGCACTGAATTTTTGTATTCTTATTATCATAAGGACGGTTTGGTTAGTATTGGACACATTAAGAAATTTGAGAAATTTTTCATGTCAGGAGTCAGACAAAATGGTCATTTTTCAGTATGTTAGGGGTATTTTGAGAAAGTTGCTTTAGGCAATGTAAAAGTGGAGCTTTTCAGCTCAATTTTCGTGAGGCACTCAAATTTGGTATGCTGATTATAATAAGGACGGTTTAATTAGTATTGGCCCCATTAAGAAATTTGAGAAATTTTGCATGTCAGGACTCAGACAAAATGGCCATTTTTCAGTATCTTAGGGGTATTTCAAGAAAGATGCTTTATGCAATGTAAAAGTGGAGCTTTTCAGCTCAAATTTCGCCAGGGACTCAAATTTGGTATTCTAATGATAATAAGGACGGTTTGGTTAGTATTGGACACATCAAGAAATTTGAGAAATTTTTCATGTCCGGACTCAGACAAAATGGCCATTTTTCAGTATCTTAGGGGTATTTCAAGAAAGATGCTTTAGGCAATGTAAAAGTGGAGCTTTTCAGCTGAAATTTCATCAGGCACTCAAATTTGGTATTCTAATTATAATAAGGACGGTTTGGTTAGTATTGGACACATCAAGAAATTTGAGAAATTTTTCATGTCCGGACTCAGACAAAATGGTCATTTTTCAGTATGTTAGGGGTATTTCGAGAAAGTTGCTTTAGGCAATGTAAAAGTGGAGCTTTTCAGCTGAAATTTTGTGAGGCACTCAAATTTGGTATGCTGATTATAATAAGGACGGTTTGGTTAGTATTCGACATATGAAGAAATTTTAGAAATTTTGCATGTCAGGAGTCAGACAAAATTGTCATTTTTCAGTATCTTAGGGGTATTTCAAGAAAGATGCTTTAGGCAATGTAAAAGTGGAGCTTTTAAGCTCAAATTTTGTCAGGCACTCAAATTTGGTATTCTAATTATAATAAGGACGGTTTTCTTAGTATTTGACACATCAAGAAATTTGACAAATTTTGCATGTTAGGAATCAGACAAAATTGTCATTTTTCAGTATATTGGGGGTATTTTTAGAAAGTTGCTTTAGGCAATGTAAAAGTGGAGCTTTTCAGCTCAAATTTTGTCCAGCACTCAAATTTGGTACTCTAATTATAATAAGGACGGTTTTCTTAGTATTTGACACATCAAGAAATTTGACAAATTTTGCATGTCAGGAATCAGACAAAATTGTCATTTTTCAGTATCTTGGGGGTATTTTGAGAAAGTTGCTTTAGCCAATGTAAAAGTGGAGCTTTTCAGCTCAAATTTCATCAGGCACTCAAATTATGTATTCTGATTATTATAACGACGGTTTGGGTAGTATTGGATACATCAAGAAATTTTGCATGTCCGGACTCATGCAAAGTGGCCATTTTTCGATATTTTAGGCATATATCAAGAAAGTTGCCTTAGGCAAGGAAAAAGTGGAGGTTTTGAGGCAAAATTTTGTCAGGCACTCTAATTTGGTATGCTGATTATAATAAGGACGGTTTGGTTAGTCTTGGCCCCATTAAGAAATTTGAGAAATTTTGCATGTCAGGACTCAGACAAAATGGTCATTTTTCAGTATGTTAGGGGTATTTTGAGAAAGTTGCTTCAGGCAATGTAAAAGTGGAGCTTTTCAGCTCAATTTTCGTGAGGCACTCAAATTTGGTATGCTGATTATAATAAGGACGGTTTAATTAGTATTGGCCCCATTAAGAAATTTGAGAAATTTTGCATGTCAGGACTAAGACAAAATGGCCATTTTTCAGTATCTTAGGGGTATTTCAAGAAAGATGCTTTATGCAATGTAAAAGTGGAGCTTTTCAGCTCAAATTTCGCCAGGGACTCAAATTTGGTATTCTAATGATAATAAGGACGGTTATGTTAGTATTGGACACATCAAGAAATTTGAGAAATTTTTCATGTCCGGACTCAGACAAAATGGCCATTTTTCAGTATCTTAGGGGTATTTCAAGAAAGATGCTTTAGGCAATGTAAAAGTGGAGCTTTTCAGCTGAAATTTCATCAGGCACTCAAATTTGGTATTCTAATTATAATACGGACGGTTTGGTTAGTATTGGACACATCAAGAAATTTGAGAAATTTTTCATGTCCGGACTCAGACAAAATGGTCATTTTTCAGTATGTTAGGGGTATTTCGAGAAAGTTGCTTTAGGCAATGTAAAAGTGGAGCTTTTCAGCTGAAATTTCGTGAGGCACTCAAATTTGGTATGCTGATTATAATAAGGACGGTTTGGTTAGTATTCGACATATGAAGAAATTTTAGAAATTTTGCATGTCAGGAGTCAGACAAAATTGTCATTTTTCAGTATCTTAGGGGTATTTCAAGAAAGATGCTTTAGGCAATGTAAAAGTGGAGCTTTTAAGCTCAAATTTTGTCAGGCACTCAAATTTGGTATTCTAATTATAATAAGGACGGTTTTCTTAGTATTTGACACATCAAGAAATTTGACAAATTTTGCATGTTAGGAATCAGACAAAATTGTCATTTTTCAGTATCTTGGGGGTATTTTGAGAAAGTTGCTTTAGGCAATGTAAAAGTGGAGCTTTTCAGCTCAAATTTTGTCCAGCACTCAAATTTGGTACTCTAATTATAATAAGGACGGTTTTCTTAGTATTTGACACATCAAGAAATTTGACAAATTTTGCATGTCACGAATCAGACAAAATTGTCATTTTTCAGTATCTTGGGGGTATTTCGAGAAAGTTGCTTTAGCCAATGTAAAAGTGGAGCTTTTCAGCTCAAATTTCATCAGACACTCAAATTTGGTATTCTGATTATTATAACGGCGGTTTGGGTAGTATTGGATACATCAAGAAATTTTGCATGTCCGGACTCATGCAAAGTGGCCATTTTTCGATATTTTAGGCATATATCAAGAAAGTTGCCTTAGGCAAGGAAAAAGTGGAGGTTTTGAGGCAAAATTTTGTCAGGCACTCTAATTTGGTATGCTGATTATAATAAGGACGGTTTTATTAGTATTGGCCCCATTAAGAAATTTGAGAAATTTTGCATGTCAGGACTCAGACAAAATGGCCATTTTTCAGTATCTTAGGGGTATTTCAAGAAAGACGCTTTATGCAATGTAAAAGTGGAGCTTTTAAGCTCAAATTTTGTCAGGCACTCAAATTTGGTATTCTAATTAAAATAAGGACGGTTTTCTTAGTATTTGACACATCAAGAAATTTGAGAAATTTTGCATGTCGGGACTCAGACAAAATGGCCATTTTTCAGTATCTTAGGGGTATTTCAAGAAAGATGCTTTAGGCAATGTAAAAGTGGAGCTTTTCAGCTCAAATTTCGTCAGGCACTCAAATTTGGTATGCTGATTATAATAAGGCGGTTTGGTTAGTATTGGACATATCAAGAAATTTTAGAAATTTTGCATGTCAGGAGTCAGACAAAATTGTCATTTTTCAGTATCTTAGGGGTATTTCAAGAAAGATGCTTTAGGCAATGTAAAAGTGGAGCTTTTAAGCTCAAATTTTGTCAGGCACTCAAATTTGGTATTCTAATTATAATAAGGACGGTTTTCTTAGTATTTGACACATAAAGAAATTTTACAAATTTTGCATGTCCGGACTCAGAGAAAATGGCCATTTTTATATCTTTTAGGCATACTTAAAGAAAGTTTCCTTAGGATAGAAAAAGTGGAGGTTTTGAGGCAAAATTTTGTCAGGCACTCTAATTTGGTATTCTAATTATAATAAGGACAGTTTTCTTAGTATTTGACACATCAAGAAATTTGACAAATTTTGCATGTCACGAATCAGACAAAATTGTCATTTTTCAGTATCTTGGGGGTATTTCGAGAAAGTTGCTTTAGCCAATGTAAAAGTGGAGCTTTTCAGCTCAAATTTCATCAGACACTCAAATTTGGTATTCTGATTATTATAACGGCGGTTTGGGTAGTATTGGATACATCAAGAAATTTTGCATGTCCGGACTCATGCAAAGTGGCCATTTTTCGATATTTTAGGCATATATCAAGAAAGTTGCCTTAGGCAAGGAAAAAGTGGAGGTTTTGAGGCAAAATTTTGTCAGGCACTCTAATTTGGTATGCTGATTATAATAAGGACGGTTTTATTAGTATTGGCCCCATTAAGAAATTTGAGAAATTTTGCAGGTCAGGACTCAGACAAAATGGCCATT
This sequence comes from Muricea muricata, assembly GCA_963855995.1. NCBI lineage: Eukaryota > Metazoa > Cnidaria > Anthozoa > Malacalcyonacea > Plexauridae > Muricea > Muricea muricata. The sequence continues at coordinate 82,227,043 of OY979716.1, forward strand.
TTTCAGTATCTTAGGGGTATTTCAAGAAAGATGCTTTATGCAATGTAAAAGTGGAGCTTTTCAGCTCAAATTTCGCCAGGGACTCAAATTTGGTATTCTAATTATAATAAGGACGGTTTGGTTAGTATTGGACACATCAAGAAATTTGAGAAATTTTTCATGTCCGGACTCAGACAAAATGGTCATTTTTCAGTATGTTAGGGGTATTTCGAGAAAGTTGCTTTAGGCAATGTAAAAGTGGAGCTTTTCAGCTGAAATTTCGTGAGGCACTCAAATTTGGTATGCTGATTATAATAAGGATGGTTTGGTTAGTATTCGACATATGAAGAAATTTTAGAAATTTTGCATGTCAGGAGTCAGACAAAATTGTCATTTTTCAGTATCTTAGGGGTATTTCAAGAAAGATGCTTTAGGCAATGTAAAAGTGGAGCTTTTAAGCTCAAATTTTGTCAGGCACTCAAATTTGGTATTCTAATTATAATAAGGACGGTTTTCTTAGTATTTGACACATAAAGAAATTTGACAAATTTTGCATGTTAGGAATCAGACAAAATTGTCATTTTTCAGTATCTTGGGGGTATTTTGAGAAAGTTGCTTTAGGCAATGTAAAAGTGGAGCTTTTCAGCTCAAATTTTGTCCAGCACTCAAATTTGGTACTCTAATTATAATAAGGACGGTTTTCTTAGTATTTGACACATCAAGAAATTTGACAAATTTTGCATGTCACGAATCAGACAAAATTGTCATTTTTCAGTATCTTAGGGGTATTTCAAGAAAGATGCTTTAGGCAATGTAAAAGTGGAGCTTTTAAGCTCAAATTTTGTCAGGCACTCAAATTTGGTATTCTAATTATAATAAGGACGGTTTTCTTAGTATTTGACACATAAAGAAATTTTACAAATTTTGCATGTCCGGACTCAGAGAAAATGGCCATTTTTATATCTTTTAGGCATACTTAAAGAAAGTTTCCTTAGGATAGAAAAAGTGGAGGTTTTGAGGCAAAATTTTGTCAGGCACTCTAATTTGGTATTCTAATTATAATAAGGACAGTTTTCTTAGTATTTGACACATCAAGAAATTTGACAAATTTTGCATGTCACGAATCAGACAAAATTGTCATTTTTCAGTATCTTGGGGGTATTTCGAGAAAGTTGCTTTAGCCAATGTAAAAGTGGAGCTTTTCAGCTCAAATTTCATCAGACACTCAAATTTGGTATTCTGATTATTATAACGGCGGTTTGGGTAGTATTGGATACATCAAGAAATTTTGCATGTCCGGACTCATGCAAAGTGGCCATTTTTCGATATTTTAGGCATATATCAAGAAAGTTGCCTTAGGCAAGGAAAAAGTGGAGGTTTTGAGGCAAAATTTTGTCAGGCACTCTAATTTGGTATGCTGATTATAATAAGGACGGTTTTATTAGTATTGGCCCCATTAAGAAATTTGAGAAATTTTGCAGGTCAGGACTCAGACAAAATGGCCATTTTTCAGTATCTTAGGGGTATTTCAAGAAAGATGCTTTATGCAATGTAAAAGTGGAGCTTTTCAGCTCAAATTTCGCCAGGGACTCAAATTTGGTATTCTAATTATAATAAGGACGGTTTGGTTAGTATTGGACACATCAAGAAATTTGAGAAATTTTTCATGTCCGGACTCAGACAAAATGGTCATTTTTCAGTATGTTAGGGGTATTTCGAGAAAGTTGCTTTAGGCAATGTAAAAGTGGAGCTTTTCAGCTGAAATTTCGTGAGGCACTCAAATTTGGTATGCTGATTATAATAAGGACGGTTTGGTTAGTATTCGACATATGAAGAAATTTTAGAAATTTTGCATGTCAGGAGTCAGACAAAATTGTCATTTTTCAGTATCTTAGGGGTATTTCAAGAAAGATGCTTTAGGCAATGTAAAAGTGGAGCTTTTAAGCTCAAATTTTGTCAGGCACTCAAATTTGGTATTCTAATTATAATAAGGACGGTTTTCTTAGTATTTGACACATAAAGAAATTTGACAAATTTTGCATGTTAGGAATCAGACAAAATTGTCATTTTTCAGTATCTTGGGGGTATTTTGAGAAAGTTGCTTTAGGCAATGTAAAAGTGGAGCTTTTCAGCTCAAATTTTGTCCAGCACTCAAATTTGGTACTCTAATTATAATAAGGACGGTTTTCTTAGTATTTGACACATCAAGAAATTTGACAAATTTTGCATGTCACGAATCAGACAAAATTGTCATTTTTCAGTATCTTAGGGGTATTTCAAGAAAGATGCTTTAGGCAATGTAAAAGTGGAGCTTTTAAGCTCAAATTTTGTCAGGCACTCAAATTTGGTATTCTAATTATAATAAGGACGGTTTTCTTAGTATTTGACACATCAAGAAATTTTACAAATTTTGCATGTCCGGACTCAGAGAAAATGGCCATTTTTATATCTTTTAGGCATACTTAAAGAAAGTTTCCTTAGGATAGAAAAAGTGGAGGTTTTGAGGCAAAATTTTGTCAGGCACTCTAATTTGGTATTCTAATTATAATAAGGACAGTTTTCTTAGTATTTGACACATCAAGAAATTTGACAAATTTTGCATGTCACGAATCAGACAAAATTGTCATTTTTCAGTATCTTGGGGGTATTTTGAGAAAGTTGCTTTAGCCAATGTAAAAGTGGAGCTTTTCAGCTCAAATTTCATCAGGCACTCAAATTATGTATTCTGATTATTATAACGACGGTTTGGGTAGTATTGGATACATCAAGAAATTTTGCATGTCCGGACTCATGCAAAGTGGCCATTTTTCGATATTTTAGGCATATATCAAGAAAGTTGCCTTAGGCAAGGAAAAAGTGGAGGTTTTGAGGCAAAATTTTGTCAGGCACTCTAATTTGGTATGCTGATTATAATAAGGACGGTTTGGTTAGTCTTGGCCCCATTAAGAAATTTGAGAAATTTTGCATGTCAGGACTCAGACAAAATGGTCATTTTTCAGTATGTTAGGGGTATTTTGAGAAAGTTGCTTTAGGCAATGTAAAAGTAGAGCTTTTCAGCTCAATTTTGGTGAGGCACTCAAATTTGGTATGCTGATTATAATAAGGACGGTTTAATTAGTATTGGCCCCATTAAGAAATTTTGCATGTCAGGACTCAGACAAAATGGCCATTTTTCAGTATCTTAGGGGTATTTCAAGAAAGATGCTTTATGCAATGTAAAAGTGGAGCTTTTCAGCTCAAATTTCGCCAGGGACTCAAATTTGGTATTCTAATGATAATAAGGACGGTTTGGTTAGTATTGGACACATCAAGAAATTTGAGAAATTTTTCATGTCCGGACTCAGACAAAATGGCCATTTTTCAGTATCTTAGGGGTATTTCAAGAAAGATGCTTTAGGCAATGTAAAAGTGGAGCTTTTCAGCTGAAATTTCATCAGGCACTCAAATTTGGTATTCTAATTATAATAAGGACGGTTTGGTTAGTATTGGACACATCAAGAAATTTGAGAAATTTTTCATGTCCGGACTCAGACAAAATGGTCATTTTTCAGTATGTTAGGGGTATTTCGAGAAAGTTGCTTTAGGCAATGTAAAAGTGGAGCTTTTCAGCTGAAATTTCGTGAGGCACTCAAATTTGGTATGCTGATTATAATAAGGACGGTTTGGTTAGTATTCGACATATGAAGAAATTTTAGAAATTTTGCATGTCAGGAGTCAGACAAAATTGTCATTTTTCAGTATCTTAGGGGTATTTCAAGAAAGATGCTTTAGGCAATGTAAAAGTGGAGCTTTTAAGCTCAAATTTTGTCAGGCACTCAAATTTGGTATTCTAATTATAATAAGGACGGTTTTCTTAGTATTTGACACATCAAGAAATTTGACAAATTTTGCATGTTAGGAATCAGACAAAATTGTCATTTTTCAGTATATTGGGGGTATTTTTAGAAAGTTGCTTTAGGCAATGTAAAAGTGGAGCTTTTCAGCTCAAATTTTGTCCAGCACTCAAATTTGGTACTCTAATTATAATAAGGACGGTTTTCTTAGTATTTGACACATCAAGAAATTTGACAAATTTTGCATGTCAGGAATCAGACAAAATTGTCATTTTTCAGTATCTTGGGGGTATTTTGAGAAAGTTGCTTTAGCCAATGTAAAAGTGGAGCTTTTCAGCTCAAATTTCATCAGGCACTCAAATTATGTATTCTGATTATTATAACGACGGTTTGGGTAGTATTGGATACATCAAGAAATTTTGCATGTCCGGACTCATGCAAAGTGGCCATTTTTCGATATTTTAGGCATATATCAAGAAAGTTGCCTTAGGCAAGGAAAAAGTGGAGGTTTTGAGGCAAAATTTTGTCAGGCACTCTAATTTGGTATGCTGATTATAATAAGGACGGTTTGGTTAGTCTTGGCCCCATTAAGAAATTTGAGAAATTTTGCATGTCAGGACTCAGACAAAATGGTCATTTTTCAGTATGTTAGGGGTATTTTGAGAAAGTTGCTTTAGGCAATGTAAAAGTGGAGCTTTTCAGCTCAATTTTGGTGAGGCACTCAAATTTGGTATGCTGATTATAATAAGGACGGTTTAATTAGTATTGGCCCCATTAAGAAATTTTGCATGTCAGGACTCAGACAAAATGGCCATTTTTCAGTATCTTAGGGGTATTTCAAGAAAGATGCTTTATGCAATGTAAAAGTGGAGCTTTTCAGCTCAAATTTCGCCAGGGACTCAAATTTGGTATTCTAATGATAATAAGGACGGTTATGTTAGTATTGGACACATCAAGAAATTTGAGAAATTTTTCATGTCCGGACTCAGACAAAATGGCCATTTTTCAGTATCTTAGGGGTATTTCAAGAAAGATGCTTTAGGCAATGTAAAAGTGGAGCTTTTCAGCTGAAATTTCATCAGGCACTCAAATTTGGTATTCTAATTATAATACGGACGGTTTGGTTAGTATTGGACACATCAAGAAATTTGAGAAATTTTTCATGTCCGGACTCAGACAAAATGGTCATTTTTCAGTATGTTAGGGGTATTTCGAGAAAGTTGCTTTAGGCAATGTAAAAGTGGAGCTTTTCAGCTGAAATTTCGTGAGGCACTCAAATTTGGTATGCTGATTATAATAAGGACGGTTTGGTTAGTATTCGACATATGAAGAAATTTTAGAAATTTTGCATGTCAGGAGTCAGACAAAATTGTCATTTTTCAGTATCTTAGGGGTATTTCAAGAAAGATGCTTTAGGCAATGTAAAAGTGGAGCTTTTAAGCTCAAATTTTGTCAGGCACTCAAATTTGGTATTCTAATTATAATAAGGACGGTTTTCTTAGTATTTGACACATAAAGAAATTTGACAAATTTTGCATGTTAGGAATCAGACAAAATTGTCATTTTTCAGTATCTTGGGGGTATTTTGAGAAAGTTGCTTTAGGCAATGTAAAAGTGGAGCTTTTCAGCTCAAATTTTGTCCAGCACTCAAATTTGGTACTCTAATTATAATAAGGACGGTTTTCTTAGTATTTGACACATCAAGAAATTTGACAAATTTTGCATGTCACGAATCAGACAAAATTGTCATTTTTCAGTATCTTAGGGGTATTTCAAGAAAGATGCTTTAGGCAATGTAAAAGTGGAGCTTTTAAGCTCAAATTTTGTCAGGCACTCAAATTTGGTATTTTAATTATAATAAGGACGGTTTTCTTAGTATTTGACACATCAAGAAATTTTACAAATTTTGCATGTCCGGACTCAGAGAAAATGGCCATTTTTATATCTTTTAGGCATACTTAAAGAAAGTTTCCTTAGGATAGAAAAAGTGGAGGTTTTGAGGCAAAATTTTGTCAGGCACTCTAATTTGGTATTCTAATTATAATAAGGACAGTTTTCTTAGTATTTGACACATCAAGAAATTTGACAAATTTTGCATGTCACGAATCAGACAAAATTGTCATTTTTCAGTATCTTGGGGGTATTTTGAGAAAGTTGCTTTAGCCAATGTAAAAGTGGAGCTTTTCAGCTCAAATTTCATCAGGCACTCAAATTATGTATTCTGATTATTATAACGACGGTTTGGGTAGTATTGGATACATCAAGAAATTTTGCATGTCCGGACTCATGCAAAGTGGCCATTTTTCGATATTTTAGGCATATATCAAGAAAGTTGCCTTAGGCAAGGAAAAAGTGGAGGTTTTGAGGCAAAATTTTGTCAGGCACTCTAATTTGGTATGCTGATTATAATAAGGACGGTTTGGTTAGTCTTGGCCCCATTAAGAAATTTGAGAAATTTTGCATGTCAGGACTCAGACAAAATGGTCATTTTTCAGTATGTTAGGGGTATTTTGAGAAAGTTGCTTTAGGCAATGTAAAAGTGGAGCTTTTCAGCTCAATTTTGGTGAGGCACTCAAATTTGGTATGCTGATTATAATAAGGACGGTTTAATTAGTATTGGCCCCATTAAGAAATTTTGCATGTCAGGACTCAGACAAAATGGCCATTTTTCAGTATCTTAGGGGTATTTCAAGAAAGATGCTTTATGCAATGTAAAAGTGGAGCTTTTCAGCTCAAATTTCGCCAGGGACTCAAATTTGGTATTCTAATGATAATAAGGACGGTTTGGTTAGTATTGGACACATCAAGAAATTTGAGAAATTTTTCATGTCCGGACTCAGACAAAATGGCCATTTTTCAGTATCTTAGGGGTATTTCAAGAAAGATGCTTTAGGCAATGTAAAAGTGGAGCTTTTCAGCTGAAATTTCATCAGGCACTCAAATTTGGTATTCTAATTATAATAAGGACGGTTTGGTTAGTATTGGACACATCAAGAAATTTGAGAAATTTTTCATGTCCGGACTCAGACAAAATGGTCATTTTTCAGTATGTTAGGGGTATTTCGAGAAAGTTGCTTTAGGCAATGTAAAAGTGGAGCTTTTCAGCTGAAATTTCGTGAGGCACTCAAATTTGGTATGCTGATTATAATAAGGACGGTTTGGTTAGTATTCGACATATGAAGAAATTTTAGAAATTTTGCATGTCAGGAGTCAGACAAAATTGTCATTTTTCAGTATCTTAGGGGTATTTCAAGAAAGATGCTTTAGGCAATGTAAAAGTGGAGCTTTTAAGCTCAAATTTTGTCAGGCACTCAAATTTGGTATTCTAATTATAATAAGGACGGTTTTCTTAGTATTTGACACATCAAGAAATTTGACAAATTTTGCATGTTAGGAATCAGACAAAATTGTCATTTTTCAGTATCTTGGGGGTATTTTTAGAAAGTTGCTTTAGGCAATGTAAAAGTGGAGCTTTTCAGCTCAAATTTTGTCCAGCACTCAAATTTGGTACTCTAATTATAATAAGGACGGTTTTCTTAGTATTTGACACATCAAGAAATTTGACAAATTTTGCATGTCAGGAATCAGACAAAATTGTCATTTTTCAGTATCTTGGGGGTATTTTGAGAAAGTTGCTTTAGCCAATGTAAAAGTGGAGCTTTTCAGCTCAAATTTCATCAGGCACTCAAATTATGTATTCTGATTATTATAACGACGGTTTGGGTAGTATTGGATACATCAAGAAATTTTGCATGTCCGGACTCATGCAAAGTGGCCATTTTTCGATATTTTAGGCATATATCAAGAAAGTTGCCTTAGGCAAGGAAAAAGTGGAGGTTTTGAGGCAAAATTTTGTCAGGCACTCTAATTTGGTATGCTGATTATAATAAGGACGGTTTGGTTAGTCTTGGCCCCATTAAGAAATTTGAGAAATTTTGCATGTCAGGACTCAGACAAAATGGTCATTTTTCAGTATGTTAGGGGTATTTTGAGAAAGTTGCTTTAGGCAATGTAAAAGTGGAGCTTTTCAGCTCAATTTTGGTGAGGCACTCAAATTTGGTATGCTGATTATAATAAGGACGGTTTAATTAGTATTGGCCCCATTAAGAAATTTTGCGTGTCAGGACTCAGACAAAATGGCCATTTTTCAGTATCTTAGGGGTATTTCAAGAAAGATGCTTTATGCAATGTAAAAGTGGAGCTTTTCAGCTCAAATTTCGCCAGGGACTCAAATTTGGTATTCTAATGATAATAAGGACGGTTTGGTTAGTATTGGACACATCAAGAAATTTGAGAAATTTTTCATGTCCGGACTCAGACAAAATGGCCATTTTTCAGTATCTTAGGGGTATTTCAAGAAAGATGCTTTAGGCAATGTAAAAGTGGAGCTTTTCAGCTGAAATTTCATCAGGCACTCAAATTTGGTATTCTAATTATAATAAGGACGGTTTGGTTAGTATTGGACACATCAAGAAATTTGAGAAATTTTTCATGTCCGGACTCAGACAAAATGGTCATTTTTCAGTATGTTAGGGGTATTTCGAGAAAGTTGCTTTAGGCAATGTAAAAGTGGAGCTTTTCAGCTGAAATTTCGTGAGGCACTCAAATTTGGTATGCTGATTATAATAAGGACGGTTTGGTTAGTATTCGACATATGAAGAAATTTTAGAAATTTTGCATGTCAGGAGTCAGACAAAATTGTCATTTTTCAGTATCTTAGGGGTATTTCAAGAAAGATGCTTTAGGCAATGTAAAAGTGGAGCTTTTAAGCTCAAATTTTGTCAGGCACTCAAATTTGGTATTCTAATTATAATAAGGACGGTTTTCTTAGTATTTGACACATCAAGAAATTTGACAAATTTTGCATGTTAGGAATCAGACAAAATTGTCATTTTTCAGTATCTTGGGGGTATTTCGAGAAAGTTGCTTTAGGCAATGTAAAAGTGGAGCTTTTCAGCTCAAATTTTGTCCAGCACTCAAATTTGGTACTCTAATTATAATAAGGACGGTTTTCTTAGTATTTGACACATCAAGAAATTTGACAAATTTTGCATGTCACGAATCAGACAAAATTGTCATTTTTCAGTATCTTGGGGGTATTTCGAGAAGGTTGCTTTAGCCAATGTAAAAGTGGAGCTTTTCAGCTCAAATTTCATCAGACACTCAAATTTGGTATTCTGATTATTATAACGGCGGTTTGGGTAGTATTGGATACATCAAGAAATTTTGCATGTCCGGACTCATGCAAAGTGGCCATTTTTCGATATTTTAGGCATATATCAAGAAAGTTGCCTTAGGCAAGGAAAAAGTGGAGGTTTTGAGGCAAAATTTTGTCAGGCACTCTAATTTGGTATGCTGATTATAATAAGGACGGTTTAATTAGTATTGGCCCCATTAAGAAATTTTAGAAATTTTGCATGTCAGGAGTCAGACAAAATGGCCATTTTTCAGTATCTTAGGGGTATTTCAAGAAAGATGCTTTAGGCAATGTAAAAGTGGAGCTTTTCAGTTGAAATTTCGTCAGGCACTGAATTTTTGTATTCTTATTATCATAAGGACGGTTTGGTTAGTATTGGACACATTAAGAAATTTGAGAAATTTTTCATGTCAGGAGTCAGACAAAATGGTCATTTTTCAGTATGTTAGGGGTATTTTGAGAAAGTTGCTTTAGGCAATGTAAAAGTGGAGCTTTTCAGCTCAATTTTCGTGAGGCACTCAAATTTGGTATGCTGATTATAATAAGGACGGTTTAATTAGTATTGGCCCCATTAAGAAATTTGAGAAATTTTGCATGTCAGGACTCAGACAAAATGGCCATTTTTCAGTATCTTAGGGGTATTTCAAGAAAGATGCTTTATGCAATGTAAAAGTGGAGCTTTTCAGCTCAAATTTCGCCAGGGACTCAAATTTGGTATTCTAATGATAATAAGGACGGTTTGGTTAGTATTGGACACATCAAGAAATTTGAGAAATTTTTCATGTCCGGACTCAGACAAAATGGCCATTTTTCAGTATCTTAGGGGTATTTCAAGAAAGATGCTTTAGGCAATGTAAAAGTGGAGCTTTTCAGCTGAAATTTCATCAGGCACTCAAATTTGGTATTCTAATTATAATAAGGACGGTTTGGTTAGTATTGGACACATCAAGAAATTTGAGAAATTTTTCATGTCCGGACTCAGACAAAATGGTCATTTTTCAGTATGTTAGGGGTATTTCGAGAAAGTTGCTTTAGGCAATGTAAAAGTGGAGCTTTTCAGCTGAAATTTCGTGAGGCACTCAAATTTGGTATGCTGATTATAATAAGGACGGTTTGGTTAGTATTCGACATATGAAGAAATTTTAGAAATTTTGCATGTCAGGAGTCAGACAAAATTGTCATTTTTCAGTATCTTAGGGGTATTTCAAGAAAGATGCTTTAGGCAATGTAAAAGTGGAGCTTTTAAGCTCAAATTTTGTCAGGCACTCAAATTTGGTATTCTAATTATAATAAGGACGGTTTTCTTAGTATTTGACACATCAAGAAATTTGACAAATTTTGCATGTTAGGAATCAGACAAAATTGTCATTTTTCAGTATATTGGGGGTATTTTTAGAAAGTTGCTTTAGGCAATGTAAAAGTGGAGCTTTTCAGCTCAAATTTTGTCCAGCACTCAAATTTGGTACTCTAATTATAATAAGGACGGTTTTCTTAGTATTTGACACATCAAGAAATTTGACAAATTTTGCATGTCAGGAATCAGACAAAATTGTCATTTTTCAGTATCTTGGGGGTATTTTGAGAAAGTTGCTTTAGCCAATGTAAAAGTGGAGCTTTTCAGCTCAAATTTCATCAGGCACTCAAATTATGTATTCTGATTATTATAACGACGGTTTGGGTAGTATTGGATACATCAAGAAATTTTGCATGTCCGGACTCATGCAAAGTGGCCATTTTTCGATATTTTAGGCATATATCAAGAAAGTTGCCTTAGGCAAGGAAAAAGTGGAGGTTTTGAGGCAAAATTTTGTCAGGCACTCTAATTTGGTATGCTGATTATAATAAGGACGGTTTGGTTAGTCTTGGCCCCATTAAGAAATTTGAGAAATTTTGCATGTCAGGACTCAGACAAAATGGTCATTTTTCAGTATGTTAGGGGTATTTTGAGAAAGTTGCTTCAGGCAATGTAAAAGTGGAGCTTTTCAGCTCAATTTTCGTGAGGCACTCAAATTTGGTATGCTGATTATAATAAGGACGGTTTAATTAGTATTGGCCCCATTAAGAAATTTGAGAAATTTTGCATGTCAGGACTAAGACAAAATGGCCATTTTTCAGTATCTTAGGGGTATTTCAAGAAAGATGCTTTATGCAATGTAAAAGTGGAGCTTTTCAGCTCAAATTTCGCCAGGGACTCAAATTTGGTATTCTAATGATAATAAGGACGGTTATGTTAGTATTGGACACATCAAGAAATTTGAGAAATTTTTCATGTCCGGACTCAGACAAAATGGCCATTTTTCAGTATCTTAGGGGTATTTCAAGAAAGATGCTTTAGGCAATGTAAAAGTGGAGCTTTTCAGCTGAAATTTCATCAGGCACTCAAATTTGGTATTCTAATTATAATACGGACGGTTTGGTTAGTATTGGACACATCAAGAAATTTGAGAAATTTTTCATGTCCGGACTCAGACAAAATGGTCATTTTTCAGTATGTTAGGGGTATTTCGAGAAAGTTGCTTTAGGCAATGTAAAAGTGGAGCTTTTCAGCTGAAATTTCGTGAGGCACTCAAATTTGGTATGCTGATTATAATAAGGACGGTTTGGTTAGTATTCGACATATGAAGAAATTTTAGAAATTTTGCATGTCAGGAGTCAGACAAAATTGTCATTTTTCAGTATCTTAGGGGTATTTCAAGAAAGATGCTTTAGGCAATGTAAAAGTGGAGCTTTTAAGCTCAAATTTTGTCAGGCACTCAAATTTGGTATTCTAATTATAATAAGGACGGTTTTCTTAGTATTTGACACATCAAGAAATTTGACAAATTTTGCATGTTAGGAATCAGACAAAATTGTCATTTTTCAGTATCTTGGGGGTATTTTGAGAAAGTTGCTTTAGGCAATGTAAAAGTGGAGCTTTTCAGCTCAAATTTTGTCCAGCACTCAAATTTGGTACTCTAATTATAATAAGGACGGTTTTCTTAGTATTTGACACATCAAGAAATTTGACAAATTTTGCATGTCACGAATCAGACAAAATTGTCATTTTTCAGTATCTTGGGGGTATTTCGAGAAAGTTGCTTTAGCCAATGTAAAAGTGGAGCTTTTCAGCTCAAATTTCATCAGACACTCAAATTTGGTATTCTGATTATTATAACGGCGGTTTGGGTAGTATTGGATACATCAAGAAATTTTGCATGTCCGGACTCATGCAAAGTGGCCATTTTTCGATATTTTAGGCATATATCAAGAAAGTTGCCTTAGGCAAGGAAAAAGTGGAGGTTTTGAGGCAAAATTTTGTCAGGCACTCTAATTTGGTATGCTGATTATAATAAGGACGGTTTTATTAGTATTGGCCCCATTAAGAAATTTGAGAAATTTTGCATGTCAGGACTCAGACAAAATGGCCATTTTTCAGTATCTTAGGGGTATTTCAAGAAAGACGCTTTATGCAATGTAAAAGTGGAGCTTTTAAGCTCAAATTTTGTCAGGCACTCAAATTTGGTATTCTAATTAAAATAAGGACGGTTTTCTTAGTATTTGACACATCAAGAAATTTGAGAAATTTTGCATGTCGGGACTCAGACAAAATGGCCATTTTTCAGTATCTTAGGGGTATTTCAAGAAAGATGCTTTAGGCAATGTAAAAGTGGAGCTTTTCAGCTCAAATTTCGTCAGGCACTCAAATTTGGTATGCTGATTATAATAAGGCGGTTTGGTTAGTATTGGACATATCAAGAAATTTTAGAAATTTTGCATGTCAGGAGTCAGACAAAATTGTCATTTTTCAGTATCTTAGGGGTATTTCAAGAAAGATGCTTTAGGCAATGTAAAAGTGGAGCTTTTAAGCTCAAATTTTGTCAGGCACTCAAATTTGGTATTCTAATTATAATAAGGACGGTTTTCTTAGTATTTGACACATAAAGAAATTTTACAAATTTTGCATGTCCGGACTCAGAGAAAATGGCCATTTTTATATCTTTTAGGCATACTTAAAGAAAGTTTCCTTAGGATAGAAAAAGTGGAGGTTTTGAGGCAAAATTTTGTCAGGCACTCTAATTTGGTATTCTAATTATAATAAGGACAGTTTTCTTAGTATTTGACACATCAAGAAATTTGACAAATTTTGCATGTCACGAATCAGACAAAATTGTCATTTTTCAGTATCTTGGGGGTATTTCGAGAAAGTTGCTTTAGCCAATGTAAAAGTGGAGCTTTTCAGCTCAAATTTCATCAGACACTCAAATTTGGTATTCTGATTATTATAACGGCGGTTTGGGTAGTATTGGATACATCAAGAAATTTTGCATGTCCGGACTCATGCAAAGTGGCCATTTTTCGATATTTTAGGCATATATCAAGAAAGTTGCCTTAGGCAAGGAAAAAGTGGAGGTTTTGAGGCAAAATTTTGTCAGGCACTCTAATTTGGTATGCTGATTATAATAAGGACGGTTTTATTAGTATTGGCCCCATTAAGAAATTTGAGAAATTTTGCAGGTCAGGACTCAGACAAAATGGCCATTTTTCAGTATCTTAGGGGTATTTCAAGAAAGATGCTTTATGCAATGTAAAAGTGGAGCTTTTCAGCTCAAATTTCGCCAGGGACTCAAATTTGGTATTCTAATTATAATAAGGACGGTTTGGTTAGTATTGGACACATCAAGAAATTTGAGAAATTTTTCATGTCCGGACTCAGACAAAATGGTCATTTTTCAGTATGTTAGGGGTATTTCGAGAAAGTTGCTTTAGGCAATGTAAAAGTGGAGCTTTTCAGCTGAAATTTCGTGAGGCACTCAAATTTGGTATGCTGATTATAATAAGGATGGTTTGGTTAGTATTCGACATATGAAGAAATTTTAGAAATTTTGCATGTCAGGAGTCAGACAAAATTGTCATTTTTCAGTATCTTAGGGGTATTTCAAGAAAGATGCTTTAGGCAATGTAAAAGTGGAGCTTTTAAGCTCAAATTTTGTCAGGCACTCAAATTTGGTATTCTAATTATAATAAGGACGGTTTTCTTAGTATTTGACACATAAAGAAATTTGACAAATTTTGCATGTTAGGAATCAGACAAAATTGTCATTTTTCAGTATCTTGGGGGTATTTTGAGAAAGTTGCTTTAGGCAATGTAAAAGTGGAGCTTTTCAGCTCAAATTTTGTCCAGCACTCAAATTTGGTACTCTAATTATAATAAGGACGGTTTTCTTAGTATTTGACACATCAAGAAATTTGACAAATTTTGCATGTCACGAATCAGACAAAATTGTCATTTTTCAGTATCTTAGGGGTATTTCAAGAAAGATGCTTTAGGCAATGTAAAAGTGGAGCTTTTAAGCTCAAATTTTGTCAGGCACTCAAATTTGGTATTCTAATTATAATAAGGACGGTTTTCTTAGTATTTGACACATAAAGAAATTTTACAAATTTTGCATGTCCGGACTCAGAGAAAATGGCCATTTTTATATCTTTTAGGCATACTTAAAGAAAGTTTCCTTAGGATAGAAAAAGTGGAGGTTTTGAGGCAAAATTTTGTCAGGCACTCTAATTTGGTATTCTAATTATAATAAGGACAGTTTTCTTAGTATTTGACACATCAAGAAATTTGACAAATTTTGCATGTCACGAATCAGACAAAATTGTCATTTTTCAGTATCTTGGGGGTATTTCGAGAAAGTTGCTTTAGCCAATGTAAAAGTGGAGCTTTTCAGCTCAAATTTCATCAGACACTCAAATTTGGTATTCTGATTATTATAACGGCGGTTTGGGTAGTATTGGATACATCAAGAAATTTTGCATGTCCGGACTCATGCAAAGTGGCCATTTTTCGATATTTTAGGCATATATCAAGAAAGTTGCCTTAGGCAAGGAAAAAGTGGAGGTTTTGAGGCAAAATTTTGTCAGGCACTCTAATTTGGTATGCTGATTATAATAAGGACGGTTTTATTAGTATTGGCCCCATTAAGAAATTTGAGAAATTTTGCAGGTCAGGACTCAGACAAAATGGCCATTTTTCAGTATCTTAGGGGTATTTCAAGAAAGATGCTTTATGCAATGTAAAAGTGGAGCTTTTCAGCTCAAATTTCGCCAGGGACTCAAATTTGGTATTCTAATTATAATAAGGACGGTTTGGTTAGTATTGGACACATCAAGAAATTTGAGAAATTTTTCATGTCCGGACTCAGACAAAATGGTCATTTTTCAGTATGTTAGGGGTATTTCGAGAAAGTTGCTTTAGGCAATGTAAAAGTGGAGCTTTTCAGCTGAAATTTCGTGAGGCACTCAAATTTGGTATGCTGATTATAATAAGGACGGTTTGGTTAGTATTCGACATATGAAGAAATTTTAGAAATTTTGCATGTCAGGAGTCAGACAAAATTGTCATTTTTCAGTATCTTAGGGGTATTTCAAGAAAGATGCTTTAGGCAATGTAAAAGTGGAGCTTTTAAGCTCAAATTTTGTCAGGCACTCAAATTTGGTATTCTAATTATAATAAGGACGGTTTTCTTAGTATTTGACACATAAAGAAATTTGACAAATTTTGCATGTTAGGAATCAGACAAAATTGTCATTTTTCAGTATCTTGGGGGTATTTTGAGAAAGTTGCTTTAGGCAATGTAAAAGTGGAGCTTTTCAGCTCAAATTTTGTCCAGCACTCAAATTTGGTACTCTAATTATAATAAGGACGGTTTTCTTAGTATTTGACACATCAAGAAATTTGACAAATTTTGCATGTCACGAATCAGACAAAATTGTCATTTTTCAGTATCTTAGGGGTATTTCAAGAAAGATGCTTTAGGCAATGTAAAAGTGGAGCTTTTAAGCTCAAATTTTGTCAGGCACTCAAATTTGGTATTCTAATTATAATAAGGACGGTTTTCTTAGTATTTGACACATCAAGAAATTTTACAAATTTTGCATGTCCGGACTCAGAGAAAATGGCCATTTTTATATCTTTTAGGCATACTTAAAGAAAGTTTCCTTAGGATAGAAAAAGTGGAGGTTTTGAGGCAAAATTTTGTCAGGCACTCTAATTTGGTATTCTAATTATAATAAGGACAGTTTTCTTAGTATTTGACACATCAAGAAATTTGACAAATTTTGCATGTCACGAATCAGACAAAATTGTCATTTTTCAGTATCTTGGGGGTATTTTGAGAAAGTTGCTTTAGCCAATGTAAAAGTGGAGCTTTTCAGCTCAAATTTCATCAGGCACTCAAATTATGTATTCTGATTATTATAACGACGGTTTGGGTAGTATTGGATACATCAAGAAATTTTGCATGTCCGGACTCATGCAAAGTGGCCATTTTTCGATATTTTAGGCATATATCAAGAAAGTTGCCTTAGGCAAGGAAAAAGTGGAGGTTTTGAGGCAAAATTTTGTCAGGCACTCTAATTTGGTATGCTGATTATAATAAGGACGGTTTGGTTAGTCTTGGCCCCATTAAGAAATTTGAGAAATTTTGCATGTCAGGACTCAGACAAAATGGTCATTTTTCAGTATGTTAGGGGTATTTTGAGAAAGTTGCTTTAGGCAATGTAAAAGTAGAGCTTTTCAGCTCAATTTTGGTGAGGCACTCAAATTTGGTATGCTGATTATAATAAGGACGGTTTAATTAGTATTGGCCCCATTAAGAAATTTTGCATGTCAGGACTCAGACAAAATGGCCATTTTTCAGTATCTTAGGGGTATTTCAAGAAAGATGCTTTATGCAATGTAAAAGTGGAGCTTTTCAGCTCAAATTTCGCCAGGGACTCAAATTTGGTATTCTAATGATAATAAGGACGGTTTGGTTAGTATTGGACACATCAAGAAATTTGAGAAATTTTTCATGTCCGGACTCAGACAAAATGGCCATTTTTCAGTATCTTAGGGGTATTTCAAGAAAGATGCTTTAGGCAATGTAAAAGTGGAGCTTTTCAGCTGAAATTTCATCAGGCACTCAAATTTGGTATTCTAATTATAATAAGGACGGTTTGGTTAGTATTGGACACATCAAGAAATTTGAGAAATTTTTCATGTCCGGACTCAGACAAAATGGTCATTTTTCAGTATGTTAGGGGTATTTCGAGAAAGTTGCTTTAGGCAATGTAAAAGTGGAGCTTTTCAGCTGAAATTTCGTGAGGCACTCAAATTTGGTATGCTGATTATAATAAGGACGGTTTGGTTAGTATTCGACATATGAAGAAATTTTAGAAATTTTGCATGTCAGGAGTCAGACAAAATTGTCATTTTTCAGTATCTTAGGGGTATTTCAAGAAAGATGCTTTAGGCAATGTAAAAGTGGAGCTTTTAAGCTCAAATTTTGTCAGGCACTCAAATTTGGTATTCTAATTATAATAAGGACGGTTTTCTTAGTATTTGACACATCAAGAAATTTGACAAATTTTGCATGTTAGGAATCAGACAAAATTGTCATTTTTCAGTATATTGGGGGTATTTTTAGAAAGTTGCTTTAGGCAATGTAAAAGTGGAGCTTTTCAGCTCAAATTTTGTCCAGCACTCAAATTTGGTACTCTAATTATAATAAGGACGGTTTTCTTAGTATTTGACACATCAAGAAATTTGACAAATTTTGCATGTCAGGAATCAGACAAAATTGTCATTTTTCAGTATCTTGGGGGTATTTTGAGAAAGTTGCTTTAGCCAATGTAAAAGTGGAGCTTTTCAGCTCAAATTTCATCAGGCACTCAAATTATGTATTCTGATTATTATAACGACGGTTTGGGTAGTATTGGATACATCAAGAAATTTTGCATGTCCGGACTCATGCAAAGTGGCCATTTTTCGATATTTTAGGCATATATCAAGAAAGTTGCCTTAGGCAAGGAAAAAGTGGAGGTTTTGAGGCAAAATTTTGTCAGGCACTCTAATTTGGTATGCTGATTATAATAAGGACGGTTTGGTTAGTCTTGGCCCCATTAAGAAATTTGAGAAATTTTGCATGTCAGGACTCAGACAAAATGGTCATTTTTCAGTATGTTAGGGGTATTTTGAGAAAGTTGCTTTAGGCAATGTAAAAGTGGAGCTTTTCAGCTCAATTTTGGTGAGGCACTCAAATTTGGTATGCTGATTATAATAAGGACGGTTTAATTAGTATTGGCCCCATTAAGAAATTTTGCATGTCAGGACTCAGACAAAATGGCCATTTTTCAGTATCTTAGGGGTATTTCAAGAAAGATGCTTTATGCAATGTAAAAGTGGAGCTTTTCAGCTCAAATTTCGCCAGGGACTCAAATTTGGTATTCTAATGATAATAAGGACGGTTTGGTTAGTATTGGACACATCAAGAAATTTGAGAAATTTTTCATGTCCGGACTCAGACAAAATGGCCATTTTTCAGTATCTTAGGGGTATTTCAAGAAAGATGCTTTAGGCAATGTAAAAGTGGAGCTTTTCAGCTGAAATTTCGTGAGGCACTCAAATTTGGTATTCTAATTATAATAAGGACGGTTTGGTTAGTATTGGACACATCAAGAAATTTGAGAAATTTTTCATGTCCGGACTCAGACAAAATGGTCATTTTTCAGTATGTTAGGGGTATTTCGAGAAAGTTGCTTTAGGCAATGTAAAAGTGGAGCTTTTCAGCTGAAATTTCGTGAGGCACTCAAATTTGGTATGCTGATTATAATAAGGACGGTTTGGTTAGTATTCGACATATGAAGAAATTTTAGAAATTTTGCATGTCAGGAGTCAGACAAAATTGTCATTTTTCAGTATCTTAGGGGTATTTCAAGAAAGATGCTTTAGGCAATGTAAAAGTGGAGCTTTTAAGCTCAAATTTTGTCAGGCACTCAAATTTGGTATTCTAATTATAATAAGGACGGTTTTCTTAGTATTTGACACATCAAGAAATTTGACAAATTTTGCATGTTAGGAATCAGACAAAATTGTCATTTTTCAGTATCTTGGGGGTATTTCGAGAAAGTTGCTTTAGGCAATGTAAAAGTGGAGCTTTTCAGCTCAAATTTTGTCCAGCACTCAAATTTGGTACTCTAATTATAATAAGGACGGTTTTCTTAGTATTTGACACATCAAGAAATTTGACAAATTTTGCATGTCACGAATCAGACAAAATTGTCATTTTTCAGTATCTTGGGGGTATTTCGAGAAGGTTGCTTTAGCCAATGTAAAAGTGGAGCTTTTCAGCTCAAATTTCATCAGACACTCAAATTTGGTATTCTGATTATTATAACGGCGGTTTGGGTAGTATTTGATACATCAAGAAATTTTGCATGTCCGGACTCATGCAAAGTGGCCATTTTTCGATATTTTAGGCATATATCAAGAAAGTTGGCTTAGGCAAGGAAAAAGTGGAGGTTTTGAGGCAAAATTTTGTCAGGCACTCTAATTTGGTATGCTGATTATAATAAGGACGGTTTAATTAGTATTGGCCCCATTAAGAAATTTTAGAAATTTTGCATGTCAGGAGTCAGACAAAATGGCCATTTTTCAGTATCTTAGGGGTATTTCAAGAAAGATGCTTTAGGCAATGTAAAAGTGGAGCTTTTCAGTTGAAATTTCGTCAGGCACTGAATTTTTGTATTCTTATTATCATAAGGACGGTTTGGTTAGTATTGGACACATTAAGAAATTTGAGAAATTTTTCATGTCAGGAGTCAGACAAAATGGTCATTTTTCAGTATGTTAGGGGTATTTTGAGAAAGTTGCTTTAGGCAATGTAAAAGTGGAGCTTTTCAGCTCAATTTTCGTGAGGCACTCAAATTTGGTATGCTGATTATAATAAGGACGGTTTAATTAGTATTGGCCCCATTAAGAAATTTGAGAAATTTTGCATGTCAGGACTCAGACAAAATGGCCATTTTTCAGTATCTTAGGGGTATTTCAAGAAAGATGCTTTATGCAATGTAAAAGTGGAGCTTTTCAGCTCAAATTTCGCCAGGGACTCAAATTTGGTATTCTAATGATAATAAGGACGGTTTGGTTAGTATTGGACACATCAAGAAATTTGAGAAATTTTTCATGTCCGGACTCAGACAAAATGGCCATTTTTCAGTATCTTAGGGGTATTTCAAGAAAGATGCTTTAGGCAATGTAAAAGTGGAGCTTTTCAGCTGAAATTTCATCAGGCACTCAAATTTGGTATTCTAATTATAATAAGGACGGTTTGGTTAGTATTGGACACATCAAGAAATTTGAGAAATTTTTCATGTCCGGACTCAGACAAAATGGTCATTTTTCAGTATGTTAGGGGTATTTCGAGAAAGTTGCTTTAGGCAATGTAAAAGTGGAGCTTTTCAGCTGAAATTTCGTGAGGCACTCAAATTTGGTATGCTGATTATAATAAGGACGGTTTGGTTAGTATTCGACATATGAAGAAATTTTAGAAATTTTGCATGTCAGGAGTCAGACAAAATTGTCATTTTTCAGTATCTTAGGGGTATTTCAAGAAAGATGCTTTAGGCAATGTAAAAGTGGAGCTTTTAAGCTCAAATTTTGTCAGGCACTCAAATTTGGTATTCTAATGATAATAAGGACGGTTTTCTTAGTATTTGACACATCAAGAAATTTGACAAATTTTGCATGTTAGGAATCAGACAAAATTGTCATTTTTCAGTATATTGGGGGTATTTTTAGAAAGTTGCTTTAGGCAATGTAAAAGTGGAGCTTTTCAGCTCAAATTTTGTCCAGCACTCAAATTTGGTACTCTAATTATAATAAGGACGGTTTTCTTAGTATTTGACACATCAAGAAATTTGACAAATTTTGCATGTCAGGAATCAGACAAAATTGTCATTTTTCAGTATCTTGGGGGTATTTTGAGAAAGTTGCTTTAGCCAATGTAAAAGTGGAGCTTTTCAGCTCAAATTTCATCAGGCACTCAAATTATGTATTCTGATTATTATAACGACGGTTTGGGTAGTATTGGATACATCAAGAAATTTTGCATGTCCGGACTCATGCAAAGTGGCCATTTTTCGATATTTTAGGCATATATCAAGAAAGTTGCCTTAGGCAAGGAAAAAGTGGAGGTTTTGAGGCAAAATTTTGTCAGGCACTCTAATTTGGTATGCTGATTATAATAAGGACGGTTTGGTTAGTCTTGGCCCCATTAAGAAATTTGAGAAATTTTGCATGTCAGGACTCAGACAAAATGGTCATTTTTCAGTATGTTAGGGGTATTTTGAGAAAGTTGCTTTAGGCAATGTAAAAGTGGAGCTTTTCAGCTCAATTTTCGTGAGGCACTCAAATTTGGTATGCTGATTATAATAAGGACGGTTTAATTAGTATTGGCCCCATTAAGAAATTTGAGAAATTTTGCATGTCAGGACTAAGACAAAATGGCCATTTTTCAGTATCTTAGGGGTATTTCAAGAAAGATGCTTTATGCAATGTAAAAGTGGAGCTTTTCAGCTCAAATTTCGCCAGGGACTCAAATTTGGTATTCTAATGATAATAAGGACGGTTATGTTAGTATTGGACACATCAAGAAATTTGAGAAATTTTTCATGTCCGGACTCAGACAAAATGGCCATTTTTCAGTATCTTAGGGGTATTTCAAGAAAGATGCTTTAGGCAATGTAAAAGTGGAGCTTTTCAGCTGAAATTTCATCAGGCACTCAAATTTGGTATTCTAATTATAATACGGACGGTTTGGTTAGTATTGGACACATCAAGAAATTTGAGAAATTTTTCATGTCCGGACTCAGACAAAATGGTCATTTTTCAGTATGTTAGGGGTATTTCGAGAAAGTTGCTTTAGGCAATGTAAAAGTGGAGCTTTTCAGCTGAAATTTCGTGAGGCACTCAAATTTGGTATGCTGATTATAATAAGGACGGTTTGGTTAGTATTCGACATATGAAGAAATTTTAGAAATTTTGCATGTCAGGAGTCAGACAAAATTGTCATTTTTCAGTATCTTAGGGGTATTTCAAGAAAGATGCTTTAGGCAATGTAAAAGTGGAGCTTTTAAGCTCAAATTTTGTCAGGCACTCAAATTTGGTATTCTAATTATAATAAGGACGGTTTTCTTAGTATTTGACACATAAAGAAATTTGACAAATTTTGCATGTTAGGAATCAGACAAAATTGTCATTTTTCAGTATCTTGGGGGTATTTTGAGAAAGTTGCTTTAGGCAATGTAAAAGTGGAGCTTTTCAGCTGAAATTTCGTGAGGCACTCAAATTTGTATGCTGATTATAATAAGGACGGTTTGGTTAGTATTCGACATATGAAGAAATTTTAGAAATTTTGCATGTCAGGAGTCAGACAAAATTGTCATTTTTCAGTATCTTAGGGGTATTTCAAGAAAGATGCTTTAGGCAATGTAAAAGTGGAGCTTTTAAGCTCAAATTTTGTCAGGCACTCAAATTTGGTATTCTAATTATAATAAGGACGGTTTTCTTAGTATTTGACACATCAAGAAATTTGACAAATTTTGCATGTTAGGAATCAGACAAAATTGTCATTTTTCAGTATATTGGGGGTATTTTTAGAAAGTTGCTTTAGGCAATGTAAAAGTGGAGCTTTTCAGCTCAAATTTTGTCCAGCACTCAAATTTGGTACTCTAATTATAATAAGGACGGTTTTCTTAGTATTTGACACATCAAGAAATTTGACAAATTTTGCATGTCAGGAATCAGACAAAATTGTCATTTTTCAGTATCTTGGGGGTATTTTGAGAAAGTTGCTTTAGCCAATGTAAAAGTGGAGCTTTTCAGCTCAAATTTCATCAGGCACTCAAATTATGTATTCTGATTATTATAACGACGGTTTGGGTAGTATTGGATACATCAAGAAATTTTGCATGTCCGGACTCATGCAAAGTGGCCATTTTTCGATATTTTAGGCATATATCAAGAAAGTTGCCTTAGGCAAGGAAAAAGTGGAGGTTTTGAGGCAAAATTTTGTCAGGCACTCTAATTTGGTATGCTGATTATAATAAGGACGGTTTGGTTAGTCTTGGCCCCATTAAGAAATTTGAGAAATTTTGCATGTCAGGACTCAGACAAAATGGTCATTTTTCAGTATGTTAGGGGTATTTTGAGAAAGTTGCTTTAGGCAATGTAAAAGTGGAGCTTTTCAGCTCAATTTTCGTGAGGCACTCAAATTTGGTATGCTGATTATAATAAGGACGGTTTAATTAGTATTGGCCCCATTAAGAAATTTGAGAAATTTTGCATGTCAGGACTAAGACAAAATGGCCATTTTTCAGTATCTTAGGGGTATTTCAAGAAAGATGCTTTATGCAATGTAAAAGTGGAGCTTTTCAGCTCAAATTTCGCCAGGGACTCAAATTTGGTATTCTAATGATAATAAGGACGGTTATGTTAGTATTGGACACATCAAGAAATTTGAGAAATTTTTCATGTCCGGACTCAGACAAAATGGCCATTTTTCAGTATCTTAGGGGTATTTCAAGAAAGATGCTTTAGGCAATGTAAAAGTGGAGCTTTTCAGCTGAAATTTCATCAGGCACTCAAATTTGGTATTCTAATTATAATACGGACGGTTTGGTTAGTATTGGACACATCAAGAAATTTGAGAAATTTTTCATGTCCGGACTCAGACAAAATGGTCATTTTTCAGTATGTTAGGGGTATTTCGAGAAAGTTGCTTTAGGCAATGTAAAAGTGGAGCTTTTCAGCTGAAATTTCGTGAGGCACTCAAATTTGGTATGCTGATTATAATAAGGACGGTTTGGTTAGTATTCGACATATGAAGAAATTTTAGAAATTTTGCATGTCAGGAGTCAGACAAAATTGTCATTTTTCAGTATCTTGGGGGTATTTTGAGAAAGTTGCTTTAGGCAATGTAAAAGTGGAGCTTTTCAGCTCAAATTTTGTCCAGCACTCAAATTTGGTACTCTAATTATAATAAGGACGGTTTTCTTAGTATTTGACACATCAAGAAATTTGACAAATTTTGCATGTCACGAATCAGACAAAATTGTCATTTTTCAGTATCTTAGGGGTATTTCAAGAAAGATGCTTTAGGCAATGTAAAAGTGGAGCTTTTAAGCTCAAATTTTGTCAGGCACTCAAATTTGGTATTCTAATTATAATAAGGACGGTTTTCTTAGTATTTGACACATAAAGAAATTTTACAAATTTTGCATGTCCGGACTCAGAGAAAATGGCCATTTTTATATCTTTTAGGCATACTTAAAGAAAGTTTCCTTAGGATAGAAAAAGTGGAGGTTTTGAGGCAAAATTTTGTCAGGCACTCTAATTTGGTATTCTAATTATAATAAGGACAGTTTTCTTAGTATTTGACACATCAAGAAATTTGACAAATTTTGCATGTCACGAATCAGACAAAATTGTCATTTTTCAGTATCTTGGGGGTATTTCGAGAAAGTTGCTTTAGCCAATGTAAAAGTGGAGCTTTTCAGCTCAAATTTCATCAGACACTCAAATTTGGTATTCTGATTATTATAACGGCGGTTTGGGTAGTATTGGATACATCAAGAAATTTTGCATGTCCGGACTCATGCAAAGTGGCCATTTTTCGATATTTTAGGCATATATCAAGAAAGTTGCCTTAGGCAAGGAAAAAGTGGAGGTTTTGAGGCAAAATTTTGTCAGGCACTCTAATTTGGTATGCTGATTATAATAAGGACGGTTTTATTAGTATTGGCCCCATTAAGAAATTTGAGAAATTTTGCAGGTCAGGACTCAGACAAAATGGCCATTTTTCAGTATCTTAGGGGTATTTCAAGAAAGATGCTTTATGCAATGTAAAAGTGGAGCTTTTCAGCTCAAATTTCGCCAGGGACTCAAATTTGGTATTCTAATTATAATAAGGACGGTTTGGTTAGTATTGGACACATCAAGAAATTTGAGAAATTTTTCATGTCCGGACTCAGACAAAATGGTCATTTTTCAGTATGTTAGGGGTATTTCGAGAAAGTTGCTTTAGGCAATGTAAAAGTGGAGCTTTTCAGCTGAAATTTCGTGAGGCACTCAAATTTGGTATGCTGATTATAATAAGGACGGTTTGGTTAGTATTCGACATATGAAGAAATTTTAGAAATTTTGCATGTCAGGAGTCAGACAAAATTGTCATTTTTCAGTATCTTAGGGGTATTTCAAGAAAGATGCTTTAGGCAATGTAAAAGTGGAGCTTTTAAGCTCAAATTTTGTCAGGCACTCAAATTTGGTATTCTAATTATAATAAGGACGGTTTTCTTAGTATTTGACACATAAAGAAATTTGACAAATTTTGCATGTTAGGAATCAGACAAAATTGTCATTTTTCAGTATCTTGGGGGTATTTTGAGAAAGTTGCTTTAGGCAATGTAAAAGTGGAGCTTTTCAGCTCAAATTTTGTCCAGCACTCAAATTTGGTACTCTAATTATAATGAGGACGGTTTTCTTAGTATTTGACACATCAAGAAATTTGACAAATTTTGCATGTCACGAATCAGACAAAATTGTCATTTTTCAGTATCTTAGGGGTATTTCAAGAAAGATGCTTTAGGCAATGTAAAAGTGGAGCTTTTAAGCTCAAATTTTGTCAGGCACTCAAATTTGGTATTCTAATTATAATAAGGACGGTTTTCTTAGTATTTGACACATCAAGAAATTTTACAAATTTTGCATGTCCGGACTCAGAGAAAATGGCCATTTTTATATCTTTTAGGCATACTTAAAGAAAGTTTCCTTAGGATAGAAAAAGTGGAGGTTTTGAGGCAAAATTTTGTCAGGCACTCTAATTTGGTATTCTAATTATAATAAGGACAGTTTTCTTAGTATTTGACACATCAAGAAATTTGACAAATTTTGCATGTCACGAATCAGACAAAATTGTCATTTTTCAGTATCTTGGGGGTATTTTGAGAAAGTTGCTTTAGCCAATGTAAAAGTGGAGCTTTTCAGCTCAAATTTCATCAGGCACTCAAATTATGTATTCTGATTATTATAACGACGGTTTGGGTAGTATTGGATACATCAAGAAATTTTGCATGTCCGGACTCATGCAAAGTGGCCATTTTTCGATATTTTAGGCATATATCAAGAAAGTTGCCTTAGGCAAGGAAAAAGTGGAGGTTTTGAGGCAAAATTTTGTCAGGCACTCTAATTTGGTATGCTGATTATAATAAGGACGGTTTGGTTAGTCTTGGCCCCATTAAGAAATTTGAGAAATTTTGCATGTCAGGACTCAGACAAAATGGTCATTTTTCAGTATGTTAGGGGTATTTTGAGAAAGTTGCTTTAGGCAATGTAAAAGTAGAGCTTTTCAGCTCAATTTTGGTGAGGCACTCAAATTTGGTATGCTGATTATAATAAGGACGGTTTAATTAGTATTGGCCCCATTAAGAAATTTTGCATGTCAGGACTCAGACAAAATGGCCATTTTTCAGTATCTTAGGGGTATTTCAAGAAAGATGCTTTATGCAATGTAAAAGTGGAGCTTTTCAGCTCAAATTTCGCCAGGGACTCAAATTTGGTATTCTAATGATAATAAGGACGGTTTGGTTAGTATTGGACACATCAAGAAATTTGAGAAATTTTTCATGTCCGGACTCAGACAAAATGGCCATTTTTCAGTATCTTAGGGGTATTTCAAGAAAGATGCTTTAGGCAATGTAAAAGTGGAGCTTTTCAGCTGAAATTTCATCAGGCACTCAAATTTGGTATTCTAATTATAATAAGGACGGTTTGGTTAGTATTGGACACATCAAGAAATTTGAGAAATTTTTCATGTCCGGACTCAGACAAAATGGTCATTTTTCAGTATGTTAGGGGTATTTCGAGAAAGTTGCTTTAGGCAATGTAAAAGTGGAGCTTTTCAGCTGAAATTTCGTGAGGCACTCAAATTTGGTATGCTGATTATAATAAGGACGGTTTGGTTAGTATTCGACATATGAAGAAATTTTAGAAATTTTGCATGTCAGGAGTCAGACAAAATTGTCATTTTTCAGTATCTTAGGGGTATTTCAAGAAAGATGCTTTAGGCAATGTAAAAGTGGAGCTTTTAAGCTCAAATTTTGTCAGGCACTCAAATTTGGTATTCTAATTATAATAAGGACGGTTTTCTTAGTATTTGACACATCAAGAAATTTGACAAATTTTGCATGTTAGGAATCAGACAAAATTGTCATTTTTCAGTATATTGGGGGTATTTTTAGAAAGTTGCTTTAGGCAATGTAAAAGTGGAGCTTTTCAGCTCAAATTTTGTCCAGCACTCAAATTTGGTACTCTAATTATAATAAGGACGGTTTTCTTAGTATTTGACACATCAAGAAATTTGACAAATTTTGCATGTCAGGAATCAGACAAAATTGTCATTTTTCAGTATCTTGGGGGTATTTTGAGAAAGTTGCTTTAGCCAATGTAAAAGTGGAGCTTTTCAGCTCAAATTTCATCAGGCACTCAAATTATGTATTCTGATTATTATAACGACGGTTTGGGTAGTATTGGATACATCAAGAAATTTTGCATGTCCGGACTCATGCAAAGTGGCCATTTTTCGATATTTTAGGCATATATCAAGAAAGTTGCCTTAGGCAAGGAAAAAGTGGAGGTTTTGAGGCAAAATTTTGTCAGGCACTCTAATTTGGTATGCTGATTATAATAAGGACGGTTTGGTTAGTCTTGGCCCCATTAAGAAATTTGAGAAATTTTGCATGTCAGGACTCAGACAAAATGGTCATTTTTCAGTATGTTAGGGGTATTTTGAGAAAGTTGCTTTAGGCAATGTAAAAGTGGAGCTTTTCAGCTCAATTTTGGTGAGGCACTCAAATTTGGTATGCTGATTATAATAAGGACGGTTTAATTAGTATTGGCCCCATTAAGAAATTTTGCATGTCAGGACTCAGACAAAATGGCCATTTTTCAGTATCTTAGGGGTATTTCAAGAAAGATGCTTTATGCAATGTAAAAGTGGAGCTTTTCAGCTCAAATTTCGCCAGGGACTCAAATTTGGTATTCTAATGATAATAAGGACGGTTTGGTTAGTATTGGACACATCAAGAAATTTGAGAAATTTTTCATGTCCGGACTCAGACAAAATGGCCATTTTTCAGTATCTTAGGGGTATTTCAAGAAAGATGCTTTAGGCAATGTAAAAGTGGAGCTTTTCAGCTGAAATTTCATCAGGCACTCAAATTTGGTATTCTAATTATAATAAGGACGGTTTGGTTAGTATTGGACACATCAAGAAATTTGAGAAATTTTTCATGTCCGGACTCAGACAAAATGGTCATTTTTCAGTATGTTAGGGGTATTTCGAGAAAGTTGCTTTAGGCAATGTAAAAGTGGAGCTTTTCAGCTGAAATTTCGTGAGGCACTCAAATTTGGTATGCTGATTATAATAAGGACGGTTTGGTTAGTATTCGACATATGAAGAAATTTTAGAAATTTTGCATGTCAGGAGTCAGACAAAATTGTCATTTTTCAGTATCTTAGGGGTATTTCAAGAAAGATGCTTTAGGCAATGTAAAAGTGGAGCTTTTAAGCTCAAATTTTGTCAGGCACTCAAATTTGGTATTCTAATTATAATAAGGACGGTTTTCTTAGTATTTGACACATCAAGAAATTTGACAAATTTTGCATGTTAGGAATCAGACAAAATTGTCATTTTTCAGTATCTTGGGGGTATTTCGAGAAAGTTGCTTTAGGCAATGTAAAAGTGGAGCTTTTCAGCTCAAATTTTGTCCAGCACTCAAATTTGGTACTCTAATTATAATAAGGACGGTTTTCTTAGTATTTGACACATCAAGAAATTTGACAAATTTTGCATGTCACGAATCAGACAAAATTGTCATTTTTCAGTATCTTGGGGGTATTTCGAGAAGGTTGCTTTAGCCAATGTAAAAGTGGAGCTTTTCAGCTCAAATTTCATCAGACACTCAAATTTGGTATTCTGATTATTATAACGGCGGTTTGGGTAGTATTTGATACATCAAGAAATTTTGCATGTCCGGACTCATGCAAAGTGGCCATTTTTCGATATTTTAGGCATATATCAAGAAAGTTGGCTTAGGCAAGGAAAAAGTGGAGGTTTTGAGGCAAAATTTTGTCAGGCACTCTAATTTGGTATGCTGATTATAATAAGGACGGTTTAATTAGTATTGGCCCCATTAAGAAATTTTAGAAATTTTGCATGTCAGGAGTCAGACAAAATGGCCATTTTTCAGTATCTTAGGGGTATTTCAAGAAAGATGCTTTAGGCAATGTAAAAGTGGAGCTTTTCAGTTGAAATTTCGTCAGGCACTGAATTTTTGTATTCTTATTATCATAAGGACGGTTTGGTTAGTATTGGACACATTAAGAAATTTGAGAAATTTTTCATGTCAGGAGTCAGACAAAATGGTCATTTTTCAGTATGTTAGGGGTATTTTGAGAAAGTTGCTTTAGGCAATGTAAAAGTGGAGCTTTTCAGCTCAATTTTCGTGAGGCACTCAAATTTGGTATGCTGATTATAATAAGGACGGTTTAATTAGTATTGGCCCCATTAAGAAATTTGAGAAATTTTGCATGTCAGGACTCAGACAAAATGGCCATTTTTCAGTATCTTAGGGGTATTTCAAGAAAGATGCTTTATGCAATGTAAAAGTGGAGCTTTTCAGCTCAAATTTCGCCAGGGACTCAAATTTGGTATTCTAATGATAATAAGGACGGTTTGGTTAGTATTGGACACATCAAGAAATTTGAGAAATTTTTCATGTCCGGACTCAGACAAAATGGCCATTTTTCAGTATCTTAGGGGTATTTCAAGAAAGATGCTTTAGGCAATGTAAAAGTGGAGCTTTTCAGCTGAAATTTCATCAGGCACTCAAATTTGGTATTCTAATTATAATAAGGACGGTTTGGTTAGTATTGGACACATCAAGAAATTTGAGAAATTTTTCATGTCCGGACTCAGACAAAATGGTCATTTTTCAGTATGTTAGGGGTATTTCGAGAAAGTTGCTTTAGGCAATGTAAAAGTGGAGCTTTTCAGCTGAAATTTCGTGAGGCACTCAAATTTGGTATGCTGATTATAATAAGGACGGTTTGGTTAGTATTCGACATATGAAGAAATTTTAGAAATTTTGCATGTCAGGAGTCAGACAAAATTGTCATTTTTCAGTATCTTAGGGGTATTTCAAGAAAGATGCTTTAGGCAATGTAAAAGTGGAGCTTTTAAGCTCAAATTTTGTCAGGCACTCAAATTTGGTATTCTAATGATAATAAGGACGGTTTTCTTAGTATTTGACACATCAAGAAATTTGACAAATTTTGCATGTTAGGAATCAGACAAAATTGTCATTTTTCAGTATATTGGGGGTATTTTTAGAAAGTTGCTTTAGGCAATGTAAAAGTGGAGCTTTTCAGCTCAAATTTTGTCCAGCACTCAAATTTGGTACTCTAATTATAATAAGGACGGTTTTCTTAGTATTTGACACATCAAGAAATTTGACAAATTTTGCATGTCAGGAATCAGACAAAATTGTCATTTTTCAGTATCTTGGGGGTATTTTGAGAAAGTTGCTTTAGCCAATGTAAAAGTGGAGCTTTTCAGCTCAAATTTCATCAGGCACTCAAATTATGTATTCTGATTATTATAACGACGGTTTGGGTAGTATTGGATACATCAAGAAATTTTGCATGTCCGGACTCATGCAAAGTGGCCATTTTTCGATATTTTAGGCATATATCAAGAAAGTTGCCTTAGGCAAGGAAAAAGTGGAGGTTTTGAGGCAAAATTTTGTCAGGCACTCTAATTTGGTATGCTGATTATAATAAGGACGGTTTGGTTAGTCTTGGCCCCATTAAGAAATTTGAGAAATTTTGCATGTCAGGACTCAGACAAAATGGTCATTTTTCAGTATGTTAGGGGTATTTTGAGAAAGTTGCTTTAGGCAATGTAAAAGTGGAGCTTTTCAGCTCAATTTTCGTGAGGCACTCAAATTTGGTATGCTGATTATAATAAGGACGGTTTAATTAGTATTGGCCCCATTAAGAAATTTGAGAAATTTTGCATGTCAGGACTAAGACAAAATGGCCATTTTTCAGTATCTTAGGGGTATTTCAAGAAAGATGCTTTATGCAATGTAAAAGTGGAGCTTTTCAGCTCAAATTTCGCCAGGGACTCAAATTTGGTATTCTAATGATAATAAGGACGGTTATGTTAGTATTGGACACATCAAGAAATTTGAGAAATTTTTCATGTCCGGACTCAGACAAAATGGCCATTTTTCAGTATCTTAGGGGTATTTCAAGAAAGATGCTTTAGGCAATGTAAAAGTGGAGCTTTTCAGCTGAAATTTCATCAGGCACTCAAATTTGGTATTCTAATTATAATACGGACGGTTTGGTTAGTATTGGACACATCAAGAAATTTGAGAAATTTTTCATGTCCGGACTCAGACAAAATGGTCATTTTTCAGTATGTTAGGGGTATTTCGAGAAAGTTGCTTTAGGCAATGTAAAAGTGGAGCTTTTCAGCTGAAATTTCGTGAGGCACTCAAATTTGGTATGCTGATTATAATAAGGACGGTTTGGTTAGTATTCGACATATGAAGAAATTTTAGAAATTTTGCATGTCAGGAGTCAGACAAAATTGTCATTTTTCAGTATCTTAGGGGTATTTCAAGAAAGATGCTTTAGGCAATGTAAAAGTGGAGCTTTTAAGCTCAAATTTTGTCAGGCACTCAAATTTGGTATTCTAATTATAATAAGGACGGTTTTCTTAGTATTTGACACATAAAGAAATTTGACAAATTTTGCATGTTAGGAATCAGACAAAATTGTCATTTTTCAGTATCTTGGGGGTATTTTGAGAAAGTTGCTTTAGGCAATGTAAAAGTGGAGCTTTTCAGCTGAAATTTCGTGAGGCACTCAAATTTGTATGCTGATTATAATAAGGACGGTTTGGTTAGTATTCGACATATGAAGAAATTTTAGAAATTTTGCATGTCAGGAGTCAGACAAAATTGTCATTTTTCAGTATCTTAGGGGTATTTCAAGAAAGATGCTTTAGGCAATGTAAAAGTGGAGCTTTTAAGCTCAAATTTTGTCAGGCACTCAAATTTGGTATTCTAATTATAATAAGGACGGTTTTCTTAGTATTTGACACATCAAGAAATTTGACAAATTTTGCATGTTAGGAATCAGACAAAATTGTCATTTTTCAGTATATTGGGGGTATTTTTAGAAAGTTGCTTTAGGCAATGTAAAAGTGGAGCTTTTCAGCTCAAATTTTGTCCAGCACTCAAATTTGGTACTCTAATTATAATAAGGACGGTTTTCTTAGTATTTGACACATCAAGAAATTTGACAAATTTTGCATGTCAGGAATCAGACAAAATTGTCATTTTTCAGTATCTTGGGGGTATTTTGAGAAAGTTGCTTTAGCCAATGTAAAAGTGGAGCTTTTCAGCTCAAATTTCATCAGGCACTCAAATTATGTATTCTGATTATTATAACGACGGTTTGGGTAGTATTGGATACATCAAGAAATTTTGCATGTCCGGACTCATGCAAAGTGGCCATTTTTCGATATTTTAGGCATATATCAAGAAAGTTGCCTTAGGCAAGGAAAAAGTGGAGGTTTTGAGGCAAAATTTTGTCAGGCACTCTAATTTGGTATGCTGATTATAATAAGGACGGTTTGGTTAGTCTTGGCCCCATTAAGAAATTTGAGAAATTTTGCATGTCAGGACTCAGACAAAATGGTCATTTTTCAGTATGTTAGGGGTATTTTGAGAAAGTTGCTTTAGGCAATGTAAAAGTGGAGCTTTTCAGCTCAATTTTCGTGAGGCACTCAAATTTGGTATGCTGATTATAATAAGGACGGTTTAATTAGTATTGGCCCCATTAAGAAATTTGAGAAATTTTGCATGTCAGGACTAAGACAAAATGGCCATTTTTCAGTATCTTAGGGGTATTTCAAGAAAGATGCTTTATGCAATGTAAAAGTGGAGCTTTTCAGCTCAAATTTCGCCAGGGACTCAAATTTGGTATTCTAATGATAATAAGGACGGTTATGTTAGTATTGGACACATCAAGAAATTTGAGAAATTTTTCATGTCCGGACTCAGACAAAATGGCCATTTTTCAGTATCTTAGGGGTATTTCAAGAAAGATGCTTTAGGCAATGTAAAAGTGGAGCTTTTCAGCTGAAATTTCATCAGGCACTCAAATTTGGTATTCTAATTATAATACGGACGGTTTGGTTAGTATTGGACACATCAAGAAATTTGAGAAATTTTTCATGTCCGGACTCAGACAAAATGGTCATTTTTCAGTATGTTAGGGGTATTTCGAGAAAGTTGCTTTAGGCAATGTAAAAGTGGAGCTTTTCAGCTGAAATTTCGTGAGGCACTCAAATTTGGTATGCTGATTATAATAAGGACGGTTTGGTTAGTATTCGACATATGAAGAAATTTTAGAAATTTTGCATGTCAGGAGTCAGACAAAATTGTCATTTTTCAGTATCTTAGGGGTATTTCAAGAAAGATGCTTTAGGCAATGTAAAAGTGGAGCTTTTAAGCTCAAATTTTGTCAGGCACTCAAATTTGGTATTCTAATTATAATAAGGACGGTTTTCTTAGTATTTGACACATAAAGAAATTTGACAAATTTTGCATGTTAGGAATCAGACAAAATTGTCATTTTTCAGTATCTTGGGGGTATTTTGAGAAAGTTGCTTTAGGCAATGTAAAAGTGGAGCTTTTCAGCTCAAATTTTGTCCAGCACTCAAATTTGGTACTCTAATTATAATAAGGACGGTTTTCTTAGTATTT
Organism: Muricea muricata; assembly: GCA_963855995.1. NCBI lineage: Eukaryota > Metazoa > Cnidaria > Anthozoa > Malacalcyonacea > Plexauridae > Muricea > Muricea muricata. The sequence goes on from OY979716.1 coordinate 82,260,748, forward strand.
GACACATCAAGAAATTTGACAAATTTTGCATGTCACGAATCAGACAAAATTGTCATTTTTCAGTATCTTAGGGGTATTTCAAGAAAGATGCTTTAGGCAATGTAAAAGTGGAGCTTTTAAGCTCAAATTTTGTCAGGCACTCAAATTTGGTATTCTAATTATAATAAGGACGGTTTTCTTAGTATTTGACACATCAAGAAATTTTACAAATTTTGCATGTCCGGACTCAGAGAAAATGGCCATTTTTATATCTTTTAGGCATACTTAAAGAAAGTTTCCTTAGGATAGAAAAAGTGGAGGTTTTGAGGCAAAATTTTGTCAGGCACTCTAATTTGGTATTCTAATTATAATAAGGACAGTTTTCTTAGTATTTGACACATCAAGAAATTTGACAAATTTTGCATGTCACGAATCAGACAAAATTGTCATTTTTCAGTATCTTGGGGGTATTTTGAGAAAGTTGCTTTAGCCAATGTAAAAGTGGAGCTTTTCAGCTCAAATTTCATCACGCACTCAAATTATGTATTCTGATTATTATAACGACGGTTTGGGTAGTATTGGATACATCAAGAAATTTTGCATGTCCGGACTCATGCAAAGTGGCCATTTTTCGATATTTTAGGCATATATCAAGAAAGTTGCCTTAGGCAAGGAAAAAGTGGAGGTTTTGAGGCAAAATTTTGTCAGGCACTCTAATTTGGTATGCTGATTATAATAAGGACGGTTTGGTTAGTCTTGGCCCCATTAAGAAATTTGAGAAATTTTGCATGTCAGGACTCAGACAAAATGGTCATTTTTCAGTATGTTAGGGGTATTTTGAGAAAGTTGCTTTAGGCAATGTAAAAGTGGAGCTTTTCAGCTCAATTTTGGTGAGGCACTCAAATTTGGTATGCTGATTATAATAAGGACGGTTTAATTAGTATTGGCCCCATTAAGAAATTTTGCATGTCAGGACTCAGACAAAATGGCCATTTTTCAGTATCTTAGGGGTATTTCAAGAAAGATGCTTTATGCAATGTAAAAGTGGAGCTTTTCAGCTCAAATTTCGCCAGGGACTCAAATTTGGTATTCTAATGATAATAAGGACGGTTATGTTAGTATTGGACACATCAAGAAATTTGAGAAATTTTTCATGTCCGGACTCAGACAAAATGGCCATTTTTCAGTATCTTAGGGGTATTTCAAGAAAGATGCTTTAGGCAATGTAAAAGTGGAGCTTTTCAGCTGAAATTTCATCAGGCACTCAAATTTGGTATTCTAATTATAATACGGACGGTTTGGTTAGTATTGGACACATCAAGAAATTTGAGAAATTTTTCATGTCCGGACTCAGACAAAATGGTCATTTTTCAGTATGTTAGGGGTATTTCGAGAAAGTTGCTTTAGGCAATGTAAAAGTGGAGCTTTTCAGCTGAAATTTCGTGAGGCACTCAAATTTGGTATGCTGATTATAATAAGGACGGTTTGGTTAGTATTCGACATATGAAGAAATTTTAGAAATTTTGCATGTCAGGAGTCAGACAAAATTGTCATTTTTCAGTATCTTAGGGGTATTTCAAGAAAGATGCTTTAGGCAATGTAAAAGTGGAGCTTTTAAGCTCAAATTTTGTCAGGCACTCAAATTTGGTATTCTAATTATAATAAGGACGGTTTTCTTAGTATTTGACACATAAAGAAATTTGACAAATTTTGCATGTTAGGAATCAGACAAAATTGTCATTTTTCAGTATCTTGGGGGTATTTTGAGAAAGTTGCTTTAGGCAATGTAAAAGTGGAGCTTTTCAGCTGAAATTTCGTGAGGCACTCAAATTTGTATGCTGATTATAATAAGGACGGTTTGGTTAGTATTCGACATATGAAGAAATTTTAGAAATTTTGCATGTCAGGAGTCAGACAAAATTGTCATTTTTCAGTATCTTAGGGGTATTTCAAGAAAGATGCTTTAGGCAATGTAAAAGTGGAGCTTTTAAGCTCAAATTTTGTCAGGCACTCAAATTTGGTATTCTAATTATAATAAGGACGGTTTTCTTAGTATTTGACACATCAAGAAATTTGACAAATTTTGCATGTTAGGAATCAGACAAAATTGTCATTTTTCAGTATATTGGGGGTATTTTTAGAAAGTTGCTTTAGGCAATGTAAAAGTGGAGCTTTTCAGCTCAAATTTTGTCCAGCACTCAAATTTGGTACTCTAATTATAATAAGGACGGTTTTCTTAGTATTTGACACATCAAGAAATTTGACAAATTTTGCATGTCAGGAATCAGACAAAATTGTCATTTTTCAGTATCTTGGGGGTATTTTGAGAAAGTTGCTTTAGCCAATGTAAAAGTGGAGCTTTTCAGCTCAAATTTCATCAGGCACTCAAATTATGTATTCTGATTATTATAACGACGGTTTGGGTAGTATTGGATACATCAAGAAATTTTGCATGTCCGGACTCATGCAAAGTGGCCATTTTTCGATATTTTAGGCATATATCAAGAAAGTTGCCTTAGGCAAGGAAAAAGTGGAGGTTTTGAGGCAAAATTTTGTCAGGCACTCTAATTTGGTATGCTGATTATAATAAGGACGGTTTGGTTAGTCTTGGCCCCATTAAGAAATTTGAGAAATTTTGCATGTCAGGACTCAGACAAAATGGTCATTTTTCAGTATGTTAGGGGTATTTTGAGAAAGTTGCTTTAGGCAATGTAAAAGTGGAGCTTTTCAGCTCAATTTTCGTGAGGCACTCAAATTTGGTATGCTGATTATAATAAGGACGGTTTAATTAGTATTGGCCCCATTAAGAAATTTGAGAAATTTTGCATGTCAGGACTAAGACAAAATGGCCATTTTTCAGTATCTTAGGGGTATTTCAAGAAAGATGCTTTATGCAATGTAAAAGTGGAGCTTTTCAGCTCAAATTTCGCCAGGGACTCAAATTTGGTATTCTAATGATAATAAGGACGGTTATGTTAGTATTGGACACATCAAGAAATTTGAGAAATTTTTCATGTCCGGACTCAGACAAAATGGCCATTTTTCAGTATCTTAGGGGTATTTCAAGAAAGATGCTTTAGGCAATGTAAAAGTGGAGCTTTTCAGCTGAAATTTCATCAGGCACTCAAATTTGGTATTCTAATTATAATACGGACGGTTTGGTTAGTATTGGACACATCAAGAAATTTGAGAAATTTTTCATGTCCGGACTCAGACAAAATGGTCATTTTTCAGTATGTTAGGGGTATTTCGAGAAAGTTGCTTTAGGCAATGTAAAAGTGGAGCTTTTCAGCTGAAATTTCGTGAGGCACTCAAATTTGGTATGCTGATTATAATAAGGACGGTTTGGTTAGTATTCGACATATGAAGAAATTTTAGAAATTTTGCATGTCAGGAGTCAGACAAAATTGTCATTTTTCAGTATCTTGGGGGTATTTTGAGAAAGTTGCTTTAGGCAATGTAAAAGTGGAGCTTTTCAGCTCAAATTTTGTCCAGCACTCAAATTTGGTACTCTAATTATAATAAGGACGGTTTTCTTAGTATTTGACACATCAAGAAATTTGACAAATTTTGCATGTCACGAATCAGACAAAATTGTCATTTTTCAGTATCTTAGGGGTATTTCAAGAAAGATGCTTTAGGCAATGTAAAAGTGGAGCTTTTAAGCTCAAATTTTGTCAGGCACTCAAATTTGGTATTCTAATTATAATAAGGACGGTTTTCTTAGTATTTGACACATAAAGAAATTTTACAAATTTTGCATGTCCGGACTCAGAGAAAATGGCCATTTTTATATCTTTTAGGCATACTTAAAGAAAGTTTCCTTAGGATAGAAAAAGTGGAGGTTTTGAGGCAAAATTTTGTCAGGCACTCTAATTTGGTATTCTAATTATAATAAGGACAGTTTTCTTAGTATTTGACACATCAAGAAATTTGACAAATTTTGCATGTCACGAATCAGACAAAATTGTCATTTTTCAGTATCTTGGGGGTATTTCGAGAAAGTTGCTTTAGCCAATGTAAAAGTGGAGCTTTTCAGCTCAAATTTCATCAGACACTCAAATTTGGTATTCTGATTATTATAACGGCGGTTTGGGTAGTATTGGATACATCAAGAAATTTTGCATGTCCGGACTCATGCAAAGTGGCCATTTTTCGATATTTTAGGCATATATCAAGAAAGTTGCCTTAGGCAAGGAAAAAGTGGAGGTTTTGAGGCAAAATTTTGTCAGGCACTCTAATTTGGTATGCTGATTATAATAAGGACGGTTTTATTAGTATTGGCCCCATTAAGAAATTTGAGAAATTTTGCAGGTCAGGACTCAGACAAAATGGCCATTTTTCAGTATCTTAGGGGTATTTCAAGAAAGATGCTTTATGCAATGTAAAAGTGGAGCTTTTCAGCTCAAATTTCGCCAGGGACTCAAATTTGGTATTCTAATTATAATAAGGACGGTTTGGTTAGTATTGGACACATCAAGAAATTTGAGAAATTTTTCATGTCCGGACTCAGACAAAATGGTCATTTTTCAGTATGTTAGGGGTATTTCGAGAAAGTTGCTTTAGGCAATGTAAAAGTGGAGCTTTTCAGCTGAAATTTCGTGAGGCACTCAAATTTGGTATGCTGATTATAATAAGGACGGTTTGGTTAGTATTCGACATATGAAGAAATTTTAGAAATTTTGCATGTCAGGAGTCAGACAAAATTGTCATTTTTCAGTATCTTAGGGGTATTTCAAGAAAGATGCTTTAGGCAATGTAAAAGTGGAGCTTTTAAGCTCAAATTTTGTCAGGCACTCAAATTTGGTATTCTAATTATAATAAGGACGGTTTTCTTAGTATTTGACACATAAAGAAATTTGACAAATTTTGCATGTTAGGAATCAGACAAAATTGTCATTTTTCAGTATCTTGGGGGTATTTTGAGAAAGTTGCTTTAGGCAATGTAAAAGTGGAGCTTTTCAGCTCAAATTTTGTCCAGCACTCAAATTTGGTACTCTAATTATAATGAGGACGGTTTTCTTAGTATTTGACACATCAAGAAATTTGACAAATTTTGCATGTCACGAATCAGACAAAATTGTCATTTTTCAGTATCTTAGGGGTATTTCAAGAAAGATGCTTTAGGCAATGTAAAAGTGGAGCTTTTAAGCTCAAATTTTGTCAGGCACTCAAATTTGGTATTCTAATTATAATAAGGACGGTTTTCTTAGTATTTGACACATCAAGAAATTTTACAAATTTTGCATGTCCGGACTCAGAGAAAATGGCCATTTTTATATCTTTTAGGCATACTTAAAGAAAGTTTCCTTAGGATAGAAAAAGTGGAGGTTTTGAGGCAAAATTTTGTCAGGCACTCTAATTTGGTATTCTAATTATAATAAGGACAGTTTTCTTAGTATTTGACACATCAAGAAATTTGACAAATTTTGCATGTCACGAATCAGACAAAATTGTCATTTTTCAGTATCTTGGGGGTATTTTGAGAAAGTTGCTTTAGCCAATGTAAAAGTGGAGCTTTTCAGCTCAAATTTCATCAGGCACTCAAATTATGTATTCTGATTATTATAACGACGGTTTGGGTAGTATTGGATACATCAAGAAATTTTGCATGTCCGGACTCATGCAAAGTGGCCATTTTTCGATATTTTAGGCATATATCAAGAAAGTTGCCTTAGGCAAGGAAAAAGTGGAGGTTTTGAGGCAAAATTTTGTCAGGCACTCTAATTTGGTATGCTGATTATAATAAGGACGGTTTGGTTAGTCTTGGCCCCATTAAGAAATTTGAGAAATTTTGCATGTCAGGACTCAGACAAAATGGTCATTTTTCAGTATGTTAGGGGTATTTTGAGAAAGTTGCTTTAGGCAATGTAAAAGTAGAGCTTTTCAGCTCAATTTTGGTGAGGCACTCAAATTTGGTATGCTGATTATAATAAGGACGGTTTAATTAGTATTGGCCCCATTAAGAAATTTTGCATGTCAGGACTCAGACAAAATGGCCATTTTTCAGTATCTTAGGGGTATTTCAAGAAAGATGCTTTATGCAATGTAAAAGTGGAGCTTTTCAGCTCAAATTTCGCCAGGGACTCAAATTTGGTATTCTAATGATAATAAGGACGGTTTGGTTAGTATTGGACACATCAAGAAATTTGAGAAATTTTTCATGTCCGGACTCAGACAAAATGGCCATTTTTCAGTATCTTAGGGGTATTTCAAGAAAGATGCTTTAGGCAATGTAAAAGTGGAGCTTTTCAGCTGAAATTTCATCAGGCACTCAAATTTGGTATTCTAATTATAATAAGGACGGTTTGGTTAGTATTGGACACATCAAGAAATTTGAGAAATTTTTCATGTCCGGACTCAGACAAAATGGTCATTTTTCAGTATGTTAGGGGTATTTCGAGAAAGTTGCTTTAGGCAATGTAAAAGTGGAGCTTTTCAGCTGAAATTTCGTGAGGCACTCAAATTTGGTATGCTGATTATAATAAGGACGGTTTGGTTAGTATTCGACATATGAAGAAATTTTAGAAATTTTGCATGTCAGGAGTCAGACAAAATTGTCATTTTTCAGTATCTTAGGGGTATTTCAAGAAAGATGCTTTAGGCAATGTAAAAGTGGAGCTTTTAAGCTCAAATTTTGTCAGGCACTCAAATTTGGTATTCTAATTATAATAAGGACGGTTTTCTTAGTATTTGACACATCAAGAAATTTGACAAATTTTGCATGTTAGGAATCAGACAAAATTGTCATTTTTCAGTATATTGGGGGTATTTTTAGAAAGTTGCTTTAGGCAATGTAAAAGTGGAGCTTTTCAGCTCAAATTTTGTCCAGCACTCAAATTTGGTACTCTAATTATAATAAGGACGGTTTTCTTAGTATTTGACACATCAAGAAATTTGACAAATTTTGCATGTCAGGAATCAGACAAAATTGTCATTTTTCAGTATCTTGGGGGTATTTTGAGAAAGTTGCTTTAGCCAATGTAAAAGTGGAGCTTTTCAGCTCAAATTTCATCAGGCACTCAAATTATGTATTCTGATTATTATAACGACGGTTTGGGTAGTATTGGATACATCAAGAAATTTTGCATGTCCGGACTCATGCAAAGTGGCCATTTTTCGATATTTTAGGCATATATCAAGAAAGTTGCCTTAGGCAAGGAAAAAGTGGAGGTTTTGAGGCAAAATTTTGTCAGGCACTCTAATTTGGTATGCTGATTATAATAAGGACGGTTTGGTTAGTCTTGGCCCCATTAAGAAATTTGAGAAATTTTGCATGTCAGGACTCAGACAAAATGGTCATTTTTCAGTATGTTAGGGGTATTTTGAGAAAGTTGCTTTAGGCAATGTAAAAGTGGAGCTTTTCAGCTCAATTTTGGTGAGGCACTCAAATTTGGTATGCTGATTATAATAAGGACGGTTTAATTAGTATTGGCCCCATTAAGAAATTTTGCATGTCAGGACTCAGACAAAATGGCCATTTTTCAGTATCTTAGGGGTATTTCAAGAAAGATGCTTTATGCAATGTAAAAGTGGAGCTTTTCAGCTCAAATTTCGCCAGGGACTCAAATTTGGTATTCTAATGATAATAAGGACGGTTTGGTTAGTATTGGACACATCAAGAAATTTGAGAAATTTTTCATGTCCGGACTCAGACAAAATGGCCATTTTTCAGTATCTTAGGGGTATTTCAAGAAAGATGCTTTAGGCAATGTAAAAGTGGAGCTTTTCAGCTGAAATTTCATCAGGCACTCAAATTTGGTATTCTAATTATAATAAGGACGGTTTGGTTAGTATTGGACACATCAAGAAATTTGAGAAATTTTTCATGTCCGGACTCAGACAAAATGGTCATTTTTCAGTATGTTAGGGGTATTTCGAGAAAGTTGCTTTAGGCAATGTAAAAGTGGAGCTTTTCAGCTGAAATTTCGTGAGGCACTCAAATTTGGTATGCTGATTATAATAAGGACGGTTTGGTTAGTATTCGACATATGAAGAAATTTTAGAAATTTTGCATGTCAGGAGTCAGACAAAATTGTCATTTTTCAGTATCTTAGGGGTATTTCAAGAAAGATGCTTTAGGCAATGTAAAAGTGGAGCTTTTAAGCTCAAATTTTGTCAGGCACTCAAATTTGGTATTCTAATTATAATAAGGACGGTTTTCTTAGTATTTGACACATCAAGAAATTTGACAAATTTTGCATGTTAGGAATCAGACAAAATTGTCATTTTTCAGTATCTTGGGGGTATTTCGAGAAAGTTGCTTTAGGCAATGTAAAAGTGGAGCTTTTCAGCTCAAATTTTGTCCAGCACTCAAATTTGGTACTCTAATTATAATAAGGACGGTTTTCTTAGTATTTGACACATCAAGAAATTTGACAAATTTTGCATGTCACGAATCAGACAAAATTGTCATTTTTCAGTATCTTGGGGGTATTTCGAGAAGGTTGCTTTAGCCAATGTAAAAGTGGAGCTTTTCAGCTCAAATTTCATCAGACACTCAAATTTGGTATTCTGATTATTATAACGGCGGTTTGGGTAGTATTTGATACATCAAGAAATTTTGCATGTCCGGACTCATGCAAAGTGGCCATTTTTCGATATTTTAGGCATATATCAAGAAAGTTGGCTTAGGCAAGGAAAAAGTGGAGGTTTTGAGGCAAAATTTTGTCAGGCACTCTAATTTGGTATGCTGATTATAATAAGGACGGTTTAATTAGTATTGGCCCCATTAAGAAATTTTAGAAATTTTGCATGTCAGGAGTCAGACAAAATGGCCATTTTTCAGTATCTTAGGGGTATTTCAAGAAAGATGCTTTAGGCAATGTAAAAGTGGAGCTTTTCAGTTGAAATTTCGTCAGGCACTGAATTTTTGTATTCTTATTATCATAAGGACGGTTTGGTTAGTATTGGACACATTAAGAAATTTGAGAAATTTTTCATGTCAGGAGTCAGACAAAATGGTCATTTTTCAGTATGTTAGGGGTATTTTGAGAAAGTTGCTTTAGGCAATGTAAAAGTGGAGCTTTTCAGCTCAATTTTCGTGAGGCACTCAAATTTGGTATGCTGATTATAATAAGGACGGTTTAATTAGTATTGGCCCCATTAAGAAATTTGAGAAATTTTGCATGTCAGGACTCAGACAAAATGGCCATTTTTCAGTATCTTAGGGGTATTTCAAGAAAGATGCTTTATGCAATGTAAAAGTGGAGCTTTTCAGCTCAAATTTCGCCAGGGACTCAAATTTGGTATTCTAATGATAATAAGGACGGTTTGGTTAGTATTGGACACATCAAGAAATTTGAGAAATTTTTCATGTCCGGACTCAGACAAAATGGCCATTTTTCAGTATCTTAGGGGTATTTCAAGAAAGATGCTTTAGGCAATGTAAAAGTGGAGCTTTTCAGCTGAAATTTCATCAGGCACTCAAATTTGGTATTCTAATTATAATAAGGACGGTTTGGTTAGTATTGGACACATCAAGAAATTTGAGAAATTTTTCATGTCCGGACTCAGACAAAATGGTCATTTTTCAGTATGTTAGGGGTATTTCGAGAAAGTTGCTTTAGGCAATGTAAAAGTGGAGCTTTTCAGCTGAAATTTCGTGAGGCACTCAAATTTGGTATGCTGATTATAATAAGGACGGTTTGGTTAGTATTCGACATATGAAGAAATTTTAGAAATTTTGCATGTCAGGAGTCAGACAAAATTGTCATTTTTCAGTATCTTAGGGGTATTTCAAGAAAGATGCTTTAGGCAATGTAAAAGTGGAGCTTTTAAGCTCAAATTTTGTCAGGCACTCAAATTTGGTATTCTAATGATAATAAGGACGGTTTTCTTAGTATTTGACACATCAAGAAATTTGACAAATTTTGCATGTTAGGAATCAGACAAAATTGTCATTTTTCAGTATATTGGGGGTATTTTTAGAAAGTTGCTTTAGGCAATGTAAAAGTGGAGCTTTTCAGCTCAAATTTTGTCCAGCACTCAAATTTGGTACTCTAATTATAATAAGGACGGTTTTCTTAGTATTTGACACATCAAGAAATTTGACAAATTTTGCATGTCAGGAATCAGACAAAATTGTCATTTTTCAGTATCTTGGGGGTATTTTGAGAAAGTTGCTTTAGCCAATGTAAAAGTGGAGCTTTTCAGCTCAAATTTCATCAGGCACTCAAATTATGTATTCTGATTATTATAACGACGGTTTGGGTAGTATTGGATACATCAAGAAATTTTGCATGTCCGGACTCATGCAAAGTGGCCATTTTTCGATATTTTAGGCATATATCAAGAAAGTTGCCTTAGGCAAGGAAAAAGTGGAGGTTTTGAGGCAAAATTTTGTCAGGCACTCTAATTTGGTATGCTGATTATAATAAGGACGGTTTGGTTAGTCTTGGCCCCATTAAGAAATTTGAGAAATTTTGCATGTCAGGACTCAGACAAAATGGTCATTTTTCAGTATGTTAGGGGTATTTTGAGAAAGTTGCTTTAGGCAATGTAAAAGTGGAGCTTTTCAGCTCAATTTTCGTGAGGCACTCAAATTTGGTATGCTGATTATAATAAGGACGGTTTAATTAGTATTGGCCCCATTAAGAAATTTGAGAAATTTTGCATGTCAGGACTAAGACAAAATGGCCATTTTTCAGTATCTTAGGGGTATTTCAAGAAAGATGCTTTATGCAATGTAAAAGTGGAGCTTTTCAGCTCAAATTTCGCCAGGGACTCAAATTTGGTATTCTAATGATAATAAGGACGGTTATGTTAGTATTGGACACATCAAGAAATTTGAGAAATTTTTCATGTCCGGACTCAGACAAAATGGCCATTTTTCAGTATCTTAGGGGTATTTCAAGAAAGATGCTTTAGGCAATGTAAAAGTGGAGCTTTTCAGCTGAAATTTCATCAGGCACTCAAATTTGGTATTCTAATTATAATACGGACGGTTTGGTTAGTATTGGACACATCAAGAAATTTGAGAAATTTTTCATGTCCGGACTCAGACAAAATGGTCATTTTTCAGTATGTTAGGGGTATTTCGAGAAAGTTGCTTTAGGCAATGTAAAAGTGGAGCTTTTCAGCTGAAATTTCGTGAGGCACTCAAATTTGGTATGCTGATTATAATAAGGACGGTTTGGTTAGTATTCGACATATGAAGAAATTTTAGAAATTTTGCATGTCAGGAGTCAGACAAAATTGTCATTTTTCAGTATCTTAGGGGTATTTCAAGAAAGATGCTTTAGGCAATGTAAAAGTGGAGCTTTTAAGCTCAAATTTTGTCAGGCACTCAAATTTGGTATTCTAATTATAATAAGGACGGTTTTCTTAGTATTTGACACATAAAGAAATTTGACAAATTTTGCATGTTAGGAATCAGACAAAATTGTCATTTTTCAGTATCTTGGGGGTATTTTGAGAAAGTTGCTTTAGGCAATGTAAAAGTGGAGCTTTTCAGCTGAAATTTCGTGAGGCACTCAAATTTGTATGCTGATTATAATAAGGACGGTTTGGTTAGTATTCGACATATGAAGAAATTTTAGAAATTTTGCATGTCAGGAGTCAGACAAAATTGTCATTTTTCAGTATCTTAGGGGTATTTCAAGAAAGATGCTTTAGGCAATGTAAAAGTGGAGCTTTTAAGCTCAAATTTTGTCAGGCACTCAAATTTGGTATTCTAATTATAATAAGGACGGTTTTCTTAGTATTTGACACATCAAGAAATTTGACAAATTTTGCATGTTAGGAATCAGACAAAATTGTCATTTTTCAGTATATTGGGGGTATTTTTAGAAAGTTGCTTTAGGCAATGTAAAAGTGGAGCTTTTCAGCTCAAATTTTGTCCAGCACTCAAATTTGGTACTCTAATTATAATAAGGACGGTTTTCTTAGTATTTGACACATCAAGAAATTTGACAAATTTTGCATGTCAGGAATCAGACAAAATTGTCATTTTTCAGTATCTTGGGGGTATTTTGAGAAAGTTGCTTTAGCCAATGTAAAAGTGGAGCTTTTCAGCTCAAATTTCATCAGGCACTCAAATTATGTATTCTGATTATTATAACGACGGTTTGGGTAGTATTGGATACATCAAGAAATTTTGCATGTCCGGACTCATGCAAAGTGGCCATTTTTCGATATTTTAGGCATATATCAAGAAAGTTGCCTTAGGCAAGGAAAAAGTGGAGGTTTTGAGGCAAAATTTTGTCAGGCACTCTAATTTGGTATGCTGATTATAATAAGGACGGTTTGGTTAGTCTTGGCCCCATTAAGAAATTTGAGAAATTTTGCATGTCAGGACTCAGACAAAATGGTCATTTTTCAGTATGTTAGGGGTATTTTGAGAAAGTTGCTTTAGGCAATGTAAAAGTGGAGCTTTTCAGCTCAATTTTCGTGAGGCACTCAAATTTGGTATGCTGATTATAATAAGGACGGTTTAATTAGTATTGGCCCCATTAAGAAATTTGAGAAATTTTGCATGTCAGGACTAAGACAAAATGGCCATTTTTCAGTATCTTAGGGGTATTTCAAGAAAGATGCTTTATGCAATGTAAAAGTGGAGCTTTTCAGCTCAAATTTCGCCAGGGACTCAAATTTGGTATTCTAATGATAATAAGGACGGTTATGTTAGTATTGGACACATCAAGAAATTTGAGAAATTTTTCATGTCCGGACTCAGACAAAATGGCCATTTTTCAGTATCTTAGGGGTATTTCAAGAAAGATGCTTTAGGCAATGTAAAAGTGGAGCTTTTCAGCTGAAATTTCATCAGGCACTCAAATTTGGTATTCTAATTATAATACGGACGGTTTGGTTAGTATTGGACACATCAAGAAATTTGAGAAATTTTTCATGTCCGGACTCAGACAAAATGGTCATTTTTCAGTATGTTAGGGGTATTTCGAGAAAGTTGCTTTAGGCAATGTAAAAGTGGAGCTTTTCAGCTGAAATTTCGTGAGGCACTCAAATTTGGTATGCTGATTATAATAAGGACGGTTTGGTTAGTATTCGACATATGAAGAAATTTTAGAAATTTTGCATGTCAGGAGTCAGACAAAATTGTCATTTTTCAGTATCTTAGGGGTATTTCAAGAAAGATGCTTTAGGCAATGTAAAAGTGGAGCTTTTAAGCTCAAATTTTGTCAGGCACTCAAATTTGGTATTCTAATTATAATAAGGACGGTTTTCTTAGTATTTGACACATAAAGAAATTTGACAAATTTTGCATGTTAGGAATCAGACAAAATTGTCATTTTTCAGTATCTTGGGGGTATTTTGAGAAAGTTGCTTTAGGCAATGTAAAAGTGGAGCTTTTCAGCTCAAATTTTGTCCAGCACTCAAATTTGGTACTCTAATTATAATAAGGACGGTTTTCTTAGTATTTGACACATCAAGAAATTTGACAAATTTTGCATGTCACGAATCAGACAAAATTGTCATTTTTCAGTATCTTAGGGGTATTTCAAGAAAGATGCTTTAGGCAATGTAAAAGTGGAGCTTTTAAGCTCAAATTTTGTCAGGCACTCAAATTTGGTATTCTAATTATAATAAGGACGGTTTTCTTAGTATTTGACACATCAAGAAATTTTACAAATTTTGCATGTCCGGACTCAGAGAAAATGGCCATTTTTATATCTTTTAGGCATACTTAAAGAAAGTTTCCTTAGGATAGAAAAAGTGGAGGTTTTGAGGCAAAATTTTGTCAGGCACTCTAATTTGGTATTCTAATTATAATAAGGACAGTTTTCTTAGTATTTGACACATCAAGAAATTTGACAAATTTTGCATGTCACGAATCAGACAAAATTGTCATTTTTCAGTATCTTGGGGGTATTTTGAGAAAGTTGCTTTAGCCAATGTAAAAGTGGAGCTTTTCAGCTCAAATTTCATCACGCACTCAAATTATGTATTCTGATTATTATAACGACGGTTTGGGTAGTATTGGATACATCAAGAAATTTTGCATGTCCGGACTCATGCAAAGTGGCCATTTTTCGATATTTTAGGCATATATCAAGAAAGTTGCCTTAGGCAAGGAAAAAGTGGAGGTTTTGAGGCAAAATTTTGTCAGGCACTCTAATTTGGTATGCTGATTATAATAAGGACGGTTTGGTTAGTCTTGGCCCCATTAAGAAATTTGAGAAATTTTGCATGTCAGGACTCAGACAAAATGGTCATTTTTCAGTATGTTAGGGGTATTTTGAGAAAGTTGCTTTAGGCAATGTAAAAGTGGAGCTTTTCAGCTCAATTTTGGTGAGGCACTCAAATTTGGTATGCTGATTATAATAAGGACGGTTTAATTAGTATTGGCCCCATTAAGAAATTTTGCATGTCAGGACTCAGACAAAATGGCCATTTTTCAGTATCTTAGGGGTATTTCAAGAAAGATGCTTTATGCAATGTAAAAGTGGAGCTTTTCAGCTCAAATTTCGCCAGGGACTCAAATTTGGTATTCTAATGATAATAAGGACGGTTTGGTTAGTATTGGACACATCAAGAAATTTGAGAAATTTTTCATGTCCGGACTCAGACAAAATGGCCATTTTTCAGTATCTTAGGGGTATTTCAAGAAAGATGCTTTAGGCAATGTAAAAGTGGAGCTTTTCAGCTGAAATTTCATCAGGCACTCAAATTTGGTATTCTAATTATAATAAGGACGGTTTGGTTAGTATTGGACACATCAAGAAATTTGAGAAATTTTTCATGTCCGGACTCAGACAAAATGGTCATTTTTCAGTATGTTAGGGGTATTTCGAGAAAGTTGCTTTAGGCAATGTAAAAGTGGAGCTTTTCAGCTGAAATTTCGTGAGGCACTCAAATTTGGTATGCTGATTATAATAAGGACGGTTTGGTTAGTATTCGACATATGAAGAAATTTTAGAAATTTTGCATGTCAGGAGTCAGACAAAATTGTCATTTTTCAGTATCTTAGGGGTATTTCAAGAAAGATGCTTTAGGCAATGTAAAAGTGGAGCTTTTAAGCTCAAATTTTGTCAGGCACTCAAATTTGGTATTCTAATTATAATAAGGACGGTTTTCTTAGTATTTGACACATCAAGAAATTTGACAAATTTTGCATGTTAGGAATCAGACAAAATTGTCATTTTTCAGTATCTTGGGGGTATTTTTAGAAAGTTGCTTTAGGCAATGTAAAAGTGGAGCTTTTCAGCTCAAATTTTGTCCAGCACTCAAATTTGGTACTCTAATTATAATAAGGACGGTTTTCTTAGTATTTGACACATCAAGAAATTTGACAAATTTTGCATGTCAGGAATCAGACAAAATTGTCATTTTTCAGTATCTTGGGGGTATTTTGAGAAAGTTGCTTTAGCCAATGTAAAAGTGGAGCTTTTCAGCTCAAATTTCATCAGGCACTCAAATTATGTATTCTGATTATTATAACGACGGTTTGGGTAGTATTGGATACATCAAGAAATTTTGCATGTCCGGACTCATGCAAAGTGTGGCCATTTTTCGATATTTTAGGCATATATCAAGAAAGTTGCCTTAGGCAAGGAAAAAGTGGAGGTTTTGAGGCAAAATTTTGTCAGGCACTCTAATTTGGTATGCTGATTATAATAAGGACGGTTTGGTTAGTCTTGGCCCCATTAAGAAATTTGAGAAATTTTGCATGTCAGGACTCAGACAAAATGGTCATTTTTCAGTATGTTAGGGGTATTTTGAGAAAGTTGCTTTAGGCAATGTAAAAGTGGAGCTTTTCAGCTCAATTTTCGTGAGGCACTCAAATTTGGTATGCTGATTATAATAAGGACGGTTTAATTAGTATTGGCCCCATTAAGAAATTTGAGAAATTTTGCATGTCAGGACTAAGACAAAATGGCCATTTTTCAGTATCTTAGGGGTATTTCAAGAAAGATGCTTTATGCAATGTAAAAGTGGAGCTTTTCAGCTCAAATTTCGCCAGGGACTCAAATTTGGTATTCTAATGATAATAAGGACGGTTATGTTAGTATTGGACACATCAAGAAATTTGAGAAATTTTTCATGTCCGGACTCAGACAAAATGGCCATTTTTCAGTATCTTAGGGGTATTTCAAGAAAGATGCTTTAGGCAATGTAAAAGTGGAGCTTTTCAGCTGAAATTTCATCAGGCACTCAAATTTGGTATTCTAATTATAATACGGACGGTTTGGTTAGTATTGGACACATCAAGAAATTTGAGAAATTTTTCATGTCCGGACTCAGACAAAATGGTCATTTTTCAGTATGTTAGGGGTATTTCGAGAAAGTTGCTTTAGGCAATGTAAAAGTGGAGCTTTTCAGCTGAAATTTCGTGAGGCACTCAAATTTGGTATGCTGATTATAATAAGGACGGTTTGGTTAGTATTCGACATATGAAGAAATTTTAGAAATTTTGCATGTCAGGAGTCAGACAAAATTGTCATTTTTCAGTATCTTAGGGGTATTTCAAGAAAGATGCTTTAGGCAATGTAAAAGTGGAGCTTTTAAGCTCAAATTTTGTCAGGCACTCAAATTTGGTATTCTAATTATAATAAGGACGGTTTTCTTAGTATTTGACACATAAAGAAATTTGACAAATTTTGCATGTTAGGAATCAGACAAAATTGTCATTTTTCAGTATCTTGGGGGTATTTTGAGAAAGTTGCTTTAGGCAATGTAAAAGTGGAGCTTTTCAGCTCAAATTTTGTCCAGCACTCAAATTTGGTACTCTAATTATAATAAGGACGGTTTTCTTAGTATTTGACACATCAAGAAATTTGACAAATTTTGCATGTCACGAATCAGACAAAATTGTCATTTTTCAGTATCTTAGGGGTATTTCAAGAAAGATGCTTTAGGCAATGTAAAAGTGGAGCTTTTAAGCTCAAATTTTGTCAGGCACTCAAATTTGGTATTCTAATTATAATAAGGACGGTTTTCTTAGTATTTGACACATCAAGAAATTTTACAAATTTTGCATGTCCGGACTCAGAGAAAATGGCCATTTTTATATCTTTTAGGCATACTTAAAGAAAGTTTCCTTAGGATAGAAAAAGTGGAGGTTTTGAGGCAAAATTTTGTCAGGCACTCTAATTTGGTATTCTAATTATAATAAGGACAGTTTTCTTAGTATTTGACACATCAAGAAATTTGACAAATTTTGCATGTCACGAATCAGACAAAATTGTCATTTTTCAGTATCTTGGGGGTATTTTGAGAAAGTTGCTTTAGCCAATGTAAAAGTGGAGCTTTTCAGCTCAAATTTCATCACGCACTCAAATTATGTATTCTGATTATTATAACGACGGTTTGGGTAGTATTGGATACATCAAGAAATTTTGCATGTCCGGACTCATGCAAAGTGGCCATTTTTCGATATTTTAGGCATATATCAAGAAAGTTGCCTTAGGCAAGGAAAAAGTGGAGGTTTTGAGGCAAAATTTTGTCAGGCACTCTAATTTGGTATGCTGATTATAATAAGGACGGTTTGGTTAGTCTTGGCCCCATTAAGAAATTTGAGAAATTTTGCATGTCAGGACTCAGACAAAATGGTCATTTTTCAGTATGTTAGGGGTATTTTGAGAAAGTTGCTTTAGGCAATGTAAAAGTGGAGCTTTTCAGCTCAATTTTGGTGAGGCACTCAAATTTGGTATGCTGATTATAATAAGGACGGTTTAATTAGTATTGGCCCCATTAAGAAATTTTGCATGTCAGGACTCAGACAAAATGGCCATTTTTCAGTATCTTAGGGGTATTTCAAGAAAGATGCTTTATGCAATGTAAAAGTGGAGCTTTTCAGCTCAAATTTCGCCAGGGACTCAAATTTGGTATTCTAATGATAATAAGGACGGTTTGGTTAGTATTGGACACATCAAGAAATTTGAGAAATTTTTCATGTCCGGACTCAGACAAAATGGCCATTTTTCAGTATCTTAGGGGTATTTCAAGAAAGATGCTTTAGGCAATGTAAAAGTGGAGCTTTTCAGCTGAAATTTCATCAGGCACTCAAATTTGGTATTCTAATTATAATAAGGACGGTTTGGTTAGTATTGGACACATCAAGAAATTTGAGAAATTTTTCATGTCCGGACTCAGACAAAATGGTCATTTTTCAGTATGTTAGGGGTATTTCGAGAAAGTTGCTTTAGGCAATGTAAAAGTGGAGCTTTTCAGCTGAAATTTCGTGAGGCACTCAAATTTGGTATGCTGATTATAATAAGGACGGTTTGGTTAGTATTCGACATATGAAGAAATTTTAGAAATTTTGCATGTCAGGAGTCAGACAAAATTGTCATTTTTCAGTATCTTAGGGGTATTTCAAGAAAGATGCTTTAGGCAATGTAAAAGTGGAGCTTTTAAGCTCAAATTTTGTCAGGCACTCAAATTTGGTATTCTAATTATAATAAGGACGGTTTTCTTAGTATTTGACACATCAAGAAATTTGACAAATTTTGCATGTTAGGAATCAGACAAAATTGTCATTTTTCAGTATCTTGGGGGTATTTTTAGAAAGTTGCTTTAGGCAATGTAAAAGTGGAGCTTTTCAGCTCAAATTTTGTCCAGCACTCAAATTTGGTACTCTAATTATAATAAGGACGGTTTTCTTAGTATTTGACACATCAAGAAATTTGACAAATTTTGCATGTCAGGAATCAGACAAAATTGTCATTTTTCAGTATCTTGGGGGTATTTTGAGAAAGTTGCTTTAGCCAATGTAAAAGTGGAGCTTTTCAGCTCAAATTTCATCAGGCACTCAAATTATGTATTCTGATTATTATAACGACGGTTTGGGTAGTATTGGATACATCAAGAAATTTTGCATGTCCGGACTCATGCAAAGTGTGGCCATTTTTCGATATTTTAGGCATATATCAAGAAAGTTGCCTTAGGCAAGGAAAAAGTGGAGGTTTTGAGGCAAAATTTTGTCAGGCACTCTAATTTGGTATGCTGATTATAATAAGGACGGTTTGGTTAGTCTTGGCCCCATTAAGAAATTTGAGAAATTTTGCATGTCAGGACTCAGACAAAATGGTCATTTTTCAGTATGTTAGGGGTATTTTGAGAAAGTTGCTTTAGGCAATGTAAAAGTGGAGCTTTTCAGCTCAATTTTGGTGAGGCACTCAAATTTGGTATGCTGATTATAATAAGGACGGTTTAATTAGTATTGGCCCCATTAAGAAATTTTGCATGTCAGGACTCAGACAAAATGGCCATTTTTCAGTATCTTAGGGGTATTTCAAGAAAGATGCTTTATGCAATGTAAAAGTGGAGCTTTTCAGCTCAAATTTCGCCAGGGACTCAAATTTGGTATTCTAATGATAATAAGGACGGTTTGGTTAGTATTGGACACATCAAGAAATTTGAGAAATTTTTCATGTCCGGACTCAGACAAAATGGCCATTTTTCAGTATCTTAGGGGTATTTCAAGAAAGATGCTTTAGGCAATGTAAAAGTGGAGCTTTTCAGCTGAAATTTCATCAGGCACTCAAATTTGGTATTCTAATTATAATAAGGACGGTTTGGTTAGTATTGGACACATCAAGAAATTTGAGAAATTTTTCATGTCCGGACTCAGACAAAATGGTCATTTTTCAGTATGTTAGGGGTATTTCGAGAAAGTTGCTTTAGGCAATGTAAAAGTGGAGCTTTTCAGCTGAAATTTCGTGAGGCACTCAAATTTGGTATGCTGATTATAATAAGGACGGTTTGGTTAGTATTCGACATATGAAGAAATTTTAGAAATTTTGCATGTCAGGAGTCAGACAAAATTGTCATTTTTCAGTATCTTAGGGGTATTTCAAGAAAGATGCTTTAGGCAATGTAAAAGTGGAGCTTTTAAGCTCAAATTTTGTCAGGCACTCAAATTTGGTATTCTAATTATAATAAGGACGGTTTTCTTAGTATTTGACACATCAAGAAATTTGACAAATTTTGCATGTTAGGAATCAGACAAAATTGTCATTTTTCAGTATCTTGGGGGTATTTCGAGAAAGTTGCTTTAGGCAATGTAAAAGTGGAGCTTTTCAGCTCAAATTTTGTCCAGCACTCAAATTTGGTACTCTAATTATAATAAGGACGGTTTTCTTAGTATTTGACACATCAAGAAATTTGACAAATTTTGCATGTCACGAATCAGAAAAAACTGTCATTTTTCAGTATCTTGGGGGTATTTCGAGAAGGTTGCTTTAGCCAATGTAAAAGTGGAGCTTTTCAGCTCAAATTTCATCAGACACTCAAATTTGGTATTCTGATTATTATAACGGCGGTTTGGGTAGTATTGGATACATCAAGAAATTTTGCATGTCCGGACTCATGCAAAGTGGCCATTTTTCGATATTTTAGGCATATATCAAGAAAGTTGCCTTAGGCAAGGAAAAAGTGGAGGTTTTGAGGCAAAATTTTGTCAGGCACTCTAATTTGGTATGCTGATTATAATAAGGACGGTTTAATTAGTATTGGCCCCATTAAGAAATTTTAGAAATTTTGCATGTCAGGAGTCAGACAAAATGGCCATTTTTCAGTATCTTAGGGGTATTTCAAGAAAGATGCTTTAGGCAATGTAAAAGTGGAGCTTTTCAGTTGAAATTTCGTCAGGCACTGAATTTTTGTATTCTTATTATCATAAGGACGGTTTGGTTAGTATTGGACACATTAAGAAATTTGAGAAATTTTTCATGTCAGGAGTCAGACAAAATGGTCATTTTTCAGTATGTTAGGGGTATTTTGAGAAAGTTGCTTTAGGCAATGTAAAAGTGGAGCTTTTCAGCTCAATTTTCGTGAGGCACTCAAATTTGGTATGCTGATTATAATAAGGACGGTTTAATTAGTATTGGCCCCATTAAGAAATTTGAGAAATTTTGCATGTCAGGACTCAGACAAAATGGCCATTTTTCAGTATCTTAGGGGTATTTCAAGAAAGATGCTTTATGCAATGTAAAAGTGGAGCTTTTCAGCTCAAATTTCGCCAGGGACTCAAATTTGGTATTCTAATGATAATAAGGACGGTTTGGTTAGTATTGGACACATCAAGAAATTTGAGAAATTTTTCATGTCCGGACTCAGACAAAATGGCCATTTTTCAGTATCTTAGGGGTATTTCAAGAAAGATGCTTTAGGCAATGTAAAAGTGGAGCTTTTCAGCTGAAATTTCATCAGGCACTCAAATTTGGTATTCTAATTATAATAAGGACGGTTTGGTTAGTATTGGACACATCAAGAAATTTGAGAAATTTTTCATGTCCGGACTCAGACAAAATGGTCATTTTTCAGTATGTTAGGGGTATTTCGAGAAAGTTGCTTTAGGCAATGTAAAAGTGGAGCTTTTCAGCTGAAATTTCGTGAGGCACTCAAATTTGGTATGCTGATTATAATAAGGACGGTTTGGTTAGTATTCGACATATGAAGAAATTTTAGAAATTTTGCATGTCAGGAGTCAGACAAAATTGTCATTTTTCAGTATCTTAGGGGTATTTCAAGAAAGATGCTTTAGGCAATGTAAAAGTGGAGCTTTTAAGCTCAAATTTTGTCAGGCACTCAAATTTGGTATTCTAATTATAATAAGGACGGTTTTCTTAGTATTTGACACATCAAGAAATTTGACAAATTTTGCATGTTAGGAATCAGACAAAATTGTCATTTTTCAGTATATTGGGGGTATTTTTAGAAAGTTGCTTTAGGCAATGTAAAAGTGGAGCTTTTCAGCTCAAATTTTGTCCAGCACTCAAATTTGGTACTCTAATTATAATAAGGACGGTTTTCTTAGTATTTGACACATCAAGAAATTTGACAAATTTTGCATGTCAGGAATCAGACAAAATTGTCATTTTTCAGTATCTTGGGGGTATTTTGAGAAAGTTGCTTTAGCCAATGTAAAAGTGGAGCTTTTCAGCTCAAATTTCATCAGGCACTCAAATTATGTATTCTGATTATTATAACGACGGTTTGGGTAGTATTGGATACATCAAGAAATTTTGCATGTCCGGACTCATGCAAAGTGGCCATTTTTCGATATTTTAGGCATATATCAAGAAAGTTGCCTTAGGCAAGGAAAAAGTGGAGGTTTTGAGGCAAAATTTTGTCAGGCACTCTAATTTGGTATGCTGATTATAATAAGGACGGTTTGGTTAGTCTTGGCCCCATTAAGAAATTTGAGAAATTTTGCATGTCAGGACTCAGACAAAATGGTCATTTTTCAGTATGTTAGGGGTATTTTGAGAAAGTTGCTTTAGGCAATGTAAAAGTGGAGCTTTTCAGCTCAATTTTCGTGAGGCACTCAAATTTGGTATGCTGATTATAATAAGGACGGTTTAATTAGTATTGGCCCCATTAAGAAATTTGAGAAATTTTGCATGTCAGGACTAAGACAAAATGGCCATTTTTCAGTATCTTAGGGGTATTTCAAGAAAGATGCTTTATGCAATGTAAAAGTGGAGCTTTTCAGCTCAAATTTCGCCAGGGACTCAAATTTGGTATTCTAATGATAATAAGGACGGTTATGTTAGTATTGGACACATCAAGAAATTTGAGAAATTTTTCATGTCCGGACTCAGACAAAATGGCCATTTTTCAGTATCTTAGGGGTATTTCAAGAAAGATGCTTTAGGCAATGTAAAAGTGGAGCTTTTCAGCTGAAATTTCATCAGGCACTCAAATTTGGTATTCTAATTATAATACGGACGGTTTGGTTAGTATTGGACACATCAAGAAATTTGAGAAATTTTTCATGTCCGGACTCAGACAAAATGGTCATTTTTCAGTATGTTAGGGGTATTTCGAGAAAGTTGCTTTAGGCAATGTAAAAGTGGAGCTTTTCAGCTGAAATTTCGTGAGGCACTCAAATTTGGTATGCTGATTATAATAAGGACGGTTTGGTTAGTATTCGACATATGAAGAAATTTTAGAAATTTTGCATGTCAGGAGTCAGACAAAATTGTCATTTTTCAGTATCTTAGGGGTATTTCAAGAAAGATGCTTTAGGCAATGTAAAAGTGGAGCTTTTAAGCTCAAATTTTGTCAGGCACTCAAATTTGGTATTCTAATTATAATAAGGACGGTTTTCTTAGTATTTGACACATCAAGAAATTTGACAAATTTTGCATGTTAGGAATCAGACAAAATTGTCATTTTTCAGTATCTTGGGGGTATTTTGAGAAAGTTGCTTTAGGCAATGTAAAAGTGGAGCTTTTCAGCTCAAATTTTGTCCAGCACTCAAATTTGGTACTCTAATTATAATAAGGACGGTTTTCTTAGTATTTGACACATCAAGAAATTTGACAAATTTTGCATGTCACGAATCAGACAAAATTGTCATTTTTCAGTATCTTGGGGGTATTTCGAGAAAGTTGCTTTAGCCAATGTAAAAGTGGAGCTTTTCAGCTCAAATTTCATCAGACACTCAAATTTGGTATTCTGATTATTATAACGGCGGTTTGGGTAGTATTGGATACATCAAGAAATTTTGCATGTCCGGACTCATGCAAAGTGGCCATTTTTCGATATTTTAGGCATATATCAAGAAAGTTGCCTTAGGCAAGGAAAAAGTGGAGGTTTTGAGGCAAAATTTTGTCAGGCACTCTAATTTGGTATGCTGATTATAATAAGGACGGTTTAATTAGTATTGGCCCCATTAAGAAATTTTAGAAATTTTGCATGTCAGGAGTCAGACAAAATGGCCATTTTTCAGTATCTTAGGGGTATTTCAAGAAAGATGCTTTAGGCAATGTAAAAGTGGAGCTTTTCAGTTGAAATTTCGTCAGGCACTGAATTTTTG
The DNA here is from genome assembly GCA_963855995.1 of Muricea muricata. NCBI lineage: Eukaryota > Metazoa > Cnidaria > Anthozoa > Malacalcyonacea > Plexauridae > Muricea > Muricea muricata. The sequence goes on from OY979716.1 coordinate 82,284,455, forward strand.
TATTCTTATTATCATAAGGACGGTTTGGTTAGTATTGGACACATTAAGAAATTTGAGAAATTTTTCATGTCAGGAGTCAGACAAAATGGTCATTTTTCAGTATGTTAGGGGTATTTTGAGAAAGTTGCTTTAGGCAATGTAAAAGTGGAGCTTTTCAGCTCAATTTTCGTGAGGCACTCAAATTTGGTATGCTGATTATAATAAGGACGGTTTAATTAGTATTGGCCCCATTAAGAAATTTGAGAAATTTTGCATGTCAGGACTGACAAAATGGCCATTTTTCAGTATCTTAGGGGTATTTCAAGAAAGATGCTTTATGCAATGTAAAAGTGGAGCTTTTCAGCTCAAATTTCGCCAGGGACTCAAATTTGGTATTCTAATGATAATAAGGACGGTTTGGTTAGTATTGGACACATCAAGAAATTTGAGAAATTTTTCATGTCCGGACTCAGACAAAATGGCCATTTTTCAGTATCTTAGGGGTATTTCAAGAAAGATGCTTTAGGCAATGTAAAAGTGGAGCTTTTCAGCTGAAATTTCATCAGGCACTCAAATTTGGTATTCTAATTATAATAAGGACGGTTTGGTTAGTATTGGACACATCAAGAAATTTGAGAAATTTTTCATGTCCGGACTCAGACAAAATGGTCATTTTTCAGTATGTTAGGGGTATTTCGAGAAAGTTTCTTTAGGCAATGTAAAAGTGGAGCTTTTCAGCTGAAATTTCGTGAGGCACTCAAATTTGGTATGCTGATTATAATAAGGACGGTTTGGTTAGTATTCGACATATGAAGAAATTTTAGAAATTTTGCATGTCAGGAGTCAGACAAAATTGTCATTTTTCAGTATCTTAGGGGTATTTCAAGAAAGATGCTTTAGGCAATGTAAAAGTGGAGCTTTTAAGCTCAAATTTTGTCAGGCACTCAAATTTGGTATTCTAATTATAATAAGGACGGTTTTCTTAGTATTTGACACATCAAGAAATTTGACAAATTTTGCATGTTAGGAATCAGACAAAATTGTCATTTTTCAGTATATTGGGGGTATTTTTAGAAAGTTGCTTTAGGCAATGTAAAAGTGGAGCTTTTCAGCTCAAATTTTGTCCAGCACTCAAATTTGGTACTCTAATTATAATAAGGACGGTTTTCTTAGTATTTGACACATCAAGAAATTTGACAAATTTTGCATGTCAGGAATCAGACAAAATTGTCATTTTTCAGTATCTTGGGGGTATTTTGAGAAAGTTGCTTTAGCCAATGTAAAAGTGGAGCTTTTCAGCTCAAATTTCATCAGGCACTCAAATTATGTATTCTGATTATTATAACGACGGTTTGGGTAGTATTGGATACATCAAGAAATTTTGCATGTCCGGACTCATGCAAAGTGGCCATTTTTCGATATTTTAGGCATATATCAAGAAAGTTGCCTTAGGCAAGGAAAAAGTGGAGGTTTTGAGGCAAAATTTTGTCAGGCACTCTAATTTGGTATGCTGATTATAATAAGGACGGTTTGGTTAGTCTTGGCCCCATTAAGAAATTTGAGAAATTTTGCATGTCAGGACTCAGACAAAATGGTCATTTTTCAGTATGTTAGGGGTATTTTGAGAAAGTTGCTTTAGGCAATGTAAAAGTGGAGCTTTTCAGCTCAATTTTGGTGAGGCACTCAAATTTGGTATGCTGATTATAATAAGGACGGTTTAATTAGTATTGGCCCCATTAAGAAATTTTGCATGTCAGGACTCAGACAAAATGGCCATTTTTCAGTATCTTAGGGGTATTTCAAGAAAGATGCTTTATGCAATGTAAAAGTGGAGCTTTTCAGCTCAAATTTCGCCAGGGACTCAAATTTGGTATTCTAATGATAATAAGGACGGTTTGGTTAGTATTGGACACATCAAGAAATTTGAGAAATTTTTCATGTCCGGACTCAGACAAAATGGCCATTTTTCAGTATCTTAGGGGTATTTCAAGAAAGATGCTTTAGGCAATGTAAAAGTGGAGCTTTTCAGCTGAAATTTCATCAGGCACTCAAATTTGGTATTCTAATTATAATAAGGACGGTTTGGTTAGTATTGGACACATCAAGAAATTTGAGAAATTTTTCATGTCCGGACTCAGACAAAATGGTCATTTTTCAGTATGTTAGGGGTATTTCGAGAAAGTTGCTTTAGGCAATGTAAAAGTGGAGCTTTTCAGCTGAAATTTCGTGAGGCACTCAAATTTGGTATGCTGATTATAATAAGGACGGTTTGGTTAGTATTCGACATATGAAGAAATTTTAGAAATTTTGCATGTCAGGAGTCAGACAAAATTGTCATTTTTCAGTATCTTAGGGGTATTTCAAGAAAGATGCTTTAGGCAATGTAAAAGTGGAGCTTTTAAGCTCAAATTTTGTCAGGCACTCAAATTTGGTATTCTAATTATAATAAGGACGGTTTTCTTAGTATTTGACACATCAAGAAATTTGACAAATTTTGCATGTTAGGAATCAGACAAAATTGTCATTTTTCAGTATATTGGGGGTATTTTTAGAAAGTTGCTTTAGGCAATGTAAAAGTGGAGCTTTTCAGCTCAAATTTTGTCCAGCACTCAAATTTGGTACTCTAATTATAATAAGGACGGTTTTCTTAGTATTTGACACATCAAGAAATTTGACAAATTTTGCATGTCAGGAATCAGACAAAATTGTCATTTTTCAGTATCTTGGGGGTATTTTGAGAAAGTTGCTTTAGCCAATGTAAAAGTGGAGCTTTTCAGCTCAAATTTCATCAGGCACTCAAATTATGTATTCTGATTATTATAACGACGGTTTGGGTAGTATTGGATACATCAAGAAATTTTGCATGTCCGGACTCATGCAAAGTGGCCATTTTTCGATATTTTAGGCATATATCAAGAAAGTTGCCTTAGGCAAGGAAAAAGTGGAGGTTTTGAGGCAAAATTTTGTCAGGCACTCTAATTTGGTATGCTGATTATAATAAGGACGGTTTGGTTAGTCTTGGCCCCATTAAGAAATTTGAGAAATTTTGCATGTCAGGACTCAGACAAAATGGTCATTTTTCAGTATGTTAGGGGTATTTTGAGAAAGTTGCTTTAGGCAATGTAAAAGTGGAGCTTTTCAGCTCAATTTTCGTGAGGCACTCAAATTTGGTATGCTGATTATAATAAGGACGGTTTAATTAGTATTGGCCCCATTAAGAAATTTGAGAAATTTTGCATGTCAGGACTAAGACAAAATGGCCATTTTTCAGTATCTTAGGGGTATTTCAAGAAAGATGCTTTATGCAATGTAAAAGTGGAGCTTTTCAGCTCAAATTTCGCCAGGGACTCAAATTTGGTATTCTAATGATAATAAGGACGGTTATGTTAGTATTGGACACATCAAGAAATTTGAGAAATTTTTCATGTCCGGACTCAGACAAAATGGCCATTTTTCAGTATCTTAGGGGTATTTCAAGAAAGATGCTTTAGGCAATGTAAAAGTGGAGCTTTTCAGCTGAAATTTCATCAGGCACTCAAATTTGGTATTCTAATTATAATACGGACGGTTTGGTTAGTATTGGACACATCAAGAAATTTGAGAAATTTTTCATGTCCGGACTCAGACAAAATGGTCATTTTTCAGTATGTTAGGGGTATTTCGAGAAAGTTGCTTTAGGCAATGTAAAAGTGGAGCTTTTCAGCTGAAATTTCGTGAGGCACTCAAATTTGGTATGCTGATTATAATAAGGACGGTTTGGTTAGTATTCGACATATGAAGAAATTTTAGAAATTTTGCATGTCAGGAGTCAGACAAAATTGTCATTTTTCAGTATCTTAGGGGTATTTCAAGAAAGATGCTTTAGGCAATGTAAAAGTGGAGCTTTTCAGCTCAAATTTCGCCAGGGACTCAAATTTGGTATTCTAATGATAATAAGGACGGTTTGGTTAGTATTGGACACATCAAGAAATTTGAGAAATTTTTCATGTCCGGACTCAGACAAAATGGCCATTTTTCAGTATCTTAGGGGTATTTCAAGAAAGATGCTTTAGGCAATGTAAAAGTGGAGCTTTTCAGCTGAAATTTCATCAGGCACTCAAATTTGGTATTCTAATTATAATAAGGACGGTTTGGTTAGTATTGGACACATCAAGAAATTTGAGAAATTTTTCATGTCCGGACTCAGACAAAATGGTCATTTTTCAGTATGTTAGGGGTATTTCGAGAAAGTTGCTTTAGGCAATGTAAAAGTGGAGCTTTTCAGCTGAAATTTCGTGAGGCACTCAAATTTGGTATGCTGATTATAATAAGGACGGTTTGGTTAGTATTCGACATATGAAGAAATTTTAGAAATTTTGCATGTCAGGAGTCAGACAAAATTGTCATTTTTCAGTATCTTAGGGGTATTTCAAGAAAGATGCTTTAGGCAATGTAAAAGTGGAGCTTTTAAGCTCAAATTTTGTCAGGCACTCAAATTTGGTATTCTAATTATAATAAGGACGGTTTTCTTAGTATTTGACACATCAAGAAATTTGACAAATTTTGCATGTTAGGAATCAGACAAAATTGTCATTTTTCAGTATATTGGGGGTATTTTTAGAAAGTTGCTTTAGGCAATGTAAAAGTGGAGCTTTTCAGCTCAAATTTTGTCCAGCACTCAAATTTGGTACTCTAATTATAATAAGGACGGTTTTCTTAGTATTTGACACATCAAGAAATTTGACAAATTTTGCATGTCAGGAATCAGACAAAATTGTCATTTTTCAGTATCTTGGGGGTATTTTGAGAAAGTTGCTTTAGCCAATGTAAAAGTGGAGCTTTTCAGCTCAAATTTCATCAGGCACTCAAATTATGTATTCTGATTATTATAACGACGGTTTGGGTAGTATTGGATACATCAAGAAATTTTGCATGTCCGGACTCATGCAAAGTGGCCATTTTTCGATATTTTAGGCATATATCAAGAAAGTTGCCTTAGGCAAGGAAAAAGTGGAGGTTTTGAGGCAAAATTTTGTCAGGCACTCTAATTTGGTATGCTGATTATAATAAGGACGGTTTGGTTAGTCTTGGCCCCATTAAGAAATTTGAGAAATTTTGCATGTCAGGACTCAGACAAAATGGTCATTTTTCAGTATGTTAGGGGTATTTTGAGAAAGTTGCTTTAGGCAATGTAAAAGTGGAGCTTTTCAGCTCAATTTTCGTGAGGCACTCAAATTTGGTATGCTGATTATAATAAGGACGGTTTAATTAGTATTGGCCCCATTAAGAAATTTGAGAAATTTTGCATGTCAGGACTAAGACAAAATGGCCATTTTTCAGTATCTTAGGGGTATTTCAAGAAAGATGCTTTATGCAATGTAAAAGTGGAGCTTTTCAGCTCAAATTTCGCCAGGGACTCAAATTTGGTATTCTAATGATAATAAGGACGGTTATGTTAGTATTGGACACATCAAGAAATTTGAGAAATTTTTCATGTCCGGACTCAGACAAAATGGCCATTTTTCAGTATCTTAGGGGTATTTCAAGAAAGATGCTTTAGGCAATGTAAAAGTGGAGCTTTTCAGCTGAAATTTCATCAGGCACTCAAATTTGGTATTCTAATTATAATACGGACGGTTTGGTTAGTATTGGACACATCAAGAAATTTGAGAAATTTTTCATGTCCGGACTCAGACAAAATGGTCATTTTTCAGTATGTTAGGGGTATTTCGAGAAAGTTGCTTTAGGCAATGTAAAAGTGGAGCTTTTCAGCTGAAATTTCGTGAGGCACTCAAATTTGGTATGCTGATTATAATAAGGACGGTTTGGTTAGTATTCGACATATGAAGAAATTTTAGAAATTTTGCATGTCAGGAGTCAGACAAAATTGTCATTTTTCAGTATCTTAGGGGTATTTCAAGAAAGATGCTTTAGGCAATGTAAAAGTGGAGCTTTTAAGCTCAAATTTTGTCAGGCACTCAAATTTGGTATTCTAATTATAATAAGGACGGTTTTCTTAGTATTTGACACATCAAGAAATTTGACAAATTTTGCATGTTAGGAATCAGACAAAATTGTCATTTTTCAGTATCTTGGGGGTATTTTGAGAAAGTTGCTTTAGGCAATGTAAAAGTGGAGCTTTTCAGCTCAAATTTTGTCCAGCACTCAAATTTGGTACTCTAATTATAATAAGGACGGTTTTCTTAGTATTTGACACATCAAGAAATTTGACAAATTTTGCATGTCACGAATCAGACAAAATTGTCATTTTTCAGTATCTTGGGGGTATTTCGAGAAAGTTGCTTTAGCCAATGTAAAAGTGGAGCTTTTCAGCTCAAATTTCATCAGACACTCAAATTTGGTATTCTGATTATTATAACGGCGGTTTGGGTAGTATTGGATACATCAAGAAATTTTGCATGTCCGGACTCATGCAAAGTGGCCATTTTTCGATATTTTAGGCATATATCAAGAAAGTTGCCTTAGGCAAGGAAAAAGTGGAGGTTTTGAGGCAAAATTTTGTCAGGCACTCTAATTTGGTATGCTGATTATAATAAGGACGGTTTAATTAGTATTGGCCCCATTAAGAAATTTTAGAAATTTTGCATGTCAGGAGTCAGACAAAATGGCCATTTTTCAGTATCTTAGGGGTATTTCAAGAAAGATGCTTTAGGCAATGTAAAAGTGGAGCTTTTCAGTTGAAATTTCGTCAGGCACTGAATTTTTGTATTCTTATTATCATAAGGACGGTTTGGTTAGTATTGGACACATTAAGAAATTTGAGAAATTTTTCATGTCAGGAGTCAGACAAAATGGTCATTTTTCAGTATGTTAGGGGTATTTTGAGAAAGTTGCTTTAGGCAATGTAAAAGTGGAGCTTTTCAGCTCAATTTTCGTGAGGCACTCAAATTTGGTATGCTGATTATAATAAGGACGGTTTAATTAGTATTGGCCCCATTAAGAAATTTGAGAAATTTTGCATGTCAGGACTGACAAAATGGCCATTTTTCAGTATCTTAGGGGTATTTCAAGAAAGATGCTTTATGCAATGTAAAAGTGGAGCTTTTCAGCTCAAATTTCGCCAGGGACTCAAATTTGGTATTCTAATGATAATAAGGACGGTTTGGTTAGTATTGGACACATCAAGAAATTTGAGAAATTTTTCATGTCCGGACTCAGACAAAATGGCCATTTTTCAGTATCTTAGGGGTATTTCAAGAAAGATGCTTTAGGCAATGTAAAAGTGGAGCTTTTCAGCTGAAATTTCATCAGGCACTCAAATTTGGTATTCTAATTATAATAAGGACGGTTTGGTTAGTATTGGACACATCAAGAAATTTGAGAAATTTTTCATGTCCGGACTCAGACAAAATGGTCATTTTTCAGTATGTTAGGGGTATTTCGAGAAAGTTGCTTTAGGCAATGTAAAAGTGGAGCTTTTCAGCTGAAATTTCGTGAGGCACTCAAATTTGGTATGCTGATTATAATAAGGACGGTTTGGTTAGTATTCGACATATGAAGAAATTTTAGAAATTTTGCATGTCAGGAGTCAGACAAAATTGTCATTTTTCAGTATCTTAGGGGTATTTCAAGAAAGATGCTTTAGGCAATGTAAAAGTGGAGCTTTTAAGCTCAAATTTTGTCAGGCACTCAAATTTGGTATTCTAATTATAATAAGGACGGTTTTCTTAGTATTTGACACATCAAGAAATTTGACAAATTTTGCATGTTAGGAATCAGACAAAATTGTCATTTTTCAGTATATTGGGGGTATTTTTAGAAAGTTGCTTTAGGCAATGTAAAAGTGGAGCTTTTCAGCTCAAATTTTGTCCAGCACTCAAATTTGGTACTCTAATTATAATAAGGACGGTTTTCTTAGTATTTGACACATCAAGAAATTTGACAAATTTTGCATGTCAGGAATCAGACAAAATTGTCATTTTTCAGTATCTTGGGGGTATTTTGAGAAAGTTGCTTTAGCCAATGTAAAAGTGGAGCTTTTCAGCTCAAATTTCATCAGGCACTCAAATTATGTATTCTGATTATTATAACGACGGTTTGGGTAGTATTGGATACATCAAGAAATTTTGCATGTCCGGACTCATGCAAAGTGGCCATTTTTCGATATTTTAGGCATATATCAAGAAAGTTGCCTTAGGCAAGGAAAAAGTGGAGGTTTTGAGGCAAAATTTTGTCAGGCACTCTAATTTGGTATGCTGATTATAATAAGGACGGTTTGGTTAGTCTTGGCCCCATTAAGAAATTTGAGAAATTTTGCATGTCAGGACTCAGACAAAATGGTCATTTTTCAGTATGTTAGGGGTATTTTGAGAAAGTTGCTTTAGGCAATGTAAAAGTGGAGCTTTTCAGCTCAATTTTGGTGAGGCACTCAAATTTGGTATGCTGATTATAATAAGGACGGTTTAATTAGTATTGGCCCCATTAAGAAATTTTGCATGTCAGGACTCAGACAAAATGGCCATTTTTCAGTATCTTAGGGGTATTTCAAGAAAGATGCTTTATGCAATGTAAAAGTGGAGCTTTTCAGCTCAAATTTCGCCAGGGACTCAAATTTGGTATTCTAATGATAATAAGGACGGTTTGGTTAGTATTGGACACATCAAGAAATTTGAGAAATTTTTCATGTCCGGACTCAGACAAAATGGCCATTTTTCAGTATCTTAGGGGTATTTCAAGAAAGATGCTTTAGGCAATGTAAAAGTGGAGCTTTTCAGCTGAAATTTCATCAGGCACTCAAATTTGGTATTCTAATTATAATAAGGACGGTTTGGTTAGTATTGGACACATCAAGAAATTTGAGAAATTTTTCATGTCCGGACTCAGACAAAATGGTCATTTTTCAGTATGTTAGGGGTATTTCGAGAAAGTTGCTTTAGGCAATGTAAAAGTGGAGCTTTTCAGCTGAAATTTCGTGAGGCACTCAAATTTGGTATGCTGATTATAATAAGGACGGTTTGGTTAGTATTCGACATATGAAGAAATTTTAGAAATTTTGCATGTCAGGAGTCAGACAAAATTGTCATTTTTCAGTATCTTAGGGGTATTTCAAGAAAGATGCTTTAGGCAATGTAAAAGTGGAGCTTTTAAGCTCAAATTTTGTCAGGCACTCAAATTTGGTATTCTAATTATAATAAGGACGGTTTTCTTAGTATTTGACACATCAAGAAATTTGACAAATTTTGCATGTTAGGAATCAGACAAAATTGTCATTTTTCAGTATATTGGGGGTATTTTTAGAAAGTTGCTTTAGGCAATGTAAAAGTGGAGCTTTTCAGCTCAAATTTTGTCCAGCACTCAAATTTGGTACTCTAATTATAATAAGGACGGTTTTCTTAGTATTTGACACATCAAGAAATTTGACAAATTTTGCATGTCAGGAATCAGACAAAATTGTCATTTTTCAGTATCTTGGGGGTATTTTGAGAAAGTTGCTTTAGCCAATGTAAAAGTGGAGCTTTTCAGCTCAAATTTCATCAGGCACTCAAATTATGTATTCTGATTATTATAACGACGGTTTGGGTAGTATTGGATACATCAAGAAATTTTGCATGTCCGGACTCATGCAAAGTGGCCATTTTTCGATATTTTAGGCATATATCAAGAAAGTTGCCTTAGGCAAGGAAAAAGTGGAGGTTTTGAGGCAAAATTTTGTCAGGCACTCTAATTTGGTATGCTGATTATAATAAGGACGGTTTGGTTAGTCTTGGCCCCATTAAGAAATTTGAGAAATTTTGCATGTCAGGACTCAGACAAAATGGTCATTTTTCAGTATGTTAGGGGTATTTTGAGAAAGTTGCTTTAGGCAATGTAAAAGTGGAGCTTTTCAGCTCAATTTTGGTGAGGCACTCAAATTTGGTATGCTGATTATAATAAGGACGGTTTAATTAGTATTGGCCCCATTAAGAAATTTTGCATGTCAGGACTCAGACAAAATGGCCATTTTTCAGTATCTTAGGGGTATTTCAAGAAAGATGCTTTATGCAATGTAAAAGTGGAGCTTTTCAGCTCAAATTTCGCCAGGGACTCAAATTTGGTATTCTAATGATAATAAGGACGGTTTGGTTAGTATTGGACACATCAAGAAATTTGAGAAATTTTTCATGTCCGGACTCAGACAAAATGGCCATTTTTCAGTATCTTAGGGGTATTTCAAGAAAGATGCTTTAGGCAATGTAAAAGTGGAGCTTTTCAGCTGAAATTTCATCAGGCACTCAAATTTGGTATTCTAATTATAATAAGGACGGTTTGGTTAGTATTGGACACATCAAGAAATTTGAGAAATTTTTCATGTCCGGACTCAGACAAAATGGTCATTTTTCAGTATGTTAGGGGTATTTCGAGAAAGTTGCTTTAGGCAATGTAAAAGTGGAGCTTTTCAGCTGAAATTTCGTGAGGCACTCAAATTTGGTATGCTGATTATAATAAGGACGGTTTGGTTAGTATTCGACATATGAAGAAATTTTAGAAATTTTGCATGTCAGGAGTCAGACAAAATTGTCATTTTTCAGTATCTTAGGGGTATTTCAAGAAAGATGCTTTAGGCAATGTAAAAGTGGAGCTTTTAAGCTCAAATTTTGTCAGGCACTCAAATTTGGTATTCTAATTATAATAAGGACGGTTTTCTTAGTATTTGACACATCAAGAAATTTGACAAATTTTGCATGTTAGGAATCAGACAAAATTGTCATTTTTCAGTATCTTGGGGGTATTTCGAGAAAGTTGCTTTAGGCAATGTAAAAGTGGAGCTTTTCAGCTCAAATTTTGTCCAGCACTCAAATTTGGTACTCTAATTATAATAAGGACGGTTTTCTTAGTATTTGACACATCAAGAAATTTGACAAATTTTGCATGTCACGAATCAGACAAAATTGTCATTTTTCAGTATCTTGGGGGTATTTCGAGAAGGTTGCTTTAGCCAATGTAAAAGTGGAGCTTTTCAGCTCAAATTTCATCAGACACTCAAATTTGGTATTCTGATTATTATAACGGCGGTTTGGGTAGTATTGGATACATCAAGAAATTTTGCATGTCCGGACTCATGCAAAGTGGCCATTTTTCGATATTTTAGGCATATATCAAGAAAGTTGCCTTAGGCAAGGAAAAAGTGGAGGTTTTGAGGCAAAATTTTGTCAGGCACTCTAATTTGGTATGCTGATTATAATAAGGACGGTTTAATTAGTATTGGCCCCATTAAGAAATTTTAGAAATTTTGCATGTCAGGACTCAGACAAAATGGTCATTTTTCAGTATGTTAGGGGTATTTTGAGAAAGTTGCTTTAGGCAATGTAAAAGTGGAGCTTTTCAGCTCAATTTTGGTGAGGCACTCAAATTTGGTATGCTGATTATAATAAGGACGGTTTAATTAGTATTGGCCCCATTAAGAAATTTTGCATGTCAGGACTCAGACAAAATGGCCATTTTTCAGTATCTTAGGGGTATTTCAAGAAAGATGCTTTATGCAATGTAAAAGTGGAGCTTTTCAGCTCAAATTTCGCCAGGGACTCAAATTTGGTATTCTAATGATAATAAGGACGGTTTGGTTAGTATTGGACACATCAAGAAATTTGAGAAATTTTTCATGTCCGGACTCAGACAAAATGGCCATTTTTCAGTATCTTAGGGGTATTTCAAGAAAGATGCTTTAGGCAATGTAAAAGTGGAGCTTTTCAGCTGAAATTTCATCAGGCACTCAAATTTGGTATTCTAATTATAATAAGGACGGTTTGGTTAGTATTGGACACATCAAGAAATTTGAGAAATTTTTCATGTCCGGACTCAGACAAAATGGTCATTTTTCAGTATGTTAGGGGTATTTCGAGAAAGTTGCTTTAGGCAATGTAAAAGTGGAGCTTTTCAGCTGAAATTTCGTGAGGCACTCAAATTTGGTATGCTGATTATAATAAGGACGGTTTGGTTAGTATTCGACATATGAAGAAATTTTAGAAATTTTGCATGTCAGGAGTCAGACAAAATTGTCATTTTTCAGTATCTTAAGGGTATTTCAAGAAAGATGCTTTAGGCAATGTAAAAGTGGAGCTTTTAAGCTCAAATTTTGTCAGGCACTCAAATTTGGTATTCTAATTATAATAAGGACGGTTTTCTTAGTATTTGACACATCAAGAAATTTGACAAATTTTGCATGTTAGGAATCAGACAAAATTGTCATTTTTCAGTATCTTGGGGGTATTTCGAGAAAGTTGCTTTAGGCAATGTAAAAGTGGAGCTTTTCAGCTCAAATTTTGTCCAGCACTCAAATTTGGTACTCTAATTATAATAAGGACGGTTTTCTTAGTATTTGACACATCAAGAAATTTGACAAATTTTGCATGTCACGAATCAGACAAAATTGTCATTTTTCAGTATCTTGGGGGTATTTCGAGAAGGTTGCTTTAGCCAATGTAAAAGTGGAGCTTTTCAGCTCAAATTTCATCAGACACTCAAATTTGGTATTCTGATTATTATAACGGCGGTTTGGGTAGTATTGGATACATCAAGAAATTTTGCATGTCCGGACTCATGCAAAGTGGCCATTTTTCGATATTTTAGGCATATATCAAGAAAGTTGCCTTAGGCAAGGAAAAAGTGGAGGTTTTGAGGCAAAATTTTGTCAGGCACTCTAATTTGGTATGCTGATTATAATAAGGACGGTTTAATTAGTATTGGCCCCATTAAGAAATTTTAGAAATTTTGCATGTCAGGAGTCAGACAAAATGGCCATTTTTCAGTATCTTAGGGGTATTTCAAGAAAGATGCTTTAGGCAATGTAAAAGTGGAGCTTTTCAGTTGAAATTTCGTCAGGCACTGAATTTTTGTATTCTTATTATCATAAGGACGGTTTGGTTAGTATTGGACACATTAAGAAATTTGAGAAATTTTTCATGTCAGGAGTCAGACAAAATGGTCATTTTTCAGTATGTTAGGGGTATTTTGAGAAAGTTGCTTTAGGCAATGTAAAAGTGGAGCTTTTCAGCTCAATTTTCGTGAGGCACTCAAATTTGGTATGCTGATTATAATAAGGACGGTTTAATTAGTATTGGCCCCATTAAGAAATTTGAGAAATTTTGCATGTCAGGACTCAGACAAAATGGCCATTTTTCAGTATCTTAGGGGTATTTCAAGAAAGATGCTTTATGCAATGTAAAAGTGGAGCTTTTCAGCTCAAATTTCGCCAGGGACTCAAATTTGGTATTCTAATGATAATAAGGACGGTTTGGTTAGTATTGGACACATCAAGAAATTTGAGAAATTTTTCATGTCCGGACTCAGACAAAATGGCCATTTTTCAGTATCTTAGGGGTATTTCAAGAAAGATGCTTTAGGCAATGTAAAAGTGGAGCTTTTCAGCTGAAATTTCATCAGGCACTCAAATTTGGTATTCTAATTATAATAAGGACGGTTTGGTTAGTATTGGACACATCAAGAAATTTGAGAAATTTTTCATGTCCGGACTCAGACAAAATGGTCATTTTTCAGTATGTTAGGGGTATTTCGAGAAAGTTGCTTTAGGCAATGTAAAAGTGGAGCTTTTCAGCTGAAATTTCGTGAGGCACTCAAATTTGGTATGCTGATTATAATAAGGACGGTTTGGTTAGTATTCGACATATGAAGAAATTTTAGAAATTTTGCATGTCAGGAGTCAGACAAAATTGTCATTTTTCAGTATCTTAGGGGTATTTCAAGAAAGATGCTTTAGGCAATGTAAAAGTGGAGCTTTTAAGCTCAAATTTTGTCAGGCACTCAAATTTGGTATTCTAATTATAATAAGGACGGTTTTCTTAGTATTTGACACATCAAGAAATTTGACAAATTTTGCATGTTAGGAATCAGACAAAATTGTCATTTTTCAGTATATTGGGGGTATTTTTAGAAAGTTGCTTTAGGCAATGTAAAAGTGGAGCTTTTCAGCTCAAATTTTGTCCAGCACTCAAATTTGGTACTCTAATTATAATAAGGACGGTTTTCTTAGTATTTGACACATCAAGAAATTTGACAAATTTTGCATGTCAGGAATCAGACAAAATTGTCATTTTTCAGTATCTTGGGGGTATTTTGAGAAAGTTGCTTTAGCCAATGTAAAAGTGGAGCTTTTCAGCTCAAATTTCATCAGGCACTCAAATTATGTATTCTGATTATTATAACGACGGTTTGGGTAGTATTGGATACATCAAGAAATTTTGCATGTCCGGACTCATGCAAAGTGGCCATTTTTCGATATTTTAGGCATATATCAAGAAAGTTGCCTTAGGCAAGGAAAAAGTGGAGGTTTTGAGGCAAAATTTTGTCAGGCACTCTAATTTGGTATGCTGATTATAATAAGGACGGTTTAATTAGTATTGGCCCCATTAAGAAATTTGAGAAATTTTGCATGTCAGGACTAAGACAAAATGGCCATTTTTCAGTATCTTAGGGGTATTTCAAGAAAGATGCTTTATGCAATGTAAAAGTGGAGCTTTTCAGCTCAAATTTCGCCAGGGACTCAAATTTGGTATTCTAATGATAATAAGGACGGTTATGTTAGTATTGGACACATCAAGAAATTTGAGAAATTTTTCATGTCCGGACTCAGACAAAATGGCCATTTTTCAGTATCTTAGGGGTATTTCAAGAAAGATGCTTTAGGCAATGTAAAAGTGGAGCTTTTCAGCTGAAATTTCATCAGGCACTCAAATTTGGTATTCTAATTATACTACGGACGGTTTGGTTAGTATTGGACACATCAAGAAATTTGAGAAATTTTTCATGTCCGGACTCAGACAAAATGGTCATTTTTCAGTATGTTAGGGGTATTTCGAGAAAGTTGCTTTAGGCAATGTAAAAGTGGAGCTTTTCAGCTGAAATTTCGTGAGGCACTCAAATTTGGTATGCTGATTATAATAAGGACGGTTTGGTTAGTATTCGACATATGAAGAAATTTTAGAAATTTTGCATGTCAGGAGTCAGACAAAATTGTCATTTTTCAGTATCTTAGGGGTATTTCAAGAAAGATGCTTTAGGCAATGTAAAAGTGGAGCTTTTAAGCTCAAATTTTGTCAGGCACTCAAATTTGGTATTCTAATTATAATAAGGACGGTTTTCTTAGTATTTGACACATCAAGAAATTTGACAAATTTTGCATGTTAGGAATCAGACAAAATTGTCATTTTTCAGTATCTTGGGGGTATTTTGAGAAAGTTGCTTTAGGCAATGTAAAAGTGGAGCTTTTCAGCTCAAATTTTGTCCAGCACTCAAATTTGGTACTCTAATTATAATAAGGACGGTTTTCTTAGTATTTGACACATCAAGAAATTTGACAAATTTTGCATGTCACGAATCAGACAAAATTGTCATTTTTCAGTATCTTGGGGGTATTTCGAGAAAGTTGCTTTAGCCAATGTAAAAGTGGAGCTTTTCAGCTCAAATTTCATCAGACACTCAAATTTGGTATTCTGATTATTATAACGGCGGTTTGGGTAGTATTGGATACATCAAGAAATTTTGCATGTCCGGACTCATGCAAAGTGGCCATTTTTCGATATTTTAGGCATATATCAAGAAAGTTGCCTTAGGCAAGGAAAAAGTGGAGGTTTTGAGGCAAAATTTTGTCAGGCACTCTAATTTGGTATGCTGATTATAATAAGGACGGTTTAATTAGTATTGGCCCCATTAAGAAATTTTAGAAATTTTGCATGTCAGGAGTCAGACAAAATGGCCATTTTTCAGTATCTTAGGGGTATTTCAAGAAAGATGCTTTAGGCAATGTAAAAGTGGAGCTTTTCAGTTGAAATTTCGTCAGGCACTGAATTTTTGTATTCTTATTATCATAAGGACGGTTTGGTTAGTATTGGACACATTAAGAAATTTGAGAAATTTTTCATGTCAGGAGTCAGACAAAATGGTCATTTTTCAGTATGTTAGGGGTATTTTGAGAAAGTTGCTTTAGGCAATGTAAAAGTGGAGCTTTTCAGCTCAATTTTCGTGAGGCACTCAAATTTGGTATGCTGATTATAATAAGGACGGTTTAATTAGTATTGGCCCCATTAAGAAATTTGAGAAATTTTGCATGTCAGGACTCAGACAAAATGGCCATTTTTCAGTATCTTAGGGGTATTTCAAGAAAGATGCTTTAGGCAATGTAAAAGTGGAGCTTTTCAGCTGAAATTTCATCAGGCACTCAAATTTGGTATTCTAATTATAATAAGGACGGTTTGGTTAGTATTGGACACATCAAGAAATTTGAGAAATTTTTCATGTCCGGACTCAGACAAAATGGCCATTTTTCAGTATCTTAGGGGTATTTCAAGAAAGATGCTTTAGGCAATGTAAAAGTGGAGCTTTTCAGCTGAAATTTCATCAGGCACTCAAATTTGGTATTCTAATTATAATAAGGACGGTTTGGTTAGTATTGGACACATCAAGAAATTTGAGAAATTTTTCATGTCCGGACTCAGACAAAATGGTCATTTTTCAGTATGTTAGGGGTATTTCGAGAAAGTTGCTTTAGGCAATGTAAAAGTGGAGCTTTTCAGCTCAAATTTCATCAGACACTCAAATTTGGTATTCTGATTATTATAACGGCGGTTTGGGTAGTATTGGATACATCAAGAAATTTTGCATGTCCGGACTCATGCAAAGTGGCCATTTTTCGATATTTTAGGCATATATCAAGAAAGTTGCCTTAGGCAAGGAAAAAGTGGAGGTTTTGAGGCAAAATTTTGTCAGGCACTCTAATTTGGTATGCTGATTATAATAAGGACGGTTTAATTAGTATTGGCCCCATTAAGAAATTTTAGAAATTTTGCATGTCAGGAGTCAGACAAAATGGCCATTTTTCAGTATCTTAGGGGTATTTCAAGAAAGATGCTTTAGGCAATGTAAAAGTGGAGCTTTTCAGTTGAAATTTCGTCAGGCACTCAATTTTTGTATTCTTATTATCATAAGGACGATTTGGTTAGTATTGGACACATTAAGAAATTTGAGAAATTTTTCATGTCAGGAGTCAGACAAAATGGTCATTTTTCAGTATGTTTGGGGTATTTTGAGAAAGTTGCTTTAGGCAATGTAAAAGTGGAGCTTTTCAGCTCAATTTTCGTGAGGCACTCAAATTTGGTATGCTGATTATAATAAGGACAGTTTAATTAGTATTGGCCCCATTAAGAAATTTGAGAAATTTTGCATGTCAGGACTCAGACAAAATGGCCATTTTTCAGTATCTTAGGGGTATTTCAAAAAAGATGCTTTATGCAATGTAAAAGTGGAGCTTTTCAGCTCAAATTTCGCCAGGGACTCAAATTTGGTATTCTAATGATAATAAGGACGGTTTGGTTAGTATTGGACACATCAAGAAATTTGAGAAATTTTTCATGTCCGGACTCAGACAAAATGGCCATTTTTCAGTATCTTAGGGGTATTTCAAGAAAGATGCTTTAGGCAATGTAAAAGTGGAGCTTTTCAGCTGAAATTTCATCAGGCACTCAAATTTGGTATTCTAATGATAATAAGGACGGTTTGGTTAGTATTGGACACATCAAGAAATTTGAGAAATTTTTCATGTCCGGACTCAGACAAAATGGCCATTTTTCAGTATCTTAGGGGTATTTCAAGAAAGATGCTTTAGGCAATGTAAAAGTGGAGCTTTTCAGCTGAAATTTCATCAGGCACTCAAATTTGGTATTCTAATTATAATAAGGACGGTTTGGTTAGTATTGGACACATCAAGAAATTTGAGAAATTTTTCATGTCCGGACTCAGACAAAATGGTCATTTTTCAGTATGTTAGGGGTATTTCGAGAAAGTTGCTTTAGGCAATGTAAAAGTGGAGCTTTTCAGCTCAAATTTCATCAGGCACTCAAATTTGGTATTCTGATTATAATAAGGACGGTTTGGGTAGTATTGGACACATCAAGAAATTTGAGAAATTTTGCATATCGGGACTCATGCAAAATGGCCATTTTCGATATTTTAGGCATATATCAAGAAAGTTGCCTTAGGTAGGGAAAAAGTGGAGGTTTTGAGGCAAAATTTTGTCACGCACTCTAATTTGGTATTGTGATGATAATAAGGACGGTTTTGTTAGTATTTGACACATGAACAAATTTTGCATGTCAGGATTCCGACAAAATGGCCAATTTTCAGTATCTTAGGGGTATTTCAAGAAAGATGCTTTAGGCAATGTAAAAGTGGAGCTTTTCAGCTCAAATTTCGCGAGGGACTCAAATTTGGTATTCTATTATAATAAGGACGGTTTGGTTAGCATTGGACACATCAAGAAATTTGAGAAATTTTGCATGTCAGGACTCAGACAAAATGGCCATTTTTCAGTATCTTAGGGGTATTTCAAGAAAGATGCTTTAGGCAATGTAAAAGTGGAGCTTTTAAGCTCAAATTTCGTCAGGCACTCAAATTTGCTATTCTAATTATAATATGGACGGTTTTGTTAGTATTGGACACATTAAGAAATTTGAGAAATTTTGCATGTCCGGATTCAGACAAAATGGTCATTTTTCAGTATTTTGGGGATATTTTGAGAAATTTGCTTTAGGCAATGTAAAAGTGGAGCTTTTCAGCTCAAATTTCGTCAGGCACTAAATTTTTGTATTCTTATTATCATAAGGACGGTTTGGTTAGTATTGCACACATCAACAAATTTGAGAAATTTTGCATGTCCGGACTCATGGAAAATGGCCATTTTTCGATATTTTAGGCATATTTAAAGAAAGTTTCCTTAGGATAGAAAAAGTGGAGGTTTTGAGGCGAAATTTTTTCAGGCACCCCAATTTGGCACCCCGACGACAACAAGGATGGTTTTGTTAGTATTTGACACATCGACAAATTTTGCATGTGAGGATTCAGACAAAATTGTCATTTTTCAGTATCTTAGGGGTATTTCGAGAAAGATGCTTTAGGCAATGTAAAAGTGGAGGTTTTAAGCTCAAATTTTGTCAGGCACTGAAATTTGGTATTCTAATTATAATAAGGACGGTTTGGTTAGTATTGGCCCCATTAAGAAATTTGAGAAATTTTGCATGTCAGGACTCAGACAAAATGGCCATTTTTCAGTATCTTAGGGGTATTTCAAGAAAGATGCTTTAGGCAATGTAAAAGTGGAGCTTTTCAGCTGAAATTTCGTCAGGCACTCAATTTTTGTATTCTTATTATCATAAGGACGGTTTGGTTAGTATTGGACACATTAAGAAATTTGAGAAATTTTGCATGTCAGTATCTTAGGGGTATTTTGAGAAAGTTGCTTTAGGCAATGTAAAAGTGGAGCTTTTCAGCTCAAATTTCGTGAGGCACTCAAATTTGGTATGCTGATTATAATAAGGACGGTTTGGTTAGTATTAGCCCCATTAAGAAATTTGAGAAATTTTGCATGTCAGGACTCAGACAAAATGGCCATTTTTCAGTATCTTAGGGGTATTTCAAGAAAGACGCTTTATGCAATGTAAAAGTGGAGCTTTTAAGCTCAAATTTTGTCAGGCACTCAAATTTGGTATTCTAATTAAAATAAGGACGGTTTTCTTAGTATTTGACACATCAAGAAATTTGAGAAATTTTGCATGTCGGGACTCAGACAAAATGGCCATTTTTCAGTATCTTAGGGGTATTTCAAGAAAGATGCTTTAGGCAATGTAAAAGTGGAGCTTTTCAGCTCAAATTTCGTCAGGCACTCAAATTTGGTATGCTGATTATAATAAGGCGGTTTGGTTAGTATTGGACATATCAAGAAATTTTAGAAATTTTGCATGTCAGGAGTCAGACAAAATTGTCATTTTTCAGTATCTTAGGGGTATTTCAAGAAAGATGCTTTAGGCAATGTAAAAGTGGAGCTTTTAAGCTCAAATTTTGTCAGGCACTCAAATTTGGTATTCTAATTATAATAAGGACGGTTTTCTTAGTATTTGACACATAAAGAAATTTTACAAATTTTGCATGTCCGGACTCAGAGAAAATGGCCATTTTTATATCTTTTAGGCATATTTAAAGAAAGTTTCCTTAGGATAGAAAAAGTGGAGGTTTTGAGGCAAAATTTTGTCAGGCACTCTAATTTGGTATTCTAATTATAATAAGGACAGTTTTCTTAGTATTTGACACATCAAGAAATTTGACAAATTTTGCATGTCACGAATCAGACAAAATGGTCATTTTTCAGTATCTTGGGGGTATTTCGAGAAAGTTGCTTTAGCCAATGTAAAAGTGGAGCTTTTCAGCTCAAATTTCATCAGACACTCAAATTTGGTATTCTGATTATTATAACGGCGGTTTGGGTAGTATTGGATACATCAAGAAATTTTGCATGTCCGGACTCATGCAAAGTGGCCATTTTTCGATATTTTAGGCATATATCAAGAAAGTTTCCTTAGGCAAGGAAAAAGTGGAGGTTTTGAGGCAAAATTTTGTCAGGCACTCTAATTTGGTATGCTGATTATAATAAGGACGGTTTAATTAGTATTGGCCCCATTAAGAAATTTTAGAAATTTTGCATGTCAGGAGTCAGACAAAATGGCCATTTTTCAGTATCTTAGGGGTATTTCAAGAAAGATGCTTTAGGCAATGTAAAAGTGGAGCTTTTCAGTTGAAATTTCGTCAGGCACTCAATTTTTGTATTCTTATTATCATAAGGACGATTTGGTTAGTATTGGACACATTAAGAAATTTGAGAAATTTTTCATGTCAGGAGTCAGACAAAATGGTCATTTTTCAGTATGTTTGGGGTATTTTGAGAAAGTTGCTTTAGGCAATGTAAAAGTGGAGCTTTTCAGCTCAATTTTCGTGAGGCACTCAAATTTGGTATGCTGATTATAATAAGGACAGTTTAATTAGTATTGGCCCCATTAAGAAATTTGAGAAATTTTTCATGTCAGGACTCAGACAAAATGGCCATTTTTCAGTATCTTAGGGGTATTTCAAAAAAGATGCTTTATGCAATGTAAAAGTGGAGCTTTTCAGCTCAAATTTCGCCAGGGACTCAAATTTGGTATTCTAATGATAATAAGGACGGTTTGGTTAGTATTGGACACATCAAGAAATTTGAGAAATTTTTCATGTCCGGACTCAGACAAAATGGCCATTTTTCAGTATCTTAGGGGTATTTCAAGAAAGATGCTTTAGGCAATGTAAAAGTGGAGCTTTTCAGCCGAAATTTCATCAGGCACTCAAATTTGGTATTCTAATGATAATAAGGACGGTTTGGTTAGTATTGGACACATCAAGAAATTTGAGAAATTTTTCATGTCCGGACTCAGACAAAATGGCCATTTTTCAGTATCTTAGGGGTATTTCAAGAAAGATGCTTTAGGCAATGTAAAAGTGGAGCTTTTCAGCTGAAATTTCATCAGGCACTCAAATTTGGTATTCTAATTATAATAAGGACGGTTTGGTTAGTATTGGACACATCAAGAAATTTGAGAAATTTTTCATGTCCGGACTCAGACAAAATGGTCATTTTTCAGTATGTTAGGGGTATTTCGAGAAAGTTGCTTTAGGCAATGTAAAAGTGGAGCTTTTCAGCTCAAATTTCATCAGGCACTCAAATTTGGTATTCTGATTATAATAAGGACGGTTTGGGTAGTATTGGACACATCAAGAAATTTGAGAAATTTTGCATATCGGGACTCATGCAAAATGGCCATTTTCGATATTTTAGGCATATATCAAGAAAGTTGCCTTAGGTAGGGAAAAAGTGGAGGTTTTGAGGCAAAATTTTGTCACGCACTCTAATTTGGTATTGTGATGATAATAAGGACGGTTTTGTTAGTATTTGACACATGAACAAATTTTGCATGTCAGGATTCCGACAAAATGGCCAATTTTCAGTATCTTAGGGGTATTTCAAGAAAGATGCTTTAGGCAATGTAAAAGTGGAGCTTTTCAGCTCAAATTTCGCGAGGGACTCAAATTTGGTATTCTATTATAATAAGGACGGTTTGGTTAGCATTGGACACATCAAGAAATTTGAGAAATTTTGCATGTCAGGACTCAGACAAAATGGCCATTTTTCAGTATCTTAGGGGTATTTCAAGAAAGATGCTTTAGGCAATGTAAAAGTGGAGCTTTTAAGCTCAAATTTCGTCAGGCACTCAAATTTGCTATTCTAATTATAATATGGACGGTTTTGTTAGTATTGGACACATTAAGAAATTTGAGAAATTTTGCATGTCCGGATTCAGACAAAATGGTCATTTTTCAGTATTTTGGGGATATTTTGAGAAATTTGCTTTAGGCAATGTAAAAGTGGAGCTTTTCAGCTCAAATTTCGTCAGGCACTAAATTTTTGTATTCTTATTATCATAAGGACGGTTTGGTTAGTATTGCACACATCAACAAATTTGAGAAATTTTGCATGTCCGGACTCATGGAAAATGGCCATTTTTCGATATTTTAGGCATATTTAAAGAAAGTTTCCTTAGGATAGAAAAAGTGGAGGTTTTGAGGCGAAATTTTTTCAGGCACCCCAATTTGGCACCCCGACGACAACAAGGATGGTTTTGTTAGTATTTGACACATCGACAAATTTTGCATATGAGGATTCAGACAAAATTGTCATTTTTCAGTATCTTAGGGGTATTTCGAGAAAGATGCTTTAGGCAATGTAAAAGTGGAGGTTTTAAGCTCAAATTTTGTCAGGCACTGAAATTTGGTATTCTAATTATAATAAGGACGGTTTGGTTAGTATTGGCCCCATTAAGAAATTTGAGAAATTTTGCATGTCAGGACTCAGACAAAATGGCCATTTTTCAGTATCTTAGGGGTATTTCAAGAAAGATGCTTTAGGCAATGTAAAAGTGGAGCTTTTCAGCTGAAATTTCGTCAGGCACTCAATTTTTGTATTCTTATTATCATAAGGACGGTTTGGTTAGTATTGGACACATTAAGAAATTTGAGAAATTTTGCATGTCAGTATCTTAGGGGTATTTTGAGAAAGTTGCTTTAGGCAATGTAAAAGTGGAGCTTTTCAGCTCAAATTTCGTGAGGCACTCAAATTTGGTATGCTGATTATAATAAGGACGGTTTGGTTAGTATTAGCCCCATTAAGAAATTTGAGAAATTTTGCATGTCAGGACTCAGACAAAATGGCCATTTTTCAGTATCTTAGGGGTATTTCAAGAAAGACGCTTTATGCAATGTAAAAGTGGAGTTTTTAAGCTCAAATTTTGTCAGGCACTCAAATTTGGTATTCTAATTAAAATAAGGACGGTTTTCTTAGTATTTGACACATCAAGAAATTTGAGAAATTTTGCATGTCGGGACTCAGACAAAATGGCCATTTTTCAGTATCTTAGGGGTATTTCAAGAAAGATGCTTTAGGCAATGTAAAAGTGGAGCTTTTCAGCTCAAATTTCGTCAGGCACTCAAATTTGGTATGCTGATTATAATAAGGCGGTTTGGTTAGTATTGGACATATCAAGAAATTTTAGAAATTTTGCATGTCAGGAGTCAGACAAAATTGTCATTTTTCAGTATCTTAGGGGTATTTCAAGAAAGATGCTTTAGGCAATGTAAAAGTGGAGCTTTTAAGCTCAAATTTTGTCAGGCACTCAAATTTGGTATTCTAATTATAATAAGGACGGTTTTCTTAGTATTTGACACATAAAGAAATTTTACAAATTTTGCATGTCCGGACTCAGAGAAAATGGCCATTTTTATATCTTTTAGGCATATTTAAAGAAAGTTTCCTTAGGATAGAAAAAGTGGAGGTTTTGAGGCAAAATTTTGTCAGGCACTCTAATTTGGTATTCTAATTATAATAAGGACAGTTTTCTTAGTATTTGACACATCAAGAAATTTGACAAATTTTGCATGTCACGAATCAGACAAAATGGTCATTTTTCAGTATCTTGGGGGTATTTCGAGAAAGTTGCTTTAGCCAATGTAAAAGTGGAGCTTTTCAGCTCAAATTTCATCAGACACTCAAATTTGGTATTCTGATTATTATAACGGCGGTTTGGGTAGTATTGGATACATCAAGAAATTTTGCATGTCCGGACTCATGCAAAGTGGCCATTTTTCGATATTTTAGGCATATATCAAGAAAGTTGCCTTAGGCAAGGAAAAAGTGGAGGTTTTGAGGCAAAATTTTGTCAGGCACTCTAATTTGGTATGCTGATTATAATAAGGACGGTTTTATTAGTATTGGCCCCATTAAGAAATTTGAGAAATTTTGCAGGTCAGGATTCAGACAAAATGGCCATTTTTCAGTATCTTAGGGGTATTTCAAGAAAGATGCTTTATGCAATGTAAAAGTGGAGCTTTTCAGCTCAAATTTCGCCAGGGACTCAAATTTGGTATTCTAATGATAATAAGGACGGTTTGGTTAGTATTGGACACATCAAGAAATTTGAGAAATTTTTCATGTCCGGACTCAGACAAAATGGCCATTTTTCAGTATCTTAGGGGTATTTCAAGAAAGATGCTTTAGGCAATGTAAAAGTGGAGCTTTTCAGCTGAAATTTCATCAGGCACTCAAATTTGGTATTCTAATTATAATAAGGACGGTTTGGTTAGTATTGGACACATCAAGAAATTTGAGAAATTTTTCATGTCCGGACTCAGACAAAATGGTCATTTTTCAGTATGTTAGGGGTATTTCGAGAAAGTTGCTTTAGGCAATGTAAAAGTGGAGCTTTTCAGCTGAAATTTCGTGAGGCACTCAAATTTGGTATGCTGATTATAATAAGGACGGTTTGGTTAGTATTCGACATATGAAGAAATTTTAGAAATTTTGCATGTCAGGAGTCAGACAAAATTGTCATTTTTCAGTATCTTAGGGGTATTTCAAGAAAGATGCTTTAGGCAATGTAAAAGTGGAGCTTTTAAGCTCAAATTTTGTCAGGCACTCAAATTTGGTATTCTAATTATAATAAGGACGGTTTTCTTAGTATTTGACACATAAAGAAATTTGACAAATTTTGCATGTTAGGAATCAGACAAAATTGTCATTTTTCAGTATCTTGGGGGTATTTTGAGAAAGTTGCTTTAGGCAATGTAAAAGTGGAGCTTTTCAGCTCAAATTTTGTCCAGCACTCAAATTTGGTACTCTAATTATAATAAGGACGGTTTTCTTAGTATTTGACACATCAAGAAATTTGACAAATTTTGCATGTCACGAATCAGACAAAATTGTCATTTTTCAGTATCTTGGGGGTATTTCGAGAAAGTTGCTTTAGCCAATGTAAAAGTGGAGCTTTTCAGCTCAAATTTCATCAGACACTCAAATTTGGTATTCTGATTATTATAACGGCGGTTTGGGTAGTATTGGATACATCAAGAAATTTTGCATGTCCGGACTCGTGCAAAGTGGCCATTTTTCTATATTTTAGGCATATATCAAGAAAGTTGCCTTAGGCAAGGAAAAAGTGGAGGTTTTGAGGCAAAATTTTGTCAGGCACTCTAATTTGGTATGCTGATTATAATAAGGACGGTTTAATTAGTATTGGCCCCATTAAGAAATTTTAGAAATTTTGCATGTCAGGAGTCAGACAAAATGGCCATTTTTCAGTATCTTAGGGGTATTTCAAGAAAGATGCTTTAGGCAATGTAAAAGTGGAGCTTTTCAGTTGAAATTTCGTCAGGCACTCAATTTTTGTATTCTTATTATCATAAGGACGATTTGGTTAGTATTGGACACATTAAGAAATTTGAGAAATTTTTCATGTCAGGAGTCAGACAAAATGGTCATTTTTCAGTATGTTTGGGGTATTTTGAGAAAGTTGCTTTAGGCAATGTAAAAGTGGAGCTTTTCAGCTCAATTTTCGTGAGGCACTCAAATTTGGTATGCTGATTATAATAAGGACAGTTTAATTAGTATTGGCCCCATTAAGAAATTTGAGAAATTTTGCATGTCAGGACTCAGACAAAATGGCCATTTTTCAGTATCTTAGGGGTATTTCAAAAAAGATGCTTTATGCAATGTAAAAGTGGAGCTTTTCAGCTCAAATTTCGCCAGGGACTCAAATTTGGTATTCTAATGATAATAAGGACGGTTTGGTTAGTATTGGACACATCAAGAAATTTGAGAAATTTTTCATGTCCGGACTCAGACAAAATGGCCATTTTTCAGTATCTTAGGGGTATTTCAAGAAAGATGCTTTAGGCAATGTAAAAGTGGAGCTTTTCAGCTGAAATTTCATCAGGCACTCAAATTTGGTATTCTAATGATAATAAGGACGGTTTGGTTAGTATTGGACACATCAAGAAATTTGAGAAATTTTTCATGTCCGGACTCAGACAAAATGGCCATTTTTCAGTATCTTAGGGGTATTTCAAGAAAGATGCTTTAGGCAATGTAAAAGTGGAGCTTTTCAGCTGAAATTTCATCAGGCACTCAAATTTGGTATTCTAATTATAATAAGGACGGTTTGGTTAGTATTGGACACATCAAGAAATTTGAGAAATTTTTCATGTCCGGACTCAGACAAAATGGTCATTTTTCAGTATGTTAGGGGTATTTCGAGAAAGTTGCTTTAGGCAATGTAAAAGTGGAGCTTTTCAGCTCAAATTTCATCAGGCACTCAAATTTGGTATTCTGATTATAATAAGGACGGTTTGGGTAGTATTGGACACATCAAGAAATTTGAGAAATTTTGCATATCGGGACTCATGCAAAATGGCCATTTTCGATATTTTAGGCATATATCAAGAAAGTTGCCTTAGGTAGGGAAAAAGTGGAGGTTTTGAGGCAAAATTTTGTCACGCACTCTAATTTGGTATTGTGATGATAATAAGGACGGTTTTGTTAGTATTTGACACATGAACAAATTTTGCATGTCAGGATTCCGACAAAATGGCCAATTTTCAGTATCTTAGGGGTATTTCAAGAAAGATGCTTTAGGCAATGTAAAAGTGGAGCTTTTCAGCTCAAATTTCGCGAGGGACTCAAATTTGGTATTCTATTATAATAAGGACGGTTTGGTTAGCATTGGACACATCAAGAAATTTGAGAAATTTTGCATGTCAGGACTCAGACAAAATGGCCATTTTTCAGTATCTTAGGGGTATTTCAAGAAAGATGCTTTAGGCAATGTAAAAGTGGAGCTTTTAAGCTCAAATTTCGTCAGGCACTCAAATTTGCTATTCTAATTATAATATGGACGGTTTTGTTAGTATTGGACACATTAAGAAATTTGAGAAATTTTGCATGTCCGGATTCAGACAAAATGGTCATTTTTCAGTATTTTGGGGATATTTTGAGAAATTTGCTTTAGGCAATGTAAAAGTGGAGCTTTTCAGCTCAAATTTCGTCAGGCACTAAATTTTTGTATTCTTATTATCATAAGGACGGTTTGGTTAGTATTGCACACATCAACAAATTTGAGAAATTTTGCATGTCCGGACTCATGGAAAATGGCCATTTTTCGATATTTTAGGCATATTTAAAGAAAGTTTCCTTAGGATAGAAAAAGTGGAGGTTTTGAGGCGAAATTTTTTCAGGCACCCCAATTTGGCACCCCGACGACAACAAGGATGGTTTTGTTAGTATTTGACACATCGACAAATTTTGCATGTGAGGATTCAGACAAAATTGTCATTTTTCAGTATCTTAGGGGTATTTCGAGAAAGATGCTTTAGGCAATGTAAAAGTGGAGGTTTTAAGCTCAAATTTTGTCAGGCACTGAAATTTGGTATTCTAATTATAATAAGGACGGTTTGGTTAGTATTGGCCCCATTAAGAAATTTGAGAAATTTTGCATGTCAGGACTCAGACAAAATGGCCATTTTTCAGTATCTTAGGGGTATTTCAAGAAAGATGCTTTAGGCAATGTAAAAGTGGAGCTTTTCAGCTGAAATTTCGTCAGGCACTCAATTTTTGTATTCTTATTATCATAAGGACGGTTTGGTTAGTATTGGACACATTAAGAAATTTGAGAAATTTTGCATGTCAGTATCTTAGGGGTATTTTGAGAAAGTTGCTTTAGGCAATGTAAAAGTGGAGCTTTTCAGCTCAAATTTCGTGAGGCACTCAAATTTGGTATGCTGATTATAATAAGGACGGTTTGGTTAGTATTAGCCCCATTAAGAAATTTGAGAAATTTTGCATGTCAGGACTCAGACAAAATGGCCATTTTTCAGTATCTTAGGGGTATTTCAAGAAAGACGCTTTATGCAATGTAAAAGTGGAGCTTTTAAGCTCAAATTTTGTCAGGCACTCAAATTTGGTATTCTAATTAAAATAAGGACGGTTTTCTTAGTATTTGACACATCAAGAAATTTGAGAAATTTTGCATGTCGGGACTCAGACAAAATGGCCATTTTTCAGTATCTTAGGGGTATTTCAAGAAAGATGCTTTAGGCAATGTAAAAGTGGAGCTTTTCAGCTCAAATTTCGTCAGGCACTCAAATTTGGTATGCTGATTATAATAAGGCGGTTTGGTTAGTATTGGACATATCAAGAAATTTTAGAAATTTTGCATGTCAGGAGTCAGACAAAATTGTCATTTTTCAGTATCTTAGGGGTATTTCAAGAAAGATGCTTTAGGCAATGTAAAAGTGGAGCTTTTAAGCTCAAATTTTGTCAGGCACTCAAATTTGGTATTCTAATTATAATAAGGACGGTTTTCTTAGTATTTGACACATAAAGAAATTTTACAAATTTTGCATGTCCGGACTCAGAGAAAATGGCCATTTTTATATCTTTTAGGCATATTTAAAGAAAGTTTCCTTAGGATAGAAAAAGTGGAGGTTTTGAGGCAAAATTTTGTCAGGC
Source organism: Muricea muricata (assembly GCA_963855995.1). NCBI lineage: Eukaryota > Metazoa > Cnidaria > Anthozoa > Malacalcyonacea > Plexauridae > Muricea > Muricea muricata. The sequence goes on from OY979716.1 coordinate 82,313,112, forward strand.
ACTCTAATTTGGTATTCTAATTATAATAAGGACAGTTTTCTTAGTATTTGACACATCAAGAAATTTGACAAATTTTGCATGTCACGAATCAGACAAAATGGTCATTTTTCAGTATCTTGGGGGTATTTCGAGAAAGTTGCTTTAGCCAATGTAAAAGTGGAGCTTTTCAGCTCAAATTTCATCAGACACTCAAATTTGGTATTCTGATTATTATAACGGCGGTTTGGGTAGTATTGGATACATCAAGAAATTTTGCATGTCCGGACTCATGCAAAGTGGCCATTTTTCGATATTTTAGGCATATATCAAGAAAGTTGCCTTAGGCAAGGAAAAAGTGGAGGTTTTGAGGCAAAATTTTGTCAGGCACTCTAATTTGGTATGCTGATTATAATAAGGACGGTTTTATTAGTATTGGCCCCATTAAGAAATTTGAGAAATTTTGCAGGTCAGGACTCAGACAAAATGGCCATTTTTCAGTATCTTAGGGGTATTTCAAGAAAGATGCTTTATGCAATGTAAAAGTGGAGCTTTTCAGCTCAAATTTCGCCAGGGACTCAAATTTGGTATTCTAATGATAATAAGGACGGTTTGGTTAGTATTGGACACATCAAGAAATTTGAGAAATTTTTCATGTCCGGACTCAGACAAAATGGCCATTTTTCAGTATCTTAGGGGTATTTCAAGAAAGATGCTTTAGGCAATGTAAAAGTGGAGCTTTTCAGCTGAAATTTCATCAGGCACTCAAATTTGGTATTCTAATTATAATAAGGACGGTTTGGTTAGTATTGGACACATCAAGAAATTTGAGAAATTTTTCATGTCCGGACTCAGACAAAATGGTCATTTTTCAGTATGTTAGGGGTATTTCGAGAAAGTTGCTTTAGGCAATGTAAAAGTGGAGCTTTTCAGCTGAAATTTCGTGAGGCACTCAAATTTGGTATGCTGATTATAATAAGGACGGTTTGGTTAGTATTCGACATATGAAGAAATTTTAGAAATTTTGCATGTCAGGAGTCAGACAAAATTGTCATTTTTCAGTATCTTAGGGGTATTTCAAGAAAGATGCTTTAGGCAATGTAAAAGTGGAGCTTTTAAGCTCAAATTTTGTCAGGCACTCAAATTTGGTATTCTAATTATAATAAGGACGGTTTTCTTAGTATTTGACACATAAAGAAATTTGACAAATTTTGCATGTTAGGAATCAGACAAAATTGTCATTTTTCAGTATCTTGGGGGTATTTTGAGAAAGTTGCTTTAGGCAATGTAAAAGTGGAGCTTTTCAGCTCAAATTTTGTCCAGCACTCAAATTTGGTACTCTAATTATAATAAGGACGGTTTTCTTAGTATTTGACACATCAAGAAATTTGACAAATTTTGCATGTCACGAATCAGACAAAATTGTCATTTTTCAGTATCTTGGGGGTATTTCGAGAAAGTTGCTTTAGCCAATGTAAAAGTGGAGCTTTTCAGCTCAAATTTCATCAGACACTCAAATTTGGTATTCTGATTATTATAACGGCGGTTTGGGTAGTATTGGATACATCAAGAAATTTTGCATGTCCGGACTCGTGCAAAGTGGCCATTTTTCTATATTTTAGGCATATATCAAGAAAGTTGCCTTAGGCAAGGAAAAAGTGGAGGTTTTGAGGCAAAATTTTGTCAGGCACTCTAATTTGGTATGCTGATTATAATAAGGACGGTTTAATTAGTATTGGCCCCATTAAGAAATTTTAGAAATTTTGCATGTCAGGAGTCAGACAAAATGGCCATTTTTCAGTATCTTAGGGGTATTTCAAGAAAGATGCTTTAGGCAATGTAAAAGTGGAGCTTTTCAGTTGAAATTTCGTCAGGCACTCAATTTTTGTATTCTTATTATCATAAGGACGATTTGGTTAGTATTGGACACATTAAGAAATTTGAGAAATTTTTCATGTCAGGAGTCAGACAAAATGGTCATTTTTCAGTATGTTTGGGGTATTTTGAGAAAGTTGCTTTAGGCAATGTAAAAGTGGAGCTTTTCAGCTCAATTTTCGTGAGGCACTCAAATTTGGTATGCTGATTATAATAAGGACAGTTTAATTAGTATTGGCCCCATTAAGAAATTTGAGAAATTTTGCATGTCAGGACTCAGACAAAATGGCCATTTTTCAGTATCTTAGGGGTATTTCAAAAAAGATGCTTTATGCAATGTAAAAGTGGAGCTTTTCAGCTCAAATTTCGCCAGGGACTCAAATTTGGTATTCTAATGATAATAAGGACGGTTTGGTTAGTATTGGACACATCAAGAAATTTGAGAAATTTTTCATGTCCGGACTCAGACAAAATGGCCATTTTTCAGTATCTTAGGGGTATTTCAAGAAAGATGCTTTAGGCAATGTAAAAGTGGAGCTTTTCAGCTGAAATTTCATCAGGCACTCAAATTTGGTATTCTAATGATAATAAGGACGGTTTGGTTAGTATTGGACACATCAAGAAATTTGAGAAATTTTTCATGTCCGGACTCAGACAAAATGGCCATTTTTCAGTATCTTAGGGGTATTTCAAGAAAGATGCTTTAGGCAATGTAAAAGTGGAGCTTTTCAGCTGAAATTTCATCAGGCACTCAAATTTGGTATTCTAATTATAATAAGGACGGTTTGGTTAGTATTGGACACATCAAGAAATTTGAGAAATTTTTCATGTCCGGACTCAGACAAAATGGTCATTTTTCAGTATGTTAGGGGTATTTCGAGAAAGTTGCTTTAGGCAATGTAAAAGTGGAGCTTTTCAGCTCAAATTTCATCAGGCACTCAAATTTGGTATTCTGATTATAATAAGGACGGTTTGGGTAGTATTGGACACATCAAGAAATTTGAGAAATTTTGCATATCGGGACTCATGCAAAATGGCCATTTTCGATATTTTAGGCATATATCAAGAAAGTTGCCTTAGGTAGGGAAAAAGTGGAGGTTTTGAGGCAAAATTTTGTCACGCACTCTAATTTGGTATTGTGATGATAATAAGGACGGTTTTGTTAGTATTTGACACATGAACAAATTTTGCATGTCAGGATTCCGACAAAATGGCCAATTTTCAGTATCTTAGGGGTATTTCAAGAAAGATGCTTTAGGCAATGTAAAAGTGGAGCTTTTCAGCTCAAATTTCGCGAGGGACTCAAATTTGGTATTCTATTATAATAAGGACGGTTTGGTTAGCATTGGACACATCAAGAAATTTGAGAAATTTTGCATGTCAGGACTCAGACAAAATGGCCATTTTTCAGTATCTTAGGGGTATTTCAAGAAAGATGCTTTAGGCAATGTAAAAGTGGAGCTTTTAAGCTCAAATTTCGTCAGGCACTCAAATTTGCTATTCTAATTATAATATGGACGGTTTTGTTAGTATTGGACACATTAAGAAATTTGAGAAATTTTGCATGTCCGGATTCAGACAAAATGGTCATTTTTCAGTATTTTGGGGATATTTTGAGAAATTTGCTTTAGGCAATGTAAAAGTGGAGCTTTTCAGCTCAAATTTCGTCAGGCACTAAATTTTTGTATTCTTATTATCATAAGGACGGTTTGGTTAGTATTGCACACATCAACAAATTTGAGAAATTTTGCATGTCCGGACTCATGGAAAATGGCCATTTTTCGATATTTTAGGCATATTTAAAGAAAGTTTCCTTAGGATAGAAAAAGTGGAGGTTTTGAGGCGAAATTTTTTCAGGCACCCCAATTTGGCACCCCGACGACAACAAGGATGGTTTTGTTAGTATTTGACACATCGACAAATTTTGCATGTGAGGATTCAGACAAAATTGTCATTTTTCAGTATCTTAGGGGTATTTCGAGAAAGATGCTTTAGGCAATGTAAAACTGGAGGTTTTAAGCTCAAATTTTGTCAGGCACTGAAATTTGGTATTCTAATTATAATAAGGACGGTTTGGTTAGTATTGGCCCCATTAAGAAATTTGAGAAATTTTGCATGTCAGGACTCAGACAAAATGGCCATTTTTCAGTATCTTAGGGGTATTTCAAGAAAGATGCTTTAGGCAATGTAAAAGTGGAGCTTTTCAGCTGAAATTTCGTCAGGCACTCAATTTTTGTATTCTTATTATCATAAGGACGGTTTGGTTAGTATTGGACACATTAAGAAATTTGAGAAATTTTGCATGTCAGTATCTTAGGGGTATTTTGAGAAAGTTGCTTTAGGCAATGTAAAAGTGGAGCTTTTCAGCTCAAATTTCGTGAGGCACTCAAATTTGGTATGCTGATTATAATAAGGACGGTTTGGTTAGTATTAGCCCCATTAAGAAATTTGAGAAATTTTGCATGTCAGGACTCAGACAAAATGGCCATTTTTCAGTATCTTAGGGGTATTTCAAGAAAGACGCTTTATGCAATGTAAAAGTGGAGCTTTTAAGCTCAAATTTTGTCAGGCACTCAAATTTGGTATTCTAATTAAAATAAGGACGGTTTTCTTAGTATTTGACACATCAAGAAATTTGAGAAATTTTGCATGTCGGGACTCAGACAAAATGGCCATTTTTCAGTATCTTAGGGGTATTTCAAGAAAGATGCTTTAGGCAATGTAAAAGTGGAGCTTTTCAGCTCAAATTTCGTCAGGCACTCAAATTTGGTATGCTGATTATAATAAGGCGGTTTGGTTAGTATTGGACATATCAAGAAATTTTAGAAATTTTGCATGTCAGGAGTCAGACAAAATTGTCATTTTTCAGTATCTTAGGGGTATTTCAAGAAAGATGCTTTAGGCAATGTAAAAGTGGAGCTTTTAAGCTCAAATTTTGTCAGGCACTCAAATTTGGTATTCTAATTATAATAAGGACGGTTTTCTTAGTATTTGACACATAAAGAAATTTTACAAATTTTGCATGTCCGGACTCAGAGAAAATGGCCATTTTTATATCTTTTAGGCATATTTAAAGAAAGTTTCCTTAGGATAGAAAAAGTGGAGGTTTTGAGGCAAAATTTTGTCAGGCACTCTAATTTGGTATTCTAATTATAATAAGGACAGTTTTCTTAGTATTTGACACATCAAGAAATTTGACAAATTTTGCATGTCACGAATCAGACAAAATGGTCATTTTTCAGTATCTTAGGGGTATTTCGAGAAAGTTGCTTTAGCCAATGTAAAAGTGGAGCTTTTCAGCTCAAATTTCATCAGACACTCAAATTTGGTATTCTGATTATTATAACGGCGGTTTGGGTAGTATTGGATACATCAAGAAATTTTGCATGTCCGGACTCATGCAAAGTGGCCATTTTTCGATATTTTAGGCATATATCAAGAAAGTTGCCTTAGGCAAGGAAAAAGTGGAGGTTTTGAGGCAAAATTTTGTCAGGCACTCTAATTTGGTATGCTGATTATAATAAGGACGGTTTAATTAGTATTGGCCCCATTAAGAAATTTTAGAAATTTTGCATGTCAGGAGTCAGACAAAATGGCCATTTTTCAGTATCTTAGGGGTATTTCAAGAAAGATGCTTTAGGCAATGTAAAAGTGGAGCTTTTCAGTTGAAATTTCGTCAGGCACTCAATTTTTGTATTCTTATTATCATAAGGACGATTTGGTTAGTATTGGACACATTAAGAAATTTGAGAAATTTTTCATGTCAGGAGTCAGACAAAATGGTCATTTTTCAGTATGTTTGGGGTATTTTGAGAAAGTTGCTTTAGGCAATGTAAAAGTGGAGCTTTTCAGCTCAATTTTCGTGAGGCACTCAAATTTGGTATGCTGATTATAATAAGGACAGTTTAATTAGTATTGGCCCCATTAAGAAATTTGAGAAATTTTGCATGTCAGGACTCAGACAAAATGGCCATTTTTCAGTATCTTAGGGGTATTTCAAAAAAGATGCTTTATGCAATGTAAAAGTGGAGCTTTTCAGCTCAAATTTCGCCAGGGACTCAAATTTGGTATTCTAATGATAATAAGGACGGTTTGGTTAGTATTGGACACATCAAGAAATTTGAGAAATTTTTCATGTCCGGACTCAGACAAAATGGCCATTTTTCAGTATCTTAGGGGTATTTCAAGAAAGATGCTTTAGGCAATGTAAAAGTGGAGCTTTTCAGCTGAAATTTCATCAGGCACTCAAATTTGGTATTCTAATGATAATAAGGACGGTTTGGTTAGTATTGGACACATCAAGAAATTTGAGAAATTTTTCATGTCCGGACTCAGACAAAATGGCCATTTTTCAGTATCTTAGGGGTATTTCAAGAAAGATGCTTTAGGCAATGTAAAAGTGGAGCTTTTCAGCTGAAATTTCATCAGGCACTCAAATTTGGTATTCTAATTATAATAAGGACGGTTTGGTTAGTATTGGACACATCAAGAAATTTGAGAAATTTTTCATGTCCGGACTCAGACAAAATGGTCATTTTTCAGTATGTTAGGGGTATTTCGAGAAAGTTGCTTTAGGCAATGTAAAAGTGGAGCTTTTCAGCTCAAATTTCATCAGGCACTCAAATTTGGTATTCTGATTATAATAAGGACGGTTTGGGTAGTATTGGACACATCAAGAAATTTGAGAAATTTTGCATATCGGGACTCATGCAAAATGGCCATTTTCGATATTTTAGGCATATATCAAGAAAGTTGCCTTAGGTAGGGAAAAAGTGGAGGTTTTGAGGCAAAATTTTGTCACGCACTCTAATTTGGTATTGTGATGATAATAAGGACGGTTTTGTTAGTATTTGACACATGAACAAATTTTGCATGTCAGGATTCCGACAAAATGGCCAATTTTCAGTATCTTAGGGGTATTTCAAGAAAGATGCTTTAGGCAATGTAAAAGTGGAGCTTTTCAGCTCAAATTTCGCCAGGGACTCAAATTTGGTATTCTATTATAATAAGGACGGTTTGGTTAGCATTGGACACATCAAGAAATTTGAGAAATTTTGCATGTCAGGACTCAGACAAAATGGCCATTTTTCAGTATCTTAGGGGTATTTCAAGAAAGATGCTTTAGGCAATGTAAAAGTGGAGCTTTTAAGCTCAAATTTCGTCAGGCACTCAAATTTGCTATTCTAATTATAATATGGACGGTTTTGTTAGTATTGGACACATTAAGAAATTTGAGAAATTTTGCATGTCCGGATTCAGACAAAATGGTCATTTTTCAGTATTTTGGGGATATTTTGAGAAATTTGCTTTAGGCAATGTAAAAGTGGAGCTTTTCAGCTCAAATTTCGTCAGGCACTAAATTTTTGTATTCTTATTATCATAAGGACGGTTTGGTTAGTATTGCACACATCAACAAATTTGAGAAATTTTGCATGTCCGGACTCATGGAAAATGGCCATTTTTCGATATTTTAGGCATATTTAAAGAAAGTTTCCTTAGGATAGAAAAAGTGGAGGTTTTGAGGCGAAATTTTTTCAGGCACCCCAATTTGGCACCCCGACGACAACAAGGATGGTTTTGTTAGTATTTGACACATCGACAAATTTTGCATGTGAGGATTCAGACAAAATTGTCATTTTTCAGTATCTTAGGGGTATTTCGAGAAAGATGCTTTAGGCAATGTAAAAGTGGAGGTTTTAAGCTCAAATTTTGTCAGGCACTGAAATTTGGTATTCTAATTATAATAAGGACGGTTTGGTTAGTATTGGCCCCATTAAGAAATTTGAGAAATTTTGCATGTCAGGACTCAGACAAAATGGCCATTTTTCAGTATCTTAGGGGTATTTCAAGAAAGATGCTTTAGGCAATGTAAAAGTGGAGCTTTTCAGCTGAAATTTCGTCAGGCACTCAATTTTTGTATTCTTATTATCATAAGGACGGTTTGGTTAGTATTGGACACATTAAGAAATTTGAGAAATTTTGCATGTCAGTATCTTAGGGGTATTTTGAGAAAGTTGCTTTAGGCAATGTAAAAGTGGAGCTTTTCAGCTCAAATTTCGTGAGGCACTCAAATTTGGTATGCTGATTATAATAAGGACGGTTTGGTTAGTATTAGCCCCATTAAGAAATTTGAGAAATTTTGCATGTCAGGACTCAGACAAAATGGCCATTTTTCAGTATCTTAGGGGTATTTCAAGAAAGACGCTTTATGCAATGTAAAAGTGGAGCTTTTAAGCTCAAATTTTGTCAGGCACTCAAATTTGGTATTCTAATTAAAATAAGGACGGTTTTCTTAGTATTTGACACATCAAGAAATTTGAGAAATTTTGCATGTCGGGACTCAGACAAAATGGCCATTTTTCAGTATCTTAGGGGTATTTCAAGAAAGATGCTTTAGGCAATGTAAAAGTGGAGCTTTTCAGCTCAAATTTCGTCAGGCACTCAAATTTGGTATGCTGATTATAATAAGGCGGTTTGGTTAGTATTGGACATATCAAGAAATTTTAGAAATTTTGCATGTCAGGAGTCAGACAAAATTGTCATTTTTCAGTATCTTAGGGGTATTTCAAGAAAGATGCTTTAGGCAATGTAAAAGTGGAGCTTTTAAGCTCAAATTTTGTCAGGCACTCAAATTTGGTATTCTAATTATAATAAGGACGGTTTTCTTAGTATTTGACACATAAAGAAATTTTACAAATTTTGCATGTCCGGACTCAGAGAAAATGGCCATTTTTATATCTTTTAGGCATATTTAAAGAAAGTTTCCTTAGGATAGAAAAAGTGGAGGTTTTGAGGCAAAATTTTGTCAGGCACTCTAATTTGGTATTCTAATTATAATAAGGACAGTTTTCTTAGTATTTGACACATCAAGAAATTTGACAAATTTTGCATGTCACGAATCAGACAAAATGGTCATTTTTCAGTATCTTGGGGGTATTTCGAGAAAGTTGCTTTAGCCAATGTAAAAGTGGAGCTTTTCAGCTCAAATTTCATCAGACACTCAAATTTGGTATTCTGATTATTATAACGGCGGTTTGGGTAGTATTGGATACATCAAGAAATTTTGCATGTCCGGACTCATGCAAAGTGGCCATTTTTCGATATTTTAGGCATATATCAAGAAAGTTGCCTTAGGCAAGGAAAAAGTGGAGGTTTTGAGGCAAAATTTTGTCAGGCACTCTAATTTGGTATGCTGATTATAATAAGGACGGTTTTATTAGTATTGGCCCCATTAAGAAATTTGAGAAATTTTGCATGTCAGGACTCAGACAAAATGGCCATTTTTCAGTATCTTAGGGGTATTTCAAGAAAGACGCTTTATGCAATGTAAAAGTGGAGCTTTTAAGCTCAAATTTTGTCAGGCACTCAAATTTGGTATTCTAATTAAAATAAGGACGGTTTTCTTAGTATTTGACACATCAAGAAATTTGAGAAATTTTGCATGTCGGGACTCAGACAAAATGGCCATTTTTCAGTATCTTAGGGGTATTTCAAGAAAGATGCTTTAGGCAATGTAAAAGTGGAGCTTTTCAGCTCAAATTTCGTCAGGCACTCAAATTTGGTATGCTGATTATAATAAGGCGGTTTGGTTAGTATTGGACATATCAAGAAATTTTAGAAATTTTGCATGTCAGGAGTCAGACAAAATTGTCATTTTTCAGTATCTTAGGGGTATTTCAAGAAAGATGCTTTAGGCAATGTAAAAGTGGAGCTTTTAAGCTCAAATTTTGTCAGGCACTCAAATTTGGTATTCTAATTATAATAAGGACGGTTTTCTTAGTATTTGACACATAAAGAAATTTTACAAATTTTGCATGTCCGGACTCAGAGAAAATGGCCATTTTTATATCTTTTAGGCATATTTAAAGAAAGTTTCCTTAGGATAGAAAAAGTGGAGGTTTTGAGGCAAAATTTTGTCAGGCACTCTAATTTGGTATTCTAATTATAATAAGGACAGTTTTCTTAGTATTTGACACATCAAGAAATTTGACAAATTTTGCATGTCACGAATCAGACAAAATGGTCATTTTTCAGTATCTTAGGGGTATTTCGAGAAAGTTGCTTTAGCCAATGTAAAAGTGGAGCTTTTCAGCTCAAATTTCATCAGACACTCAAATTTGGTATTCTGATTATTATAACGGCGGTTTGGGTAGTATTGGATACATCAAGAAATTTTGCATGTCCGGACTCATGCAAAGTGGCCATTTTTCGATATTTTAGGCATATATCAAGAAAGTTGCCTTAGGCAAGGAAAAAGTGGAGGTTTTGAGGCAAAATTTTGTCAGGCACTCTAATTTGGTATGCTGATTATAATAAGGACGGTTTAATTAGTATTGGCCCCATTAAGAAATTTTAGAAATTTTGCATGTCAGGAGTCAGACAAAATGGCCATTTTTCAGTATCTTAGGGGTATTTCAAGAAAGATGCTTTAGGCAATGTAAAAGTGGAGCTTTTCAGTTGAAATTTCGTCAGGCACTCAATTTTTGTATTCTTATTATCATAAGGACGATTTGGTTAGTATTGGACACATTAAGAAATTTGAGAAATTTTTCATGTCAGGAGTCAGACAAAATGGTCATTTTTCAGTATGTTTGGGGTATTTTGAGAAAGTTGCTTTAGGCAATGTAAAAGTGGAGCTTTTCAGCTCAATTTTCGTGAGGCACTCAAATTTGGTATGCTGATTATAATAAGGACAGTTTAATTAGTATTGGCCCCATTAAGAAATTTGAGAAATTTTGCATGTCAGGACTCAGACAAAATGGCCATTTTTCAGTATCTTAGGGGTATTTCAAAAAAGATGCTTTATGCAATGTAAAAGTGGAGCTTTTCAGCTCAAATTTCGCCAGGGACTCAAATTTGGTATTCTAATGATAATAAGGACGGTTTGGTTAGTATTGGACACATCAAGAAATTTGAGAAATTTTTCATGTCCGGACTCAGACAAAATGGCCATTTTTCAGTATCTTAGGGGTATTTCAAGAAAGATGCTTTAGGCAATGTAAAAGTGGAGCTTTTCAGCTGAAATTTCATCAGGCACTCAAATTTGGTATTCTAATGATAATAAGGACGGTTTGGTTAGTATTGGACACATCAAGAAATTTGAGAAATTTTTCATGTCCGGACTCAGACAAAATGGCCATTTTTCAGTATCTTAGGGGTATTTCAAGAAAGATGCTTTAGGCAATGTAAAAGTGGAGCTTTTCAGCTGAAATTTCATCAGGCACTCAAATTTGGTATTCTAATTATAATAAGGACGGTTTGGTTAGTATTGGACACATCAAGAAATTTGAGAAATTTTTCATGTCCGGACTCAGACAAAATGGTCATTTTTCAGTATGTTAGGGGTATTTCGAGAAAGTTGCTTTAGGCAATGTAAAAGTGGAGCTTTTCAGCTCAAATTTCATCAGGCACTCAAATTTGGTATTCTGATTATAATAAGGACGGTTTGGGTAGTATTGGACACATCAAGAAATTTGAGAAATTTTGCATATCGGGACTCATGCAAAATGGCCATTTTCGATATTTTAGGCATATATCAAGAAAGTTGCCTTAGGTAGGGAAAAAGTGGAGGTTTTGAGGCAAAATTTTGTCACGCACTCTAATTTGGTATTGTGATGATAATAAGGACGGTTTTGTTAGTATTTGACACATGAACAAATTTTGCATGTCAGGATTCCGACAAAATGGCCAATTTTCAGTATCTTAGGGGTATTTCAAGAAAGATGCTTTAGGCAATGTAAAAGTGGAGCTTTTCAGCTCAAATTTCGCCAGGGACTCAAATTTGGTATTCTATTATAATAAGGACGGTTTGGTTAGCATTGGACACATCAAGAAATTTGAGAAATTTTGCATGTCAGGACTCAGACAAAATGGCCATTTTTCAGTATCTTAGGGGTATTTCAAGAAAGATGCTTTAGGCAATGTAAAAGTGGAGCTTTTAAGCTCAAATTTCGTCAGGCACTCAAATTTGCTATTCTAATTATAATATGGACGGTTTTGTTAGTATTGGACACATTAAGAAATTTGAGAAATTTTGCATGTCCGGATTCAGACAAAATGGTCATTTTTCAGTATTTTGGGGATATTTTGAGAAATTTGCTTTAGGCAATGTAAAAGTGGAGCTTTTCAGCTCAAATTTCGTCAGGCACTAAATTTTTGTATTCTTATTATCATAAGGACGGTTTGGTTAGTATTGCACACATCAACAAATTTGAGAAATTTTGCATGTCCGGACTCATGGAAAATGGCCATTTTTCGATATTTTAGGCATATTTAAAGAAAGTTTCCTTAGGATAGAAAAAGTGGAGGTTTTGAGGCGAAATTTTTTCAGGCACCCCAATTTGGCACCCCGACGACAACAAGGATGGTTTTGTTAGTATTTGACACATCGACAAATTTTGCATGTGAGGATTCAGACAAAATTGTCATTTTTCAGTATCTTAGGGGTATTTCGAGAAAGATGCTTTAGGCAATGTAAAAGTGGAGGTTTTAAGCTCAAATTTTGTCAGGCACTGAAATTTGGTATTCTAATTATAATAAGGACGGTTTGGTTAGTATTGGCCCCATTAAGAAATTTGAGAAATTTTGCATGTCAGGACTCAGACAAAATGGCCATTTTTCAGTATCTTAGGGGTATTTCAAGAAAGATGCTTTAGGCAATGTAAAAGTGGAGCTTTTCAGCTGAAATTTCGTCAGGCACTCAATTTTTGTATTCTTATTATCATAAGGACGGTTTGGTTAGTATTGGACACATTAAGAAATTTGAGAAATTTTGCATGTCAGTATCTTAGGGGTATTTTGAGAAAGTTGCTTTAGGCAATGTAAAAGTGGAGCTTTTCAGCTCAAATTTCGTGAGGCACTCAAATTTGGTATGCTGATTATAATAAGGACGGTTTGGTTAGTATTAGCCCCATTAAGAAATTTGAGAAATTTTGCATGTCAGGACTCAGACAAAATGGCCATTTTTCAGTATCTTAGGGGTATTTCAAGAAAGACGCTTTATGCAATGTAAAAGTGGAGCTTTTAAGCTCAAATTTCGCCAGGGACTCAAATTTGGTATTCTAATGATAATAAGGACGGTTTGGTTAGTATTGGACACATCAAGAAATTTGAGAAATTTTTCATGTCCGGACTCAGACAAAATGGCCATTTTTCAGTATCTTAGGGGTATTTCAAGAAAGATGCTTTAGGCAATGTAAAAGTGGAGCTTTTCAGCTGAAATTTCATCAGGCACTCAAATTTGGTATTCTAATGATAATAAGGACGGTTTGGTTAGTATTGGACACATCAAGAAATTTGAGAAATTTTTCATGTCCGGACTCAGACAAAATGGCCATTTTTCAGTATCTTAGGGGTATTTCAAGAAAGATGCTTTAGGCAATGTAAAAGTGGAGCTTTTCAGCTGAAATTTCATCAGGCACTCAAATTTGGTATTCTAATTATAATAAGGACGGTTTGGTTAGTATTGGACACATCAAGAAATTTGAGAAATTTTTCATGTCCGGACTCAGACAAAATGGTCATTTTTCAGTATGTTAGGGGTATTTCGAGAAAGTTGCTTTAGGCAATGTAAAAGTGGAGCTTTTCAGCTCAAATTTCATCAGGCACTCAAATTTGGTATTCTGATTATAATAAGGACGGTTTGGGTAGTATTGGACACATCAAGAAATTTGAGAAATTTTGCATATCGGGACTCATGCAAAATGGCCATTTTCGATATTTTAGGCATATATCAAGAAAGTTGCCTTAGGTAGGGAAAAAGTGGAGGTTTTGAGGCAAAATTTTGTCACGCACTCTAATTTGGTATTGTGATGATAATAAGGACGGTTTTGTTAGTATTTGACACATGAACAAATTTTGCATGTCAGGATTCCGACAAAATGGCCAATTTTCAGTATCTTAGGGGTATTTCAAGAAAGATGCTTTAGGCAATGTAAAAGTGGAGCTTTTCAGCTCAAATTTCGCCAGGGACTCAAATTTGGTATTCTATTATAATAAGGACGGTTTGGTTAGCATTGGACACATCAAGAAATTTGAGAAATTTTGCATGTCAGGACTCAGACAAAATGGCCATTTTTCAGTATCTTAGGGGTATTTCAAGAAAGATGCTTTAGGCAATGTAAAAGTGGAGCTTTTAAGCTCAAATTTCGTCAGGCACTCAAATTTGCTATTCTAATTATAATATGGACGGTTTTGTTAGTATTGGACACATTAAGAAATTTGAGAAATTTTGCATGTCCGGATTCAGACAAAATGGTCATTTTTCAGTATTTTGGGGATATTTTGAGAAATTTGCTTTAGGCAATGTAAAAGTGGAGCTTTTCAGCTCAAATTTCGTCAGGCACTAAATTTTTGTATTCTTATTATCATAAGGACGGTTTGGTTAGTATTGCACACATCAACAAATTTGAGAAATTTTGCATGTCCGGACTCATGGAAAATGGCCATTTTTCGATATTTTAGGCATATTTAAAGAAAGTTTCCTTAGGATAGAAAAAGTGGAGGTTTTGAGGCGAAATTTTTTCAGGCACCCCAATTTGGCACCCCGACGACAACAAGGATGGTTTTGTTAGTATTTGACACATCGACAAATTTTGCATGTGAGGATTCAGACAAAATTGTCATTTTTCAGTATCTTAGGGGTATTTCGAGAAAGATGCTTTAGGCAATGTAAAAGTGGAGGTTTTAAGCTCAAATTTTGTCAGGCACTGAAATTTGGTATTCTAATTATAATAAGGACGGTTTGGTTAGTATTGGCCCCATTAAGAAATTTGAGAAATTTTGCATGTCAGGACTCAGACAAAATGGCCATTTTTCAGTATCTTAGGGGTATTTCAAGAAAGATGCTTTAGGCAATGTAAAAGTGGAGCTTTTCAGCTGAAATTTCGTCAGGCACTCAATTTTTGTATTCTTATTATCATAAGGACGGTTTGGTTAGTATTGGACACATTAAGAAATTTGAGAAATTTTGCATGTCAGTATCTTAGGGGTATTTTGAGAAAGTTGCTTTAGGCAATGTAAAAGTGGAGCTTTTCAGCTCAAATTTCGTGAGGCACTCAAATTTGGTATGCTGATTATAATAAGGACGGTTTGGTTAGTATTAGCCCCATTAAGAAATTTGAGAAATTTTGCATGTCAGGACTCAGACAAAATGGCCATTTTTCAGTATCTTAGGGGTATTTCAAGAAAGACGCTTTATGCAATGTAAAAGTGGAGCTTTTAAGCTCAAATTTTGTCAGGCACTCAAATTTGGTATTCTAATTAAAATAAGGACGGTTTTCTTAGTATTTGACACATCAAGAAATTTGAGAAATTTTGCATGTCGGGACTCAGACAAAATGGCCATTTTTCAGTATCTTAGGGGTATTTCAAGAAAGATGCTTTAGGCAATGTAAAAGTGGAGCTTTTCAGCTCAAATTTCGTCAGGCACTCAAATTTGGTATGCTGATTATAATAAGGCGGTTTGGTTAGTATTGGACATATCAAGAAATTTTAGAAATTTTGCATGTCAGGAGTCAGACAAAATTGTCATTTTTCAGTATCTTAGGGGTATTTCAAGAAAGATGCTTTAGGCAATGTAAAAGTGGAGCTTTTAAGCTCAAATTTTGTCAGGCACTCAAATTTGGTATTCTAATTATAATAAGGACGGTTTTCTTAGTATTTGACACATAAAGAAATTTTACAAATTTTGCATGTCCGGACTCAGAGAAAATGGCCATTTTTATATCTTTTAGGCATATTTAAAGAAAGTTTCCTTAGGATAGAAAAAGTGGAGGTTTTGAGGCAAAATTTTGTCAGGCACTCTAATTTGGTATTCTAATTATAATAAGGACAGTTTTCTTAGTATTTGACACATCAAGAAATTTGACAAATTTTGCATGTCACGAATCAGACAAAATGGTCATTTTTCAGTATCTTAGGGGTATTTCGAGAAAGTTGCTTTAGCCAATGTAAAAGTGGAGCTTTTCAGCTCAAATTTCATCAGACACTCAAATTTGGTATTCTGATTATTATAACGGCGGTTTGGGTAGTATTGGATACATCAAGAAATTTTGCATGTCCGGACTCATGCAAAGTGGCCATTTTTCGATATTTTAGGCATATATCAAGAAAGTTGCCTTAGGCAAGGAAAAAGTGGAGGTTTTGAGGCAAAATTTTGTCAGGCACTCTAATTTGGTATGCTGATTATAATAAGGACGGTTTAATTAGTATTGGCCCCATTAAGAAATTTTAGAAATTTTGCATGTCAGGAGTCAGACAAAATGGCCATTTTTCAGTATCTTAGGGGTATTTCAAGAAAGATGCTTTAGGCAATGTAAAAGTGGAGCTTTTCAGTTGAAATTTCGTCAGGCACTCAATTTTTGTATTCTTATTATCATAAGGACGATTTGGTTAGTATTGGACACATTAAGAAATTTGAGAAATTTTTCATGTCAGGAGTCAGACAAAATGGTCATTTTTCAGTATGTTTGGGGTATTTTGAGAAAGTTGCTTTAGGCAATGTAAAAGTGGAGCTTTTCAGCTCAATTTTCGTGAGGCACTCAAATTTGGTATGCTGATTATAATAAGGACAGTTTAATTAGTATTGGCCCCATTAAGAAATTTGAGAAATTTTGCATGTCAGGACTCAGACAAAATGGCCATTTTTCAGTATCTTAGGGGTATTTCAAAAAAGATGCTTTATGCAATGTAAAAGTGGAGCTTTTCAGCTCAAATTTCGCCAGGGACTCAAATTTGGTATTCTAATGATAATAAGGACGGTTTGGTTAGTATTGGACACATCAAGAAATTTGAGAAATTTTTCATGTCCGGACTCAGACAAAATGGCCATTTTTCAGTATCTTAGGGGTATTTCAAGAAAGATGCTTTAGGCAATGTAAAAGTGGAGCTTTTCAGCTGAAATTTCATCAGGCACTCAAATTTGGTATTCTAATGATAATAAGGACGGTTTGGTTAGTATTGGACACATCAAGAAATTTGAGAAATTTTTCATGTCCGGACTCAGACAAAATGGCCATTTTTCAGTATCTTAGGGGTATTTCAAGAAAGATGCTTTAGGCAATGTAAAAGTGGAGCTTTTCAGCTGAAATTTCATCAGGCACTCAAATTTGGTATTCTAATTATAATAAGGACGGTTTGGTTAGTATTGGACACATCAAGAAATTTGAGAAATTTTTCATGTCCGGACTCAGACAAAATGGTCATTTTTCAGTATGTTAGGGGTATTTCGAGAAAGTTGCTTTAGGCAATGTAAAAGTGGAGCTTTTCAGCTCAAATTTCATCAGGCACTCAAATTTGGTATTCTGATTATAATAAGGACGGTTTGGGTAGTATTGGACACATCAAGAAATTTGAGAAATTTTGCATATCGGGACTCATGCAAAATGGCCATTTTCGATATTTTAGGCATATATCAAGAAAGTTGCCTTAGGTAGGGAAAAAGTGGAGGTTTTGAGGCAAAATTTTGTCACGCACTCTAATTTGGTATTGTGATGATAATAAGGACGGTTTTGTTAGTATTTGACACATGAACAAATTTTGCATGTCAGGATTCCGACAAAATGGCCAATTTTCAGTATCTTAGGGGTATTTCAAGAAAGATGCTTTAGGCAATGTAAAAGTGGAGCTTTTCAGCTCAAATTTCGCCAGGGACTCAAATTTGGTATTCTATTATAATAAGGACGGTTTGGTTAGCATTGGACACATCAAGAAATTTGAGAAATTTTGCATGTCAGGACTCAGACAAAATGGCCATTTTTCAGTATCTTAGGGGTATTTCAAGAAAGATGCTTTAGGCAATGTAAAAGTGGAGCTTTTAAGCTCAAATTTCGTCAGGCACTCAAATTTGCTATTCTAATTATAATATGGACGGTTTTGTTAGTATTGGACACATTAAGAAATTTGAGAAATTTTGCATGTCCGGATTCAGACAAAATGGTCATTTTTCAGTATTTTGGGGATATTTTGAGAAATTTGCTTTAGGCAATGTAAAAGTGGAGCTTTTCAGCTCAAATTTCGTCAGGCACTAAATTTTTGTATTCTTATTATCATAAGGACGGTTTGGTTAGTATTGCACACATCAACAAATTTGAGAAATTTTGCATGTCCGGACTCATGGAAAATGGCCATTTTTCGATATTTTAGGCATATTTAAAGAAAGTTTCCTTAGGATAGAAAAAGTGGAGGTTTTGAGGCGAAATTTTTTCAGGCACCCCAATTTGGCACCCCGACGACAACAAGGATGGTTTTGTTAGTATTTGACACATCGACAAATTTTGCATGTGAGGATTCAGACAAAATTGTCATTTTTCAGTATCTTAGGGGTATTTCGAGAAAGATGCTTTAGGCAATGTAAAAGTGGAGGTTTTAAGCTCAAATTTTGTCAGGCACTGAAATTTGGTATTCTAATTATAATAAGGACGGTTTGGTTAGTATTGGCCCCATTAAGAAATTTGAGAAATTTTGCATGTCAGGACTCAGACAAAATGGCCATTTTTCAGTATCTTAGGGGTATTTCAAGAAAGATGCTTTAGGCAATGTAAAAGTGGAGCTTTTCAGCTGAAATTTCGTCAGGCACTCAATTTTTGTATTCTTATTATCATAAGGACGGTTTGGTTAGTATTGGACACATTAAGAAATTTGAGAAATTTTGCATGTCAGTATCTTAGGGGTATTTTGAGAAAGTTGCTTTAGGCAATGTAAAAGTGGAGCTTTTCAGCTCAAATTTCGTGAGGCACTCAAATTTGGTATGCTGATTATAATAAGGACGGTTTGGTTAGTATTAGCCCCATTAAGAAATTTGAGAAATTTTGCATGTCAGGACTCAGACAAAATGGCCATTTTTCAGTATCTTAGGGGTATTTCAAGAAAGACGCTTTATGCAATGTAAAAGTGGAGCTTTTAAGCTCAAATTTTGTCAGGCACTCAAATTTGGTATTCTAATTAAAATAAGGACGGTTTTCTTAGTATTTGACACATCAAGAAATTTGAGAAATTTTGCATGTCGGGACTCAGACAAAATGGCCATTTTTCAGTATCTTAGGGGTATTTCAAGAAAGATGCTTTAGGCAATGTAAAAGTGGAGCTTTTCAGCTCAAATTTCGTCAGGCACTCAAATTTGGTATGCTGATTATAATAAGGCGGTTTGGTTAGTATTGGACATATCAAGAAATTTTAGAAATTTTGCATGTCAGGAGTCAGACAAAATTGTCATTTTTCAGTATCTTAGGGGTATTTCAAGAAAGATGCTTTAGGCAATGTAAAAGTGGAGCTTTTAAGCTCAAATTTTGTCAGGCACTCAAATTTGGTATTCTAATTATAATAAGGACGGTTTTCTTAGTATTTGACACATAAAGAAATTTTACAAATTTTGCATGTCCGGACTCAGAGAAAATGGCCATTTTTATATCTTTTAGGCATATTTAAAGAAAGTTTCCTTAGGATAGAAAAAGTGGAGGTTTTGAGGCAAAATTTTGTCAGGCACTCTAATTTGGTATTCTAATTATAATAAGGACAGTTTTATTAGTATTTGACACATCAAGAAATTTGACAAATTTTGCATGTCACGAAATAGACAAAATGGTCATTTTTCAGTATCTTGGGGGTATTTCGAGAAAGTTGCTTTAGCCAATGTAAAAGTGGAGCTTTTCAGCTCAAATTTCATCAGACACTCAAATTTGGTATTCTGATTATTATAACGGCGGTTTGGGTAGTATTGGATACATCAAGAAATTTTGCATGTCCGGACTCATGCAAAGTGGCCATTTTTCGATATTTTAGGCATATATCAAGAAAGTTGCCTTAGGCAAGGAAAAAGTGGAGGTTTTGAGGCAAAATTTTGTCAGGCACTCTAATTTGGTATGCTGATTATAATAAGGACGGTTTTATTAGTATTGGCCCCATTAAGAAATTTGAGAAATTTTGCAGGTCAGGACTCAGACAAAATGGCCATTTTTCAGTATCTTAGGGGTATTTCAAGAAAGATGCTTTATGCAATGTAAAAGTGGAGCTTTTCAGCTCAAATTTCGCCAGGGACTCAAATTTGGTATTCTAATGATAATAAGGACGGTTTGGTTAGTATTGGACACATCAAGAAATTTGAGAAATTTTTCATGTCCGGACTCAGACAAAATGGCCATTTTTCAGTATCTTAGGGGTATTTCAAGAAAGATGCTTTAGGCAATGTAAAAGTGGAGCTTTTCAGCTGAAATTTCATCAGGCACTCAAATTTGGTATTCTAATTATAATAAGGACGGTTTGGTTAGTATTGGACACATCAAGAAATTTGAGAAATTTTTCATGTCCGGACTCAGACAAAATGGTCATTTTTCAGTATGTTAGGGGTATTTCGAGAAAGTTGCTTTAGGCAATGTAAAAGTGGAGCTTTTCAGCTGAAATTTCGTGAGGCACTCAAATTTGGTATGCTGATTATAATAAGGACGGTTTGGTTAGTATTCGACATATGAAGAAATTTTAGAAATTTTGCATGTCAGGAGTCAGACAAAATTGTCATTTTTCAGTATCTTAGGGGTATTTCAAGAAAGATGCTTTAGGCAATGTAAAAGTGGAGCTTTTAAGCTCAAATTTTGTCAGGCACTCAAATTTGGTATTCTAATTATAATAAGGACGGTTTTCTTAGTATTTGACACATCAAGAAATTTGACAAATTTTGCATGTTAGGAATCAGACAAAATTGTCATTTTTCAGTATCTTGGGGGTATTTCGAGAAAGTTGCTTTAGGCAATGTAAAAGTGGAGCTTTTCAGCTCAAATTTTGTCCAGCACTCAAATTTGGTACTCTAATTATAATAAGGACGGTTTTCTTAGTATTTGACACATCAAGAAATTTGACAAATTTTGCATGTCACGAATCAGACAAAATTGTCATTTTTCAGTATCTTGGGGGTATTTCGAGAAAGTTGCTTTAGCCAATGTAAAAGTGGAGCTTTTCAGCTCAAATTTCATCAGACACTCAAATTTGGTATTCTGATTATTATAACGGCGGTTTGGGTAGTATTGGATACATCAAGAAATTTTGCATGTCCGGACTCGTGCAAAGTGGCCATTTTTCTATATTTTAGGCATATATCAAGAAAGTTGCCTTAGGCAAGGAAAAAGTGGAGGTTTTGAGGCAAAATTTTGTCAGGCACTCTAATTTGGTATGCTGATTATAATAAGGACGGTTTAATTAGTATTGGCCCCATTAAGAAATTTTAGAAATTTTGCATGTCAGGAGTCAGACAAAATGGCCATTTTTCAGTATCTTAGGGGTATTTCAAGAAAGATGCTTTAGGCAATGTAAAAGTGGAGCTTTTCAGCTGAAATTTCGTCAGGCACTCAATTTTTGTATTCTTATTATCATAAGGACGGTTTGGTTAGTATTGGACACATTAAGAAATTTGAGAAATTTTGCATGTCAGTATCTTAGGGGTATTTTGAGAAAGTTGCTTTAGGCAATGTAAAAGTGGAGCTTTTCAGCTCAAATTTCGTGAGGCACTCAAATTTGGTATGCTGATTATAATAAGGACGGTTTGGTTAGTATTAGCCCCATTAAGAAATTTGAGAAATTTTGCATGTCAGGACTCAGACAAAATGGCCATTTTTCAGTATCTTAGGGGTATTTCAAGAAAGACGCTTTATGCAATGTAAAAGTGGAGCTTTTAAGCTCAAATTTTGTCAGGCACTCAAATTTGGTATTCTAATTAAAATAAGGACGGTTTTCTTAGTATTTGACACATCAAGAAATTTGAGAAATTTTGCATGTCGGGACTCAGACAAAATGGCCATTTTTCAGTATCTTAGGGGTATTTCAAGAAAGATGCTTTAGGCAATGTAAAAGTGGAGCTTTTCAGCTCAAATTTCGTCAGGCACTCAAATTTGG
Organism: Muricea muricata; assembly: GCA_963855995.1. Classification (NCBI taxonomy): domain Eukaryota; kingdom Metazoa; phylum Cnidaria; class Anthozoa; order Malacalcyonacea; family Plexauridae; genus Muricea; species Muricea muricata. Next base: position 82,334,841 of record OY979716.1, read on the forward strand.
TATGCTGATTATAATAAGGCGGTTTGGTTAGTATTGGACATATCAAGAAATTTTAGAAATTTTGCATGTCAGGAGTCAGACAAAATTGTCATTTTTCAGTATCTTAGGGGTATTTCAAGAAAGATGCTTTAGGCAATGTAAAAGTGGAGCTTTTAAGCTCAAATTTTGTCAGGCACTCAAATTTGGTATTCTAATTATAATAAGGACGGTTTTCTTAGTATTTGACACATAAAGAAATTTTACAAATTTTGCATGTCCGGACTCAGAGAAAATGGCCATTTTTATATCTTTTAGGCATATTTAAAGAAAGTTTCCTTAGGATAGAAAAAGTGGAGGTTTTGAGGCAAAATTTTGTCAGGCACTCTAATTTGGTATTCTAATTATAATAAGGACAGTTTTCTTAGTATTTGACACATCAAGAAATTTGACAAATTTTGCATGTCACGAATCAGACAAAATGGTCATTTTTCAGTATCTTGGGGGTATTTCGAGAAAGTTGCTTTAGCCAATGTAAAAGTGGAGCTTTTCAGCTCAAATTTCATCAGACACTCAAATTTGGTATTCTGATTATTATAACGGCGGTTTGGGTAGTATTGGATACATCAAGAAATTTTGCATGTCCGGACTCATGCAAAGTGGCCATTTTTCGATATTTTAGGCATATATCAAGAAAGTTTCCTTAGGCAAGGAAAAAGTGGAGGTTTTGAGGCAAAATTTTGTCAGGCACTCTAATTTGGTATGCTGATTATAATAAGGACGGTTTAATTAGTATTGGCCCCATTAAGAAATTTTAGAAATTTTGCATGTCAGGAGTCAGACAAAATGGCCATTTTTCAGTATCTTAGGGGTATTTCAAGAAAGATGCTTTAGGCAATGTAAAAGTGGAGCTTTTCAGTTGAAATTTCGTCAGGCACTCAATTTTTGTATTCTTATTATCATAAGGACGATTTGGTTAGTATTGGACACATTAAGAAATTTGAGAAATTTTTCATGTCAGGAGTCAGACAAAATGGTCATTTTTCAGTATGTTTGGGGTATTTTGAGAAAGTTGCTTTAGGCAATGTAAAAGTGGAGCTTTTCAGCTCAATTTTCGTGAGGCACTCAAATTTGGTATGCTGATTATAATAAGGACAGTTTAATTAGTATTGGCCCCATTAAGAAATTTGAGAAATTTTTCATGTCAGGACTCAGACAAAATGGCCATTTTTCAGTATCTTAGGGGTATTTCAAAAAAGATGCTTTATGCAATGTAAAAGTGGAGCTTTTCAGCTCAAATTTCGCCAGGGACTCAAATTTGGTATTCTAATGATAATAAGGACGGTTTGGTTAGTATTGGACACATCAAGAAATTTGAGAAATTTTTCATGTCCGGACTCAGACAAAATGGCCATTTTTCAGTATCTTAGGGGTATTTCAAGAAAGATGCTTTAGGCAATGTAAAAGTGGAGCTTTTCAGCCGAAATTTCATCAGGCACTCAAATTTGGTATTCTAATGATAATAAGGACGGTTTGGTTAGTATTGGACACATCAAGAAATTTGAGAAATTTTTCATGTCCGGACTCAGACAAAATGGCCATTTTTCAGTATCTTAGGGGTATTTCAAGAAAGATGCTTTAGGCAATGTAAAAGTGGAGCTTTTCAGCTGAAATTTCATCAGGCACTCAAATTTGGTATTCTAATTATAATAAGGACGGTTTGGTTAGTATTGGACACATCAAGAAATTTGAGAAATTTTTCATGTCCGGACTCAGACAAAATGGTCATTTTTCAGTATGTTAGGGGTATTTCGAGAAAGTTGCTTTAGGCAATGTAAAAGTGGAGCTTTTCAGCTCAAATTTCATCAGGCACTCAAATTTGGTATTCTGATTATAATAAGGACGGTTTGGGTAGTATTGGACACATCAAGAAATTTGAGAAATTTTGCATATCGGGACTCATGCAAAATGGCCATTTTCGATATTTTAGGCATATATCAAGAAAGTTGCCTTAGGTAGGGAAAAAGTGGAGGTTTTGAGGCAAAATTTTGTCACGCACTCTAATTTGGTATTGTGATGATAATAAGGACGGTTTTGTTAGTATTTGACACATGAACAAATTTTGCATGTCAGGATTCCGACAAAATGGCCAATTTTCAGTATCTTAGGGGTATTTCAAGAAAGATGCTTTAGGCAATGTAAAAGTGGAGCTTTTCAGCTCAAATTTCGCGAGGGACTCAAATTTGGTATTCTATTATAATAAGGACGGTTTGGTTAGCATTGGACACATCAAGAAATTTGAGAAATTTTGCATGTCAGGACTCAGACAAAATGGCCATTTTTCAGTATCTTAGGGGTATTTCAAGAAAGATGCTTTAGGCAATGTAAAAGTGGAGCTTTTAAGCTCAAATTTCGTCAGGCACTCAAATTTGCTATTCTAATTATAATATGGACGGTTTTGTTAGTATTGGACACATTAAGAAATTTGAGAAATTTTGCATGTCCGGATTCAGACAAAATGGTCATTTTTCAGTATTTTGGGGATATTTTGAGAAATTTGCTTTAGGCAATGTAAAAGTGGAGCTTTTCAGCTCAAATTTCGTCAGGCACTAAATTTTTGTATTCTTATTATCATAAGGACGGTTTGGTTAGTATTGCACACATCAACAAATTTGAGAAATTTTGCATGTCCGGACTCATGGAAAATGGCCATTTTTCGATATTTTAGGCATATTTAAAGAAAGTTTCCTTAGGATAGAAAAAGTGGAGGTTTTGAGGCGAAATTTTTTCAGGCACCCCAATTTGGCACCCCGACGACAACAAGGATGGTTTTGTTAGTATTTGACACATCGACAAATTTTGCATGTGAGGATTCAGACAAAATTGTCATTTTTCAGTATCTTAGGGGTATTTCGAGAAAGATGCTTTAGGCAATGTAAAAGTGGAGGTTTTAAGCTCAAATTTTGTCAGGCACTGAAATTTGGTATTCTAATTATAATAAGGACGGTTTGGTTAGTATTGGCCCCATTAAGAAATTTGAGAAATTTTGCATGTCAGGACTCAGACAAAATGGCCATTTTTCAGTATCTTAGGGGTATTTCAAGAAAGATGCTTTAGGCAATGTAAAAGTGGAGCTTTTCAGCTGAAATTTCGTCAGGCACTCAATTTTTGTATTCTTATTATCATAAGGACGGTTTGGTTAGTATTGGACACATTAAGAAATTTGAGAAATTTTGCATGTCAGTATCTTAGGGGTATTTTGAGAAAGTTGCTTTAGGCAATGTAAAAGTGGAGCTTTTCAGCTCAAATTTCGTGAGGCACTCAAATTTGGTATGCTGATTATAATAAGGACGGTTTGGTTAGTATTAGCCCCATTAAGAAATTTGAGAAATTTTGCATGTCAGGACTCAGACAAAATGGCCATTTTTCAGTATCTTAGGGGTATTTCAAGAAAGACGCTTTATGCAATGTAAAAGTGGAGCTTTTAAGCTCAAATTTTGTCAGGCACTCAAATTTGGTATTCTAATTAAAATAAGGACGGTTTTCTTAGTATTTGACACATCAAGAAATTTGAGAAATTTTGCATGTCGGGACTCAGACAAAATGGCCATTTTTCAGTATCTTAGGGGTATTTCAAGAAAGATGCTTTAGGCAATGTAAAAGTGGAGCTTTTCAGCTCAAATTTCGTCAGGCACTCAAATTTGGTATGCTGATTATAATAAGGCGGTTTGGTTAGTATTGGACATATCAAGAAATTTTAGAAATTTTGCATGTCAGGAGTCAGACAAAATTGTCATTTTTCAGTATCTTAGGGGTATTTCAAGAAAGATGCTTTAGGCAATGTAAAAGTGGAGCTTTTAAGCTCAAATTTTGTCAGGCACTCAAATTTGGTATTCTAATTATAATAAGGACGGTTTTCTTAGTATTTGACACATAAAGAAATTTTACAAATTTTGCATGTCCGGACTCAGAGAAAATGGCCATTTTTATATCTTTTAGGCATATTTAAAGAAAGTTTCCTTAGGATAGAAAAAGTGGAGGTTTTGAGGCAAAATTTTGTCAGGCACTCTAATTTGGTATTCTAATTATAATAAGGACAGTTTTCTTAGTATTTGACACATCAAGAAATTTGACAAATTTTGCATGTCACGAATCAGACAAAATGGTCATTTTTCAGTATCTTGGGGGTATTTCGAGAAAGTTGCTTTAGCCAATGTAAAAGTGGAGCTTTTCAGCTCAAATTTCATCAGACACTCAAATTTGGTATTCTGATTATTATAACGGCGGTTTGGGTAGTATTGGATACATCAAGAAATTTTGCATGTCCGGACTCATGCAAAGTGGCCATTTTTCGATATTTTAGGCATATATCAAGAAAGTTGCCTTAGGCAAGGAAAAAGTGGAGGTTTTGAGGCAAAATTTTGTCAGGCACTCTAATTTGGTATGCTGATTATAATAAGGACGGTTTGGTTAGTATTAGCCCCATTAAGAAATTTGAGAAATTTTGCATGTCAGGACTCAGACAAAATGGCCATTTTTCAGTATCTTAGGGGTATTTCAAGAAAGACGCTTTATGCAATGTAAAAGTGGAGCTTTTAAGCTCAAATTTTGTCAGGCACTCAAATTTGGTATTCTAATTAAAATAAGGACGGTTTTCTTAGTATTTGACACATCAAGAAATTTGAGAAATTTTGCATGTCGGGACTCAGACAAAATGGCCATTTTTCAGTATCTTAGGGGTATTTCAAGAAAGATGCTTTAGGCAATGTAAAAGTGGAGCTTTTCAGCTCAAATTTCGTCAGGCACTCAAATTTGGTATTCTAATTATAATAAGGACGGTTTGGTTAGTATTGGACACATCAAGAAATTTGAGAAATTTTTCATGTCCGGACTCAGACAAAATGGTCATTTTTCAGTATGTTAGGGGTATTTCGAGAAAGTTGCTTTAGGCAATGTAAAAGTGGAGCTTTTCAGCTGAAATTTCGTGAGGCACTCAAATTTGGTATGCTGATTATAATAAGGACGGTTTGGTTAGTATTCGACATATGAAGAAATTTTAGAAATTTTGCATGTCAGGAGTCAGACAAAATTGTCATTTTTCAGTATCTTAGGGGTATTTCAAGAAAGATGCTTTAGGCAATGTAAAAGTGGAGCTTTTAAGCTCAAATTTTGTCAGGCACTCAAATTTGGTATTCTAATTATAATAAGGACGGTTTTCTTAGTATTTGACACATAAAGAAATTTGACAAATTTTGCATGTTAGGAATCAGACAAAATTGTCATTTTTCAGTATCTTGGGGGTATTTTGAGAAAGTTGCTTTAGGCAATGTAAAAGTGGAGCTTTTCAGCTCAAATTTTGTCCAGCACTCAAATTTGGTACTCTAATTATAATAAGGACGGTTTTCTTAGTATTTGACACATCAAGAAATTTGACAAATTTTGCATGTCACGAATCAGACAAAATTGTCATTTTTCAGTATCTTGGGGGTATTTCGAGAAAGTTGCTTTAGCCAATGTAAAAGTGGAGCTTTTCAGCTCAAATTTCATCAGACACTCAAATTTGGTATTCTGATTATTATAACGGCGGTTTGGGTAGTATTGGATACATCAAGAAATTTTGCATGTCCGGACTCGTGCAAAGTGGCCATTTTTCTATATTTTAGGCATATATCAAGAAAGTTGCCTTAGGCAAGGAAAAAGTGGAGGTTTTGAGGCAAAATTTTGTCAGGCACTCTAATTTGGTATGCTGATTATAATAAGGACGGTTTAATTAGTATTGGCCCCATTAAGAAATTTTAGAAATTTTGCATGTCAGGAGTCAGACAAAATGGCCATTTTTCAGTATCTTAGGGGTATTTCAAGAAAGATGCTTTAGGCAATGTAAAAGTGGAGCTTTTCAGTTGAAATTTCGTCAGGCACTCAATTTTTGTATTCTTATTATCATAAGGACGATTTGGTTAGTATTGGACACATTAAGAAATTTGAGAAATTTTTCATGTCAGGAGTCAGACAAAATGGTCATTTTTCAGTATGTTTGGGGTATTTTGAGAAAGTTGCTTTAGGCAATGTAAAAGTGGAGCTTTTCAGCTCAATTTTCGTGAGGCACTCAAATTTGGTATGCTGATTATAATAAGGACAGTTTAATTAGTATTGGCCCCATTAAGAAATTTGAGAAATTTTGCATGTCAGGACTCAGACAAAATGGCCATTTTTCAGTATCTTAGGGGTATTTCAAAAAAGATGCTTTATGCAATGTAAAAGTGGAGCTTTTCAGCTCAAATTTCGCCAGGGACTCAAATTTGGTATTCTAATGATAATAAGGACGGTTTGGTTAGTATTGGACACATCAAGAAATTTGAGAAATTTTTCATGTCCGGACTCAGACAAAATGGCCATTTTTCAGTATCTTAGGGGTATTTCAAGAAAGATGCTTTAGGCAATGTAAAAGTGGAGCTTTTCAGCTGAAATTTCATCAGGCACTCAAATTTGGTATTCTAATGATAATAAGGACGGTTTGGTTAGTATTGGACACATCAAGAAATTTGAGAAATTTTTCATGTCCGGACTCAGACAAAATGGCCATTTTTCAGTATCTTAGGGGTATTTCAAGAAAGATGCTTTAGGCAATGTAAAAGTGGAGCTTTTCAGCTGAAATTTCATCAGGCACTCAAATTTGGTATTCTAATTATAATAAGGACGGTTTGGTTAGTATTGGACACATCAAGAAATTTGAGAAATTTTTCATGTCGGGACTCAGACAAAATGGTCATTTTTCAGTATGTTAGGGGTATTTCGAGAAAGTTGCTTTAGGCAATGTAAAAGTGGAGCTTTTCAGCTCAAATTTCATCAGGCACTCAAATTTGGTATTCTGATTATAATAAGGACGGTTTGGGTAGTATTGGACACATCAAGAAATTTGAGAAATTTTGCATATCGGGACTCATGCAAAATGGCCATTTTCGATATTTTAGGCATATATCAAGAAAGTTGCCTTAGGTAGGGAAAAAGTGGAGGTTTTGAGGCAAAATTTTGTCACGCACTCTAATTTGGTATTGTGATGATAATAAGGACGGTTTTGTTAGTATTTGACACATGAACAAATTTTGCATGTCAGGATTCCGACAAAATGGCCAATTTTCAGTATCTTAGGGGTATTTCAAGAAAGATGCTTTAGGCAATGTAAAAGTGGAGCTTTTCAGCTCAAATTTCGCGAGGGACTCAAATTTGGTATTCTATTATAATAAGGACGGTTTGGTTAGCATTGGACACATCAAGAAATTTGAGAAATTTTGCATGTCAGGACTCAGACAAAATGGCCATTTTTCAGTATCTTAGGGGTATTTCAAGAAAGATGCTTTAGGCAATGTAAAAGTGGAGCTTTTAAGCTCAAATTTCGTCAGGCACTCAAATTTGCTATTCTAATTATAATATGGACGGTTTTGTTAGTATTGGACACATTAAGAAATTTGAGAAATTTTGCATGTCCGGATTCAGACAAAATGGTCATTTTTCAGTATTTTGGGGATATTTTGAGAAATTTGCTTTAGGCAATGTAAAAGTGGAGCTTTTCAGCTCAAATTTCGTCAGGCACTAAATTTTTGTATTCTTATTATCATAAGGACGGTTTGGTTAGTATTGCACACATCAACAAATTTGAGAAATTTTGCATGTCCGGACTCATGGAAAATGGCCATTTTTCGATATTTTAGGCATATTTAAAGAAAGTTTCCTTAGGATAGAAAAAGTGGAGGTTTTGAGGCGAAATTTTTTCAGGCACCCCAATTTGGCACCCCGACGACAACAAGGATGGTTTTGTTAGTATTTGACACATCGACAAATTTTGCATGTGAGGATTCAGACAAAATTGTCATTTTTCAGTATCTTAGGGGTATTTCGAGAAAGATGCTTTAGGCAATGTAAAAGTGGAGGTTTTAAGCTCAAATTTTGTCAGGCACTGAAATTTGGTATTCTAATTATAATAAGGACGGTTTGGTTAGTATTGGCCCCATTAAGAAATTTGAGAAATTTTGCATGTCAGGACTCAGACAAAATGGCCATTTTTCAGTATCTTAGGGGTATTTCAAGAAAGATGCTTTAGGCAATGTAAAAGTGGAGCTTTTCAGCTGAAATTTCGTCAGGCACTCAATTTTTGTATTCTTATTATCATAAGGACGGTTTGGTTAGTATTGGACACATTAAGAAATTTGAGAAATTTTGCATGTCAGTATCTTAGGGGTATTTTGAGAAAGTTGCTTTAGGCAATGTAAAAGTGGAGCTTTTCAGCTCAAATTTCGTGAGGCACTCAAATTTGGTATGCTGATTATAATAAGGACGGTTTGGTTAGTATTAGCCCCATTAAGAAATTTGAGAAATTTTGCATGTCAGGACTCAGACAAAATGGCCATTTTTCAGTATCTTAGGGGTATTTCAAGAAAGACGCTTTATGCAATGTAAAAGTGGAGCTTTTAAGCTCAAATTTTGTCAGGCACTCAAATTTGGTATTCTAATTAAAATAAGGACGGTTTTCTTAGTATTTGACACATCAAGAAATTTGAGAAATTTTGCATGTCGGGACTCAGACAAAATGGCCATTTTTCAGTATCTTAGGGGTATTTCAAGAAAGATGCTTTAGGCAATGTAAAAGTGGAGCTTTTCAGCTCAAATTTCGTCAGGCACTCAAATTTGGTATGCTGATTATAATAAGGCGGTTTGGTTAGTATTGGACATATCAAGAAATTTTAGAAATTTTGCATGTCAGGAGTCAGACAAAATTGTCATTTTTCAGTATCTTAGGGGTATTTCAAGAAAGATGCTTTAGGCAATGTAAAAGTGGAGCTTTTAAGCTCAAATTTTGTCAGGCACTCAAATTTGGTATTCTAATTATAATAAGGACGGTTTTCTTAGTATTTGACACATAAAGAAATTTTACAAATTTTGCATGTCCGGACTCAGAGAAAATGGCCATTTTTATATCTTTTAGGCATATTTAAAGAAAGTTTCCTTAGGATAGAAAAAGTGGAGGTTTTGAGGCAAAATTTTGTCAGGCACTCTAATTTGGTATTCTAATTATAATAAGGACAGTTTTCTTAGTATTTGACACATCAAGAAATTTGACAAATTTTGCATGTCACGAATCAGACAAAATGGTCATTTTTCAGTATCTTGGGGGTATTTCGAGAAAGTTGCTTTAGCCAATGTAAAAGTGGAGCTTTTCAGCTCAAATTTCATCAGACACTCAAATTTGGTATTCTGATTATTATAACGGCGGTTTGGGTAGTATTGGATACATCAAGAAATTTTGCATGTCCGGACTCATGCAAAGTGGCCATTTTTCGATATTTTAGGCATATATCAAGAAAGTTGCCTTAGGCAAGGAAAAAGTGGAGGTTTTGAGGCAAAATTTTGTCAGGCACTCTAATTTGGTATGCTGATTATAATAAGGACGGTTTTATTAGTATTGGCCCCATTAAGAAATTTGAGAAATTTTGCAGGTCAGGACTCAGACAAAATGGCCATTTTTCAGTATCTTAGGGGTATTTCAAGAAAGATGCTTTATGCAATGTAAAAGTGGAGCTTTTCAGCTCAAATTTCGCCAGGGACTCAAATTTGGTATTCTAATGATAATAAGGACGGTTTGGTTAGTATTGGACACATCAAGAAATTTGAGAAATTTTTCATGTCCGGACTCAGACAAAATGGCCATTTTTCAGTATCTTAGGGGTATTTCAAGAAAGATGCTTTAGGCAATGTAAAAGTGGAGCTTTTCAGCTGAAATTTCATCAGGCACTCAAATTTGGTATTCTAATTATAATAAGGACGGTTTGGTTAGTATTGGACACATCAAGAAATTTGAGAAATTTTTCATGTCCGGACTCAGACAAAATGGTCATTTTTCAGTATGTTAGGGGTATTTCGAGAAAGTTGCTTTAGGCAATGTAAAAGTGGAGCTTTTCAGCTGAAATTTCGTGAGGCACTCAAATTTGGTATGCTGATTATAATAAGGACGGTTTGGTTAGTATTCGACATATGAAGAAATTTTAGAAATTTTGCATGTCAGGAGTCAGACAAAATTGTCATTTTTCAGTATCTTAGGGGTATTTCAAGAAAGATGCTTTAGGCAATGTAAAAGTGGAGCTTTTAAGCTCAAATTTTGTCAGGCACTCAAATTTGGTATTCTAATTATAATAAGGACGGTTTTCTTAGTATTTGACACATAAAGAAATTTGACAAATTTTGCATGTTAGGAATCAGACAAAATTGTCATTTTTCAGTATCTTGGGGGTATTTTGAGAAAGTTGCTTTAGGCAATGTAAAAGTGGAGCTTTTCAGCTCAAATTTTGTCCAGCACTCAAATTTGGTACTCTAATTATAATAAGGACGGTTTTCTTAGTATTTGACACATCAAGAAATTTGACAAATTTTGCATGTCACGAATCAGACAAAATTGTCATTTTTCAGTATCTTGGGGGTATTTCGAGAAAGTTGCTTTAGCCAATGTAAAAGTGGAGCTTTTCAGCTCAAATTTCATCAGACACTCAAATTTGGTATTCTGATTATTATAACGGCGGTTTGGGTAGTATTGGATACATCAAGAAATTTTGCATGTCCGGACTCGTGCAAAGTGGCCATTTTTCTATATTTTAGGCATATATCAAGAAAGTTGCCTTAGGCAAGGAAAAAGTGGAGGTTTTGAGGCAAAATTTTGTCAGGCACTCTAATTTGGTATGCTGATTATAATAAGGACGGTTTAATTAGTATTGGCCCCATTAAGAAATTTTAGAAATTTTGCATGTCAGGAGTCAGACAAAATGGCCATTTTTCAGTATCTTAGGGGTATTTCAAGAAAGATGCTTTAGGCAATGTAAAAGTGGAGCTTTTCAGTTGAAATTTCGTCAGGCACTCAATTTTTGTATTCTTATTATCATAAGGACGATTTGGTTAGTATTGGACACATTAAGAAATTTGAGAAATTTTTCATGTCAGGAGTCAGACAAAATGGTCATTTTTCAGTATGTTTGGGGTATTTTGAGAAAGTTGCTTTAGGCAATGTAAAAGTGGAGCTTTTCAGCTCAATTTTCGTGAGGCACTCAAATTTGGTATGCTGATTATAATAAGGACAGTTTAATTAGTATTGGCCCCATTAAGAAATTTGAGAAATTTTGCATGTCAGGACTCAGACAAAATGGCCATTTTTCAGTATCTTAGGGGTATTTCAAAAAAGATGCTTTATGCAATGTAAAAGTGGAGCTTTTCAGCTCAAATTTCGCCAGGGACTCAAATTTGGTATTCTAATGATAATAAGGACGGTTTGGTTAGTATTGGACACATCAAGAAATTTGAGAAATTTTTCATGTCCGGACTCAGACAAAATGGCCATTTTTCAGTATCTTAGGGGTATTTCAAGAAAGATGCTTTAGGCAATGTAAAAGTGGAGCTTTTCAGCTGAAATTTCATCAGGCACTCAAATTTGGTATTCTAATGATAATAAGGACGGTTTGGTTAGTATTGGACACATCAAGAAATTTGAGAAATTTTTCATGTCCGGACTCAGACAAAATGGCCATTTTTCAGTATCTTAGGGGTATTTCAAGAAAGATGCTTTAGGCAATGTAAAAGTGGAGCTTTTCAGCTGAAATTTCATCAGGCACTCAAATTTGGTATTCTAATTATAATAAGGACGGTTTGGTTAGTATTGGACACATCAAGAAATTTGAGAAATTTTTCATGTCCGGACTCAGACAAAATGGTCATTTTTCAGTATGTTAGGGGTATTTCGAGAAAGTTGCTTTAGGCAATGTAAAAGTGGAGCTTTTCAGCTCAAATTTCATCAGGCACTCAAATTTGGTATTCTGATTATAATAAGGACGGTTTGGGTAGTATTGGACACATCAAGAAATTTGAGAAATTTTGCATATCGGGACTCATGCAAAATGGCCATTTTCGATATTTTAGGCATATATCAAGAAAGTTGCCTTAGGTAGGGAAAAAGTGGAGGTTTTGAGGCAAAATTTTGTCACGCACTCTAATTTGGTATTGTGATGATAATAAGGACGGTTTTGTTAGTATTTGACACATGAACAAATTTTGCATGTCAGGATTCCGACAAAATGGCCAATTTTCAGTATCTTAGGGGTATTTCAAGAAAGATGCTTTAGGCAATGTAAAAGTGGAGCTTTTCAGCTCAAATTTCGCGAGGGACTCAAATTTGGTATTCTATTATAATAAGGACGGTTTGGTTAGCATTGGACACATCAAGAAATTTGAGAAATTTTGCATGTCAGGACTCAGACAAAATGGCCATTTTTCAGTATCTTAGGGGTATTTCAAGAAAGATGCTTTAGGCAATGTAAAAGTGGAGCTTTTAAGCTCAAATTTCGTCAGGCACTCAAATTTGCTATTCTAATTATAATATGGACGGTTTTGTTAGTATTGGACACATTAAGAAATTTGAGAAATTTTGCATGTCCGGATTCAGACAAAATGGTCATTTTTCAGTATTTTGGGGATATTTTGAGAAATTTGCTTTAGGCAATGTAAAAGTGGAGCTTTTCAGCTCAAATTTCGTCAGGCACTAAATTTTTGTATTCTTATTATCATAAGGACGGTTTGGTTAGTATTGCACACATCAACAAATTTGAGAAATTTTGCATGTCCGGACTCATGGAAAATGGCCATTTTTCGATATTTTAGGCATATTTAAAGAAAGTTTCCTTAGGATAGAAAAAGTGGAGGTTTTGAGGCGAAATTTTTTCAGGCACCCCAATTTGGCACCCCGACGACAACAAGGATGGTTTTGTTAGTATTTGACACATCGACAAATTTTGCATGTGAGGATTCAGACAAAATTGTCATTTTTCAGTATCTTAGGGGTATTTCGAGAAAGATGCTTTAGGCAATGTAAAAGTGGAGGTTTTAAGCTCAAATTTTGTCAGGCACTGAAATTTGGTATTCTAATTATAATAAGGACGGTTTGGTTAGTATTGGCCCCATTAAGAAATTTGAGAAATTTTGCATGTCAGGACTCAGACAAAATGGCCATTTTTCAGTATCTTAGGGGTATTTCAAGAAAGATGCTTTAGGCAATGTAAAAGTGGAGCTTTTCAGCTGAAATTTCGTCAGGCACTCAATTTTTGTATTCTTATTATCATAAGGACGGTTTGGTTAGTATTGGACACATTAAGAAATTTGAGAAATTTTGCATGTCAGTATCTTAGGGGTATTTTGAGAAAGTTGCTTTAGGCAATGTAAAAGTGGAGCTTTTCAGCTCAAATTTCGTGAGGCACTCAAATTTGGTATGCTGATTATAATAAGGACGGTTTGGTTAGTATTAGCCCCATTAAGAAATTTGAGAAATTTTGCATGTCAGGACTCAGACAAAATGGCCATTTTTCAGTATCTTAGGGGTATTTCAAGAAAGACGCTTTATGCAATGTAAAAGTGGAGCTTTTAAGCTCAAATTTTGTCAGGCACTCAAATTTGGTATTCTAATTAAAATAAGGACGGTTTTCTTAGTATTTGACACATCAAGAAATTTGAGAAATTTTGCATGTCGGGACTCAGACAAAATGGCCATTTTTCAGTATCTTAGGGGTATTTCAAGAAAGATGCTTTAGGCAATGTAAAAGTGGAGCTTTTCAGCTCAAATTTCGTCAGGCACTCAAATTTGGTATGCTGATTATAATAAGGCGGTTTGGTTAGTATTGGACATATCAAGAAATTTTAGAAATTTTGCATGTCAGGAGTCAGACAAAATTGTCATTTTTCAGTATCTTAGGGGTATTTCAAGAAAGATGCTTTAGGCAATGTAAAAGTGGAGCTTTTAAGCTCAAATTTTGTCAGGCACTCAAATTTGGTATTCTAATTATAATAAGGACGGTTTTCTTAGTATTTGACACATAAAGAAATTTTACAAATTTTGCATGTCCGGACTCAGAGAAAATGGCCATTTTTATATCTTTTAGGCATATTTAAAGAAAGTTTCCTTAGGATAGAAAAAGTGGAGGTTTTGAGGCAAAATTTTGTCAGGCACTCTAATTTGGTATTCTAATTATAATAAGGACAGTTTTCTTAGTATTTGACACATCAAGAAATTTGACAAATTTTGCATGTCACGAATCAGACAAAATGGTCATTTTTCAGTATCTTAGGGGTATTTCGAGAAAGTTGCTTTAGCCAATGTAAAAGTGGAGCTTTTCAGCTCAAATTTCATCAGACACTCAAATTTGGTATTCTGATTATTATAACGGCGGTTTGGGTAGTATTGGATACATCAAGAAATTTTGCATGTCCGGACTCATGCAAAGTGGCCATTTTTCGATATTTTAGGCATATATCAAGAAAGTTGCCTTAGGCAAGGAAAAAGTGGAGGTTTTGAGGCAAAATTTTGTCAGGCACTCTAATTTGGTATGCTGATTATAATAAGGACGGTTTAATTAGTATTGGCCCCATTAAGAAATTTTAGAAATTTTGCATGTCAGGAGTCAGACAAAATGGCCATTTTTCAGTATCTTAGGGGTATTTCAAGAAAGATGCTTTAGGCAATGTAAAAGTGGAGCTTTTCAGTTGAAATTTCGTCAGGCACTCAATTTTTGTATTCTTATTATCATAAGGACGATTTGGTTAGTATTGGACACATTAAGAAATTTGAGAAATTTTTCATGTCAGGAGTCAGACAAAATGGTCATTTTTCAGTATGTTTGGGGTATTTTGAGAAAGTTGCTTTAGGCAATGTAAAAGTGGAGCTTTTCAGCTCAATTTTCGTGAGGCACTCAAATTTGGTATGCTGATTATAATAAGGACAGTTTAATTAGTATTGGCCCCATTAAGAAATTTGAGAAATTTTGCATGTCAGGACTCAGACAAAATGGCCATTTTTCAGTATCTTAGGGGTATTTCAAAAAAGATGCTTTATGCAATGTAAAAGTGGAGCTTTTCAGCTCAAATTTCGCCAGGGACTCAAATTTGGTATTCTAATGATAATAAGGACGGTTTGGTTAGTATTGGACACATCAAGAAATTTGAGAAATTTTTCATGTCCGGACTCAGACAAAATGGCCATTTTTCAGTATCTTAGGGGTATTTCAAGAAAGATGCTTTAGGCAATGTAAAAGTGGAGCTTTTCAGCTGAAATTTCATCAGGCACTCAAATTTGGTATTCTAATGATAATAAGGACGGTTTGGTTAGTATTGGACACATCAAGAAATTTGAGAAATTTTTCATGTCCGGACTCAGACAAAATGGCCATTTTTCAGTATCTTAGGGGTATTTCAAGAAAGATGCTTTAGGCAATGTAAAAGTGGAGCTTTTCAGCTGAAATTTCATCAGGCACTCAAATTTGGTATTCTAATTATAATAAGGACGGTTTGGTTAGTATTGGACACATCAAGAAATTTGAGAAATTTTTCATGTCCGGACTCAGACAAAATGGTCATTTTTCAGTATGTTAGGGGTATTTCGAGAAAGTTGCTTTAGGCAATGTAAAAGTGGAGCTTTTCAGCTCAAATTTCATCAGGCACTCAAATTTGGTATTCTGATTATAATAAGGACGGTTTGGGTAGTATTGGACACATCAAGAAATTTGAGAAATTTTGCATATCGGGACTCATGCAAAATGGCCATTTTCGATATTTTAGGCATATATCAAGAAAGTTGCCTTAGGTAGGGAAAAAGTGGAGGTTTTGAGGCAAAATTTTGTCACGCACTCTAATTTGGTATTGTGATGATAATAAGGACGGTTTTGTTAGTATTTGACACATGAACAAATTTTGCATGTCAGGATTCCGACAAAATGGCCAATTTTCAGTATCTTAGGGGTATTTCAAGAAAGATGCTTTAGGCAATGTAAAAGTGGAGCTTTTCAGCTCAAATTTCGCCAGGGACTCAAATTTGGTATTCTATTATAATAAGGACGGTTTGGTTAGCATTGGACACATCAAGAAATTTGAGAAATTTTGCATGTCAGGACTCAGACAAAATGGCCATTTTTCAGTATCTTAGGGGTATTTCAAGAAAGATGCTTTAGGCAATGTAAAAGTGGAGCTTTTAAGCTCAAATTTCGTCAGGCACTCAAATTTGCTATTCTAATTATAATATGGACGGTTTTGTTAGTATTGGACACATTAAGAAATTTGAGAAATTTTGCATGTCCGGATTCAGACAAAATGGTCATTTTTCAGTATTTTGGGGATATTTTGAGAAATTTGCTTTAGGCAATGTAAAAGTGGAGCTTTTCAGCTCAAATTTCGTCAGGCACTAAATTTTTGTATTCTTATTATCATAAGGACGGTTTGGTTAGTATTGCACACATCAACAAATTTGAGAAATTTTGCATGTCCGGACTCATGGAAAATGGCCATTTTTCGATATTTTAGGCATATTTAAAGAAAGTTTCCTTAGGATAGAAAAAGTGGAGGTTTTGAGGCGAAATTTTTTCAGGCACCCCAATTTGGCACCCCGACGACAACAAGGATGGTTTTGTTAGTATTTGACACATCGACAAATTTTGCATGTGAGGATTCAGACAAAATTGTCATTTTTCAGTATCTTAGGGGTATTTCGAGAAAGATGCTTTAGGCAATGTAAAAGTGGAGGTTTTAAGCTCAAATTTTGTCAGGCACTGAAATTTGGTATTCTAATTATAATAAGGACGGTTTGGTTAGTATTGGCCCCATTAAGAAATTTGAGAAATTTTGCATGTCAGGACTCAGACAAAATGGCCATTTTTCAGTATCTTAGGGGTATTTCAAGAAAGATGCTTTAGGCAATGTAAAAGTGGAGCTTTTCAGCTGAAATTTCGTCAGGCACTCAATTTTTGTATTCTTATTATCATAAGGACGGTTTGGTTAGTATTGGACACATTAAGAAATTTGAGAAATTTTGCATGTCAGTATCTTAGGGGTATTTTGAGAAAGTTGCTTTAGGCAATGTAAAAGTGGAGCTTTTCAGCTCAAATTTCGTGAGGCACTCAAATTTGGTATGCTGATTATAATAAGGACGGTTTGGTTAGTATTAGCCCCATTAAGAAATTTGAGAAATTTTGCATGTCAGGACTCAGACAAAATGGCCATTTTTCAGTATCTTAGGGGTATTTCAAGAAAGACGCTTTATGCAATGTAAAAGTGGAGCTTTTAAGCTCAAATTTCGCCAGGGACTCAAATTTGGTATTCTAATGATAATAAGGACGGTTTGGTTAGTATTGGACACATCAAGAAATTTGAGAAATTTTTCATGTCCGGACTCAGACAAAATGGCCATTTTTCAGTATCTTAGGGGTATTTCAAGAAAGATGCTTTAGGCAATGTAAAAGTGGAGCTT
Organism: Muricea muricata; assembly: GCA_963855995.1. Lineage (NCBI taxonomy): Eukaryota > Metazoa > Cnidaria > Anthozoa > Malacalcyonacea > Plexauridae > Muricea > Muricea muricata. The sequence goes on from OY979716.1 coordinate 82,352,131, forward strand.
TTCAGCTGAAATTTCATCAGGCACTCAAATTTGGTATTCTAATGATAATAAGGACGGTTTGGTTAGTATTGGACACATCAAGAAATTTGAGAAATTTTTCATGTCCGGACTCAGACAAAATGGCCATTTTTCAGTATCTTAGGGGTATTTCAAGAAAGATGCTTTAGGCAATGTAAAAGTGGAGCTTTTCAGCTGAAATTTCATCAGGCACTCAAATTTGGTATTCTAATTATAATAAGGACGGTTTGGTTAGTATTGGACACATCAAGAAATTTGAGAAATTTTTCATGTCCGGACTCAGACAAAATGGTCATTTTTCAGTATGTTAGGGGTATTTCGAGAAAGTTGCTTTAGGCAATGTAAAAGTGGAGCTTTTTAGCTCAAATTTCATCAGGCACTCAAATTTGGTATTCTGATTATAATAAGGACGGTTTGGGTAGTATTGGACACATCAAGAAATTTGAGAAATTTTGCATATCGGGACTCATGCAAAATGGCCATTTTCGATATTTTAGGCATATATCAAGAAAGTTGCCTTAGGTAGGGAAAAAGTGGAGGTTTTGAGGCAAAATTTTGTCACGCACTCTAATTTGGTATTGTGATGATAATAAGGACGGTTTTGTTAGTATTTGACACATGAACAAATTTTGCATGTCAGGATTCCGACAAAATGGCCAATTTTCAGTATCTTAGGGGTATTTCAAGAAAGATGCTTTAGGCAATGTAAAAGTGGAGCTTTTCAGCTCAAATTTCGCCAGGGACTCAAATTTGGTATTCTATTATAATAAGGACGGTTTGGTTAGCATTGGACACATCAAGAAATTTGAGAAATTTTGCATGTCAGGACTCAGACAAAATGGCCATTTTTCAGTATCTTAGGGGTATTTCAAGAAAGATGCTTTAGGCAATGTAAAAGTGGAGCTTTTAAGCTCAAATTTCGTCAGGCACTCAAATTTGCTATTCTAATTATAATATGGACGGTTTTGTTAGTATTGGACACATTAAGAAATTTGAGAAATTTTGCATGTCCGGATTCAGACAAAATGGTCATTTTTCAGTATTTTGGGGATATTTTGAGAAATTTGCTTTAGGCAATGTAAAAGTGGAGCTTTTCAGCTCAAATTTCGTCAGGCACTAAATTTTTGTATTCTTATTATCATAAGGACGGTTTGGTTAGTATTGCACACATCAACAAATTTGAGAAATTTTGCATGTCCGGACTCATGGAAAATGGCCATTTTTCGATATTTTAGGCATATTTAAAGAAAGTTTCCTTAGGATAGAAAAAGTGGAGGTTTTGAGGCGAAATTTTTTCAGGCACCCCAATTTGGCACCCCGACGACAACAAGGATGGTTTTGTTAGTATTTGACACATCGACAAATTTTGCATGTGAGGATTCAGACAAAATTGTCATTTTTCAGTATCTTAGGGGTATTTCGAGAAAGATGCTTTAGGCAATGTAAAAGTGGAGGTTTTAAGCTCAAATTTTGTCAGGCACTGAAATTTGGTATTCTAATTATAATAAGGACGGTTTGGTTAGTATTGGCCCCATTAAGAAATTTGAGAAATTTTGCATGTCAGGACTCAGACAAAATGGCCATTTTTCAGTATCTTAGGGGTATTTCAAGAAAGATGCTTTAGGCAATGTAAAAGTGGAGCTTTTCAGCTGAAATTTCGTCAGGCACTCAATTTTTGTATTCTTATTATCATAAGGACGGTTTGGTTAGTATTGGACACATTAAGAAATTTGAGAAATTTTGCATGTCAGTATCTTAGGGGTATTTTGAGAAAGTTGCTTTAGGCAATGTAAAAGTGGAGCTTTTCAGCTCAAATTTCGTGAGGCACTCAAATTTGGTATGCTGATTATAATAAGGACGGTTTGGTTAGTATTAGCCCCATTAAGAAATTTGAGAAATTTTGCATGTCAGGACTCAGACAAAATGGCCATTTTTCAGTATCTTAGGGGTATTTCAAGAAAGACGCTTTATGCAATGTAAAAGTGGAGCTTTTAAGCTCAAATTTTGTCAGGCACTCAAATTTGGTATTCTAATTAAAATAAGGACGGTTTTCTTAGTATTTGACACATCAAGAAATTTGAGAAATTTTGCATGTCGGGACTCAGACAAAATGGCCATTTTTCAGTATCTTAGGGGTATTTCAAGAAAGATGCTTTAGGCAATGTAAAAGTGGAGCTTTTCAGCTCAAATTTCGTCAGGCACTCAAATTTGGTATGCTGATTATAATAAGGCGGTTTGGTTAGTATTGGACATATCAAGAAATTTTAGAAATTTTGCATGTCAGGAGTCAGACAAAATTGTCATTTTTCAGTATCTTAGGGGTATTTCAAGAAAGATGCTTTAGGCAATGTAAAAGTGGAGCTTTTAAGCTCAAATTTTGTCAGGCACTCAAATTTGGTATTCTAATTATAATAAGGACGGTTTTCTTAGTATTTGACACATAAAGAAATTTTACAAATTTTGCATGTCCGGACTCAGAGAAAATGGCCATTTTTATATCTTTTAGGCATATTTAAAGAAAGTTTCCTTAGGATAGAAAAAGTGGAGGTTTTGAGGCAAAATTTTGTCAGGCACTCTAATTTGGTATTCTAATTATAATAAGGACAGTTTTCTTAGTATTTGACACATCAAGAAATTTGACAAATTTTGCATGTCACGAATCAGACAAAATGGTCATTTTTCAGTATCTTAGGGGTATTTCGAGAAAGTTGCTTTAGCCAATGTAAAAGTGGAGCTTTTCAGCTCAAATTTCATCAGACACTCAAATTTGGTATTCTGATTATTATAACGGCGGTTTGGGTAGTATTGGATACATCAAGAAATTTTGCATGTCCGGACTCATGCAAAGTGGCCATTTTTCGATATTTTAGGCATATATCAAGAAAGTTGCCTTAGGCAAGGAAAAAGTGGAGGTTTTGAGGCAAAATTTTGTCAGGCACTCTAATTTGGTATGCTGATTATAATAAGGACGGTTTAATTAGTATTGGCCCCATTAAGAAATTTTAGAAATTTTGCATGTCAGGAGTCAGACAAAATGGCCATTTTTCAGTATCTTAGGGGTATTTCAAGAAAGATGCTTTAGGCAATGTAAAAGTGGAGCTTTTCAGTTGAAATTTCGTCAGGCACTCAATTTTTGTATTCTTATTATCATAAGGACGATTTGGTTAGTATTGGACACATTAAGAAATTTGAGAAATTTTTCATGTCAGGAGTCAGACAAAATGGTCATTTTTCAGTATGTTTGGGGTATTTTGAGAAAGTTGCTTTAGGCAATGTAAAAGTGGAGCTTTTCAGCTCAATTTTCGTGAGGCACTCAAATTTGGTATGCTGATTATAATAAGGACAGTTTAATTAGTATTGGCCCCATTAAGAAATTTGAGAAATTTTGCATGTCAGGACTCAGACAAAATGGCCATTTTTCAGTATCTTAGGGGTATTTCAAAAAAGATGCTTTATGCAATGTAAAAGTGGAGCTTTTCAGCTCAAATTTCGCCAGGGACTCAAATTTGGTATTCTAATGATAATAAGGACGGTTTGGTTAGTATTGGACACATCAAGAAATTTGAGAAATTTTTCATGTCCGGACTCAGACAAAATGGCCATTTTTCAGTATCTTAGGGGTATTTCAAGAAAGATGCTTTAGGCAATGTAAAAGTGGAGCTTTTCAGCTGAAATTTCATCAGGCACTCAAATTTGGTATTCTAATGATAATAAGGACGGTTTGGTTAGTATTGGACACATCAAGAAATTTGAGAAATTTTTCATGTCCGGACTCAGACAAAATGGCCATTTTTCAGTATCTTAGGGGTATTTCAAGAAAGATGCTTTAGGCAATGTAAAAGTGGAGCTTTTCAGCTGAAATTTCATCAGGCACTCAAATTTGGTATTCTAATTATAATAAGGACGGTTTGGTTAGTATTGGACACATCAAGAAATTTGAGAAATTTTTCATGTCCGGACTCAGACAAAATGGTCATTTTTCAGTATGTTAGGGGTATTTCGAGAAAGTTGCTTTAGGCAATGTAAAAGTGGAGCTTTTCAGCTCAAATTTCATCAGGCACTCAAATTTGGTATTCTGATTATAATAAGGACGGTTTGGGTAGTATTGGACACATCAAGAAATTTGAGAAATTTTGCATATCGGGACTCATGCAAAATGGCCATTTTCGATATTTTAGGCATATATCAAGAAAGTTGCCTTAGGTAGGGAAAAAGTGGAGGTTTTGAGGCAAAATTTTGTCACGCACTCTAATTTGGTATTGTGATTATAATAAGGACGGTTTTGTTAGTATTTGACACATGAACAAATTTTGCATGTCAGGATTCCGACAAAATGGCCAATTTTCAGTATCTTAGGGGTATTTCAAGAAAGATGCTTTAGGCAATGTAAAAGTGGAGCTTTTCAGCTCAAATTTCGCCAGGGACTCAAATTTGGTATTCTATTATAATAAGGACGGTTTGGTTAGCATTGGACACATCAAGAAATTTGAGAAATTTTGCATGTCAGGACTCAGACAAAATGGCCATTTTTCAGTATCTTAGGGGTATTTCAAGAAAGATGCTTTAGGCAATGTAAAAGTGGAGCTTTTAAGCTCAAATTTCGTCAGGCACTCAAATTTGCTATTCTAATTATAATATGGACGGTTTTGTTAGTATTGGACACATTAAGAAATTTGAGAAATTTTGCATGTCCGGATTCAGACAAAATGGTCATTTTTCAGTATTTTGGGGATATTTTGAGAAATTTGCTTTAGGCAATGTAAAAGTGGAGCTTTTCAGCTCAAATTTCGTCAGGCACTAAATTTTTGTATTCTTATTATCATAAGGACGGTTTGGTTAGTATTGCACACATCAACAAATTTGAGAAATTTTGCATGTCCGGACTCATGGAAAATGGCCATTTTTCGATATTTTAGGCATATTTAAAGAAAGTTTCCTTAGGATAGAAAAAGTGGAGGTTTTGAGGCGAAATTTTTTCAGGCACCCCAATTTGGCACCCCGACGACAACAAGGATGGTTTTGTTAGTATTTGACACATCGACAAATTTTGCATGTGAGGATTCAGACAAAATTGTCATTTTTCAGTATCTTAGGGGTATTTCGAGAAAGATGCTTTAGGCAATGTAAAAGTGGAGGTTTTAAGCTCAAATTTTGTCAGGCACTGAAATTTGGTATTCTAATTATAATAAGGACGGTTTGGTTAGTATTGGCCCCATTAAGAAATTTGAGAAATTTTGCATGTCAGGACTCAGACAAAATGGCCATTTTTCAGTATCTTAGGGGTATTTCAAGAAAGATGCTTTAGGCAATGTAAAAGTGGAGCTTTTCAGCTGAAATTTCGTCAGGCACTCAATTTTTGTATTCTTATTATCATAAGGACGGTTTGGTTAGTATTGGACACATTAAGAAATTTGAGAAATTTTGCATGTCAGTATCTTAGGGGTATTTTGAGAAAGTTGCTTTAGGCAATGTAAAAGTGGAGCTTTTCAGCTCAAATTTCGTGAGGCACTCAAATTTGGTATGCTGATTATAATAAGGACGGTTTGGTTAGTATTAGCCCCATTAAGAAATTTGAGAAATTTTGCATGTCAGGACTCAGACAAAATGGCCATTTTTCAGTATCTTAGGGGTATTTCAAGAAAGACGCTTTATGCAATGTAAAAGTGGAGCTTTTAAGCTCAAATTTTGTCAGGCACTCAAATTTGGTATTCTAATTAAAATAAGGACGGTTTTCTTAGTATTTGACACATCAAGAAATTTGAGAAATTTTGCATGTCGGGACTCAGACAAAATGGCCATTTTTCAGTATCTTAGGGGTATTTCAAGAAAGATGCTTTAGGCAATGTAAAAGTGGAGCTTTTCAGCTCAAATTTCGTCAGGCACTCAAATTTGGTATGCTGATTATAATAAGGCGGTTTGGTTAGTATTGGACATATCAAGAAATTTTAGAAATTTTGCATGTCAGGAGTCAGACAAAATTGTCATTTTTCAGTATCTTAGGGGTATTTCAAGAAAGATGCTTTAGGCAATGTAAAAGTGGAGCTTTTAAGCTCAAATTTTGTCAGGCACTCAAATTTGGTATTCTAATTATAATAAGGACGGTTTTCTTAGTATTTGACACATAAAGAAATTTTACAAATTTTGCATGTCCGGACTCAGAGAAAATGGCCATTTTTATATCTTTTAGGCATATTTAAAGAAAGTTTCCTTAGGATAGAAAAAGTGGAGGTTTTGAGGCAAAATTTTGTCAGGCACTCTAATTTGGTATTCTAATTATAATAAGGACAGTTTTATTAGTATTTGACACATCAAGAAATTTGACAAATTTTGCATGTCACGAAATAGACAAAATGGTCATTTTTCAGTATCTTGGGGGTATTTCGAGAAAGTTGCTTTAGCCAATGTAAAAGTGGAGCTTTTCAGCTCAAATTTCATCAGACACTCAAATTTGGTATTCTGATTATTATAACGGCGGTTTGGGTAGTATTGGATACATCAAGAAATTTTGCATGTCCGGACTCATGCAAAGTGGCCATTTTTCGATATTTTAGGCATATATCAAGAAAGTTGCCTTAGGCAAGGAAAAAGTGGAGGTTTTGAGGCAAAATTTTGTCAGGCACTCTAATTTGGTATGCTGATTATAATAAGGACGGTTTTATTAGTATTGGCCCCATTAAGAAATTTGAGAAATTTTGCAGGTCAGGACTCAGACAAAATGGCCATTTTTCAGTATCTTAGGGGTATTTCAAGAAAGATGCTTTATGCAATGTAAAAGTGGAGCTTTTCAGCTCAAATTTCGCCAGGGACTCAAATTTGGTATTCTAATGATAATAAGGACGGTTTGGTTAGTATTGGACACATCAAGAAATTTGAGAAATTTTTCATGTCCGGACTCAGACAAAATGGCCATTTTTCAGTATCTTAGGGGTATTTCAAGAAAGATGCTTTAGGCAATGTAAAAGTGGAGCTTTTCAGCTGAAATTTCATCAGGCACTCAAATTTGGTATTCTAATTATAATAAGGACGGTTTGGTTAGTATTGGACACATCAAGAAATTTGAGAAATTTTTCATGTCCGGACTCAGACAAAATGGTCATTTTTCAGTATGTTAGGGGTATTTCGAGAAAGTTGCTTTAGGCAATGTAAAAGTGGAGCTTTTCAGCTGAAATTTCGTGAGGCACTCAAATTTGGTATGCTGATTATAATAAGGACGGTTTGGTTAGTATTCGACATATGAAGAAATTTTAGAAATTTTGCATGTCAGGAGTCAGACAAAATTGTCATTTTTCAGTATCTTAGGGGTATTTCAAGAAAGATGCTTTAGGCAATGTAAAAGTGGAGCTTTTAAGCTCAAATTTTGTCAGGCACTCAAATTTGGTATTCTAATTATAATAAGGACGGTTTTCTTAGTATTTGACACATCAAGAAATTTGACAAATTTTGCATGTTAGGAATCAGACAAAATTGTCATTTTTCAGTATCTTGGGGGTATTTCGAGAAAGTTGCTTTAGGCAATGTAAAAGTGGAGCTTTTCAGCTCAAATTTTGTCCAGCACTCAAATTTGGTACTCTAATTATAATAAGGACGGTTTTCTTAGTATTTGACACATCAAGAAATTTGACAAATTTTGCATGTCACGAATCAGACAAAATTGTCATTTTTCAGTATCTTGGGGGTATTTCGAGAAAGTTGCTTTAGCCAATGTAAAAGTGGAGCTTTTCAGCTCAAATTTCATCAGACACTCAAATTTGGTATTCTGATTATTATAACGGCGGTTTGGGTAGTATTGGATACATCAAGAAATTTTGCATGTCCGGACTCGTGCAAAGTGGCCATTTTTCTATATTTTAGGCATATATCAAGAAAGTTGCCTTAGGCAAGGAAAAAGTGGAGGTTTTGAGGCAAAATTTTGTCAGGCACTCTAATTTGGTATGCTGATTATAATAAGGACGGTTTAATTAGTATTGGCCCCATTAAGAAATTTTAGAAATTTTGCATGTCAGGAGTCAGACAAAATGGCCATTTTTCAGTATCTTAGGGGTATTTCAAGAAAGATGCTTTAGGCAATGTAAAAGTGGAGCTTTTCAGTTGAAATTTCGTCAGGCACTCAATTTTTGTATTCTTATTATCATAAGGACGATTTGGTTAGTATTGGACACATTAAGAAATTTGAGAAATTTTTCATGTCAGGAGTCAGACAAAATGGTCATTTTTCAGTATGTTTGGGGTATTTTGAGAAAGTTGCTTTAGGCAATGTAAAAGTGGAGCTTTTCAGCTCAATTTTCGTGAGGCACTCAAATTTGGTATGCTGATTATAATAAGGACAGTTTAATTAGTATTGGCCCCATTAAGAAATTTGAGAAATTTTGCATGTCAGGACTCAGACAAAATGGCCATTTTTCAGTATCTTAGGGGTATTTCAAAAAAGATGCTTTATGCAATGTAAAAGTGGAGCTTTTCAGCTCAAATTTCGCCAGGGACTCAAATTTGGTATTCTAATGATAATAAGGACGGTTTGGTTAGTATTGGACACATCAAGAAATTTGAGAAATTTTTCATGTCCGGACTCAGACAAAATGGCCATTTTTCAGTATCTTAGGGGTATTTCAAGAAAGATGCTTTAGGCAATGTAAAAGTGGAGCTTTTCAGCTGAAATTTCATCAGGCACTCAAATTTGGTATTCTAATGATAATAAGGACGGTTTGGTTAGTATTGGACACATCAAGAAATTTGAGAAATTTTTCATGTCCGGACTCAGACAAAATGGCCATTTTTCAGTATCTTAGGGGTATTTCAAGAAAGATGCTTTAGGCAATGTAAAAGTGGAGCTTTTCAGCTGAAATTTCATCAGGCACTCAAATTTGGTATTCTAATTATAATAAGGACGGTTTGGTTAGTATTGGACACATCAAGAAATTTGAGAAATTTTTCATGTCCGGACTCAGACAAAATGGTCATTTTTCAGTATGTTAGGGGTATTTCGAGAAAGTTGCTTTAGGCAATGTAAAAGTGGAGCTTTTCAGCTGAAATTTCGTGAGGCACTCAAATTTGGTATGCTGATTATAATAAGGACGGTTTGGTTAGTATTCGACATATGAAGAAATTTTAGAAATTTTGCATGTCAGGAGTCAGACAAAATTGTCATTTTTCAGTATCTTAGGGGTATTTCAAGAAAGATGCTTTAGGCAATGTAAAAGTGGAGCTTTTAAGCTCAAATTTTGTCAGGCACTCAAATTTGGTATTCTAATTATAATAAGGACGGTTTTCTTAGTATTTGACACATAAAGAAATTTGACAAATTTTGCATGTTAGGAATCAGACAAAATTGTCATTTTTCAGTATCTTGGGGGTATTTTGAGAAAGTTGCTTTAGGCAATGTAAAAGTGGAGCTTTTCAGCTCAAATTTTGTCCAGCACTCAAATTTGGTACTCTAATTATAATAAGGACGGTTTTCTTAGTATTTGACACATCAAGAAATTTGACAAATTTTGCATGTCACGAATCAGACAAAATTGTCATTTTTCAGTATCTTGGGGGTATTTCGAGAAAGTTGCTTTAGCCAATGTAAAAGTGGAGCTTTTCAGCTCAAATTTCATCAGACACTCAAATTTGGTATTCTGATTATTATAACGGCGGTTTGGGTAGTATTGGATACATCAAGAAATTTTGCATGTCCGGACTCGTGCAAAGTGGCCATTTTTCTATATTTTAGGCATATATCAAGAAAGTTGCCTTAGGCAAGGAAAAAGTGGAGGTTTTGAGGCAAAATTTTGTCAGGCACTCTAATTTGGTATGCTGATTATAATAAGGACGGTTTAATTAGTATTGGCCCCATTAAGAAATTTTAGAAATTTTGCATGTCAGGAGTCAGACAAAATGGCCATTTTTCAGTATCTTAGGGGTATTTCAAGAAAGATGCTTTAGGCAATGTAAAAGTGGAGCTTTTCAGTTGAAATTTCGTCAGGCACTCAATTTTTGTATTCTTATTATCATAAGGACGATTTGGTTAGTATTGGACACATTAAGAAATTTGAGAAATTTTTCATGTCAGGAGTCAGACAAAATGGTCATTTTTCAGTATGTTTGGGGTATTTTGAGAAAGTTGCTTTAGGCAATGTAAAAGTGGAGCTTTTCAGCTCAATTTTCGTGAGGCACTCAAATTTGGTATGCTGATTATAATAAGGACAGTTTAATTAGTATTGGCCCCATTAAGAAATTTGAGAAATTTTGCATGTCAGGACTCAGACAAAATGGCCATTTTTCAGTATCTTAGGGGTATTTCAAAAAAGATGCTTTATGCAATGTAAAAGTGGAGCTTTTCAGCTCAAATTTCGCCAGGGACTCAAATTTGGTATTCTAATGATAATAAGGACGGTTTGGTTAGTATTGGACACATCAAGAAATTTGAGAAATTTTTCATGTCCGGACTCAGACAAAATGGCCATTTTTCAGTATCTTAGGGGTATTTCAAGAAAGATGCTTTAGGCAATGTAAAAGTGGAGCTTTTCAGCTGAAATTTCATCAGGCACTCAAATTTGGTATTCTAATGATAATAAGGACGGTTTGGTTAGTATTGGACACATCAAGAAATTTGAGAAATTTTTCATGTCCGGACTCAGACAAAATGGCCATTTTTCAGTATCTTAGGGGTATTTCAAGAAAGATGCTTTAGGCAATGTAAAAGTGGAGCTTTTCAGCTGAAATTTCATCAGGCACTCAAATTTGGTATTCTAATTATAATAAGGACGGTTTGGTTAGTATTGGACACATCAAGAAATTTGAGAAATTTTTCATGTCCGGACTCAGACAAAATGGTCATTTTTCAGTATGTTAGGGGTATTTCGAGAAAGTTGCTTTAGGCAATGTAAAAGTGGAGCTTTTCAGCTCAAATTTCATCAGGCACTCAAATTTGGTATTCTGATTATAATAAGGACGGTTTGGGTAGCATTGGACACATCAAGAAATTTGAGAAATTTTGCATATCGGGACTCATGCAAAATGGCCATTTTCGATATTTTAGGCATATATCAAGAAAGTTGCCTTAGGTAGGGAAAAAGTGGAGGTTTTGAGGCAAAATTTTGTCACGCACTCTAATTTGGTATTGTGATGATAATAAGGACGGTTTTGTTAGTATTTGACACATGAACAAATTTTGCATGTCAGGATTCCGACAAAATGGCCAATTTTCAGTATCTTAGGGGTATTTCAAGAAAGATGCTTTAGGCAATGTAAAAGTGGAGCTTTTCAGCTCAAATTTCGCCAGGGACTCAAATTTGGTATTCTATTATAATAAGGACGGTTTGGTTAGCATTGGACACATCAAGAAATTTGAGAAATTTTGCATGTCAGGACTCAGACAAAATGGCCATTTTTCAGTATCTTAGGGGTATTTCAAGAAAGATGCTTTAGGCAATGTAAAAGTGGAGCTTTTAAGCTCAAATTTCGTCAGGCACTCAAATTTGCTATTCTAATTATAATATGGACGGTTTTGTTAGTATTGGACACATTAAGAAATTTGAGAAATTTTGCATGTCCGGATTCAGACAAAATGGTCATTTTTCAGTATTTTGGGGATATTTTGAGAAATTTGCTTTAGGCAATGTAAAAGTGGAGCTTTTCAGCTCAAATTTCGTCAGGCACTAAATTTTTGTATTCTTATTATCATAAGGACGGTTTGGTTAGTATTGCACACATCAACAAATTTGAGAAATTTTGCATGTCCGGACTCATGGAAAATGGCCATTTTTCGATATTTTAGGCATATTTAAAGAAAGTTTCCTTAGGATAGAAAAAGTGGAGGTTTTGAGGCGAAATTTTTTCAGGCACCCCAATTTGGCACCCCGACGACAACAAGGATGGTTTTGTTAGTATTTGACACATCGACAAATTTTGCATGTGAGGATTCAGACAAAATTGTCATTTTTCAGTATCTTAGGGGTATTTCGAGAAAGATGCTTTAGGCAATGTAAAAGTGGAGGTTTTAAGCTCAAATTTTGTCAGGCACTGAAATTTGGTATTCTAATTATAATAAGGACGGTTTGGTTAGTATTGGCCCCATTAAGAAATTTGAGAAATTTTGCATGTCAGGACTCAGACAAAATGGCCATTTTTCAGTATCTTAGGGGTATTTCAAGAAAGATGCTTTAGGCAATGTAAAAGTGGAGCTTTTCAGCTGAAATTTCGTCAGGCACTCAATTTTTGTATTCTTATTATCATAAGGACGGTTTGGTTAGTATTGGACACATTAAGAAATTTGAGAAATTTTGCATGTCAGTATCTTAGGGGTATTTTGAGAAAGTTGCTTTAGGCAATGTAAAAGTGGAGCTTTTCAGCTCAAATTTCGTGAGGCACTCAAATTTGGTATGCTGATTATAATAAGGACGGTTTGGTTAGTATTAGCCCCATTAAGAAATTTGAGAAATTTTGCATGTCAGGACTCAGACAAAATGGCCATTTTTCAGTATCTTAGGGGTATTTCAAGAAAGACGCTTTATGCAATGTAAAAGTGGAGCTTTTAAGCTCAAATTTTGTCAGGCACTCAAATTTGGTATTCTAATTAAAATAAGGACGGTTTTCTTAGTATTTGACACATCAAGAAATTTGAGAAATTTTGCATGTCGGGACTCAGACAAAATGGCCATTTTTCAGTATCTTAGGGGTATTTCAAGAAAGATGCTTTAGGCAATGTAAAAGTGGAGCTTTTCAGCTCAAATTTCGTCAGGCACTCAAATTTGGTATGCTGATTATAATAAGGCGGTTTGGTTAGTATTGGACATATCAAGAAATTTTAGAAATTTTGCATGTCAGGAGTCAGACAAAATTGTCATTTTTCAGTATCTTAGGGGTATTTCAAGAAAGATGCTTTAGGCAATGTAAAAGTGGAGCTTTTAAGCTCAAATTTTGTCAGGCACTCAAATTTGGTATTCTAATTATAATAAGGACGGTTTTCTTAGTATTTGACACATAAAGAAATTTTACAAATTTTGCATGTCCGGACTCAGAGAAAATGGCCATTTTTATATCTTTTAGGCATATTTAAAGAAAGTTTCCTTAGGATAGAAAAAGTGGAGGTTTTGAGGCAAAATTTTGTCAGGCACTCTAATTTGGTATTCTAATTATAATAAGGACAGTTTTCTTAGTATTTGACACATCAAGAAATTTGACAAATTTTGCATGTCACGAATCAGACAAAATGGTCATTTTTCAGTATCTTGGGGGTATTTCGAGAAAGTTGCTTTAGCCAATGTAAAAGTGGAGCTTTTCAGCTCAAATTTCATCAGACACTCAAATTTGGTATTCTGATTATTATAACGGCGGTTTGGGTACTATTGGATACATCAAGAAATTTTGCATGTCCGGACTCATGCAAAGTGGCCATTTTTCGATATTTTAGGCATATATCAAGAAAGTTGCCTTAGGCAAGGAAAAAGTGGAGGTTTTGAGGCAAAATTTTGTCAGGCACTCTAATTTGGTATGCTGATTATAATAAGGACGGTTTTATTAGTATTGGCCCCATTAAGAAATTTGAGAAATTTTGCAGGTCAGGACTCAGACAAAATGGCCATTTTTCAGTATCTTAGGGGTATTTCAAGAAAGATGCTTTATGCAATGTAAAAGTGGAGCTTTTCAGCTCAAATTTCGCCAGGGACTCAAATTTGGTATTCTAATGATAATAAAGACGGTTTGGTTAGTATTGGACACATCAAGAAATTTGAGAAATTTTTCATGTCCGGACTCAGACAAAATGGCCATTTTTCAGTATCTTAGGGGTATTTCAAGAAAGATGCTTTAGGCAATGTAAAAGTGGAGCTTTTCAGCTGAAATTTCATCAGGCACTCAAATTTGGTATTCTAATTATAATAAGGACGGTTTGGTTAGTATTGGACACATCAAGAAATTTGAGAAATTTTTCATGTCCGGACTCAGACAAAATGGTCATTTTTCAGTATGTTAGGGGTATTTCGAGAAAGTTGCTTTAGGCAATGTAAAAGTGGAGCTTTTCAGCTGAAATTTCGTGAGGCACTCAAATTTGGTATGCTGATTATAATAAGGACGGTTTGGTTAGTATTCGACATATGAAGAAATTTTAGAAATTTTGCATGTCAGGAGTCAGACAAAATTGTCATTTTTCAGTATCTTAGGGGTATTTCAAGAAAGATGCTTTAGGCAATGTAAAAGTGGAGCTTTTAAGCTCAAATTTTGTCAGGCACTCAAATTTGGTATTCTAATTATAATAAGGACGGTTTTCTTAGTATTTGACACATAAAGAAATTTGACAAATTTTGCATGTTAGGAATCAGACAAAATTGTCATTTTTCAGTATCTTGGGGGTATTTTGAGAAAGTTGCTTTAGGCAATGTAAAAGTGGAGCTTTTCAGCTCAAATTTTGTCCAGCACTCAAATTTGGTACTCTAATTATAATAAGGACGGTTTTCTTAGTATTTGACACATCAAGAAATTTGACAAATTTTGCATGTCACGAATCAGACAAAATTGTCATTTTTCAGTATCTTGGGGGTATTTCGAGAAAGTTGCTTTAGCCAATGTAAAAGTGGAGCTTTTCAGCTCAAATTTCATCAGACACTCAAATTTGGTATTCTGATTATTATAACGGCGGTTTGGGTAGTATTGGATACATCAAGAAATTTTGCATGTCCGGACTCGTGCAAAGTGGCCATTTTTCTATATTTTAGGCATATATCAAGAAAGTTGCCTTAGGCAAGGAAAAAGTGGAGGTTTTGAGGCAAAATTTTGTCAGGCACTCTAATTTGGTATGCTGATTATAATAAGGACGGTTTAATTAGTATTGGCCCCATTAAGAAATTTTAGAAATTTTGCATGTCAGGAGTCAGACAAAATGGCCATTTTTCAGTATCTTAGGGGTATTTCAAGAAAGATGCTTTAGGCAATGTAAAAGTGGAGCTTTTCAGTTGAAATTTCGTCAGGCACTCAATTTTTGTATTCTTATTATCATAAGGACGATTTGGTTAGTATTGGACACATTAAGAAATTTGAGAAATTTTTCATGTCAGGAGTCAGACAAAATGGTCATTTTTCAGTATGTTTGGGGTATTTTGAGAAAGTTGCTTTAGGCAATGTAAAAGTGGAGCTTTTCAGCTCAATTTTCGTGAGGCACTCAAATTTGGTATGCTGATTATAATAAGGACAGTTTAATTAGTATTGGCCCCATTAAGAAATTTGAGAAATTTTGCATGTCAGGACTCAGACAAAATGGCCATTTTTCAGTATCTTAGGGGTATTTCAAAAAAGATGCTTTATGCAATGTAAAAGTGGAGCTTTTCAGCTCAAATTTCGCCAGGGACTCAAATTTGGTATTCTAATGATAATAAGGACGGTTTGGTTAGTATTGGACACATCAAGAAATTTGAGAAATTTTTCATGTCCGGACTCAGACAAAATGGCCATTTTTCAGTATCTTAGGGGTATTTCAAGAAAGATGCTTTAGGCAATGTAAAAGTGGAGCTTTTCAGCTGAAATTTCATCAGGCACTCAAATTTGGTATTCTAATGATAATAAGGACGGTTTGGTTAGTATTGGACACATCAAGAAATTTGAGAAATTTTTCATGTCCGGACTCAGACAAAATGGCCATTTTTCAGTATCTTAGGGGTATTTCAAGAAAGATGCTTTAGGCAATGTAAAAGTGGAGCTTTTCAGCTGAAATTTCATCAGGCACTCAAATTTGGTATTCTAATTATAATAAGGACGGTTTGGTTAGTATTGGACACATCAAGAAATTTGAGAAATTTTTCATGTCCGGACTCAGACAAAATGGTCATTTTTCAGTATGTTAGGGGTATTTCGAGAAAGTTGCTTTAGGCAATGTAAAAGTGGAGCTTTTCAGCTCAAATTTCATCAGGCACTCAAATTTGGTATTCTGATTATAATAAGGACGGTTTGGGTAGTATTGGACACATCAAGAAATTTGAGAAATTTTGCATATCGGGACTCATGCAAAATGGCCATTTTCGATATTTTAGGCATATATCAAGAAAGTTGCCTTAGGTAGGGAAAAAGTGGAGGTTTTGAGGCAAAATTTTGTCACGCACTCTAATTTGGTATTGTGATGATAATAAGGACGGTTTTGTTAGTATTTGACACATGAACAAATTTTGCATGTCAGGATTCCGACAAAATGGCCAATTTTCAGTATCTTAGGGGTATTTCAAGAAAGATGCTTTAGGCAATGTAAAAGTGGAGCTTTTCAGCTCAAATTTCGCCAGGGACTCAAATTTGGTATTCTATTATAATAAGGACGGTTTGGTTAGCATTGGACACATCAAGAAATTTGAGAAATTTTGCATGTCAGGACTCAGACAAAATGGCCATTTTTCAGTATCTTAGGGGTATTTCAAGAAAGATGCTTTAGGCAATGTAAAAGTGGAGCTTTTAAGCTCAAATTTCGTCAGGCACTCAAATTTGCTATTCTAATTATAATATGGACGGTTTTGTTAGTATTGGACACATTAAGAAATTTGAGAAATTTTGCATGTCCGGATTCAGACAAAATGGTCATTTTTCAGTATTTTGGGGATATTTTGAGAAATTTGCTTTAGGCAATGTAAAAGTGGAGCTTTTCAGCTCAAATTTCGTCAGGCACTAAATTTTTGTATTCTTATTATCATAAGGACGGTTTGGTTAGTATTGCACACATCAACAAATTTGAGAAATTTTGCATGTCCGGACTCATGGAAAATGGCCATTTTTCGATATTTTAGGCATATTTAAAGAAAGTTTCCTTAGGATAGAAAAAGTGGAGGTTTTGAGGCGAAATTTTTTCAGGCACCCCAATTTGGCACCCCGACGACAACAAGGATGGTTTTGTTAGTATTTGACACATCGACAAATTTTGCATGTGAGGATTCAGACAAAATTGTCATTTTTCAGTATCTTAGGGGTATTTCGAGAAAGATGCTTTAGGCAATGTAAAAGTGGAGGTTTTAAGCTCAAATTTTGTCAGGCACTGAAATTTGGTATTCTAATTATAATAAGGACGGTTTGGTTAGTATTGGCCCCATTAAGAAATTTGAGAAATTTTGCATGTCAGGACTCAGACAAAATGGCCATTTTTCAGTATCTTAGGGGTATTTCAAGAAAGATGCTTTAGGCAATGTAAAAGTGGAGCTTTTCAGCTGAAATTTCGTCAGGCACTCAATTTTTGTATTCTTATTATCATAAGGACGGTTTGGTTAGTATTGGACACATTAAGAAATTTGAGAAATTTTGCATGTCAGTATCTTAGGGGTATTTTGAGAAAGTTGCTTTAGGCAATGTAAAAGTGGAGCTTTTCAGCTCAAATTTCGTGAGGCACTCAAATTTGGTATGCTGATTATAATAAGGACGGTTTGGTTAGTATTAGCCCCATTAAGAAATTTGAGAAATTTTGCATGTCAGGACTCAGACAAAATGGCCATTTTTCAGTATCTTAGGGGTATTTCAAGAAAGACGCTTTATGCAATGTAAAAGTGGAGCTTTTAAGCTCAAATTTTGTCAGGCACTCAAATTTGGTATTCTAATTAAAATAAGGACGGTTTTCTTAGTATTTGACACATCAAGAAATTTGAGAAATTTTGCATGTCGGGACTCAGACAAAATGGCCATTTTTCAGTATCTTAGGGGTATTTCAAGAAAGATGCTTTAGGCAATGTAAAAGTGGAGCTTTTCAGCTCAAATTTCGTCAGGCACTCAAATTTGGTATGCTGATTATAATAAGGCGGTTTGGTTAGTATTGGACATATCAAGAAATTTTAGAAATTTTGCATGTCAGGAGTCAGACAAAATTGTCATTTTTCAGTATCTTAGGGGTATTTCAAGAAAGATGCTTTAGGCAATGTAAAAGTGGAGCTTTTAAGCTCAAATTTTGTCAGGCACTCAAATTTGGTATTCTAATTATAATAAGGACGGTTTTCTTAGTATTTGACACATAAAGAAATTTTACAAATTTTGCATGTCCGGACTCAGAGAAAATGGCCATTTTTATATCTTTTAGGCATATTTAAAGAAAGTTTCCTTAGGATAGAAAAAGTGGAGGTTTTGAGGCAAAATTTTGTCAGGCACTCTAATTTGGTATTCTAATTATAATAAGGACAGTTTTCTTAGTATTTGACACATCAAGAAATTTGACAAATTTTGCATGTCACGAATCAGACAAAATGGTCATTTTTCAGTATCTTGGGGGTATTTCGAGAAAGTTGCTTTAGCCAATGTAAAAGTGGAGCTTTTCAGCTCAAATTTCATCAGACACTCAAATTTGGTATTCTGATTATTATAACGGCGGTTTGGGTACTATTGGATACATCAAGAAATTTTGCATGTCCGGACTCATGCAAAGTGGCCATTTTTCGATATTTTAGGCATATATCAAGAAAGTTGCCTTAGGCAAGGAAAAAGTGGAGGTTTTGAGGCAAAATTTTGTCAGGCACTCTAATTTGGTATGCTGATTATAATAAGGACGGTTTTATTAGTATTGGCCCCATTAAGAAATTTGAGAAATTTTGCAGGTCAGGACTCAGACAAAATGGCCATTTTTCAGTATCTTAGGGGTATTTCAAGAAAGATGCTTTATGCAATGTAAAAGTGGAGCTTTTCAGCTCAAATTTCGCCAGGGACTCAAATTTGGTATTCTAATGATAATAAAGACGGTTTGGTTAGTATTGGACACATCAAGAAATTTGAGAAATTTTTCATGTCCGGACTCAGACAAAATGGCCATTTTTCAGTATCTTAGGGGTATTTCAAGAAAGATGCTTTAGGCAATGTAAAAGTGGAGCTTTTCAGCTGAAATTTCATCAGGCACTCAAATTTGGTATTCTAATTATAATAAGGACGGTTTGGTTAGTATTGGACACATCAAGAAATTTGAGAAATTTTTCATGTCCGGACTCAGACAAAATGGTCATTTTTCAGTATGTTAGGGGTATTTCGAGAAAGTTGCTTTAGGCAATGTAAAAGTGGAGCTTTTCAGCTGAAATTTCGTGAGGCACTCAAATTTGGTATGCTGATTATAATAAGGACGGTTTGGTTAGTATTCGACATATGAAGAAATTTTAGAAATTTTGCATGTCAGGAGTCAGACAAAATTGTCATTTTTCAGTATCTTAGGGGTATTTCAAGAAAGATGCTTTAGGCAATGTAAAAGTGGAGCTTTTAAGCTCAAATTTTGTCAGGCACTCAAATTTGGTATTCTAATTATAATAAGGACGGTTTTCTTAGTATTTGACACATAAAGAAATTTGACAAATTTTGCATGTTAGGAATCAGACAAAATTGTCATTTTTCAGTATCTTGGGGGTATTTTGAGAAAGTTGCTTTAGGCAATGTAAAAGTGGAGCTTTTCAGCTCAAATTTTGTCCAGCACTCAAATTTGGTACTCTAATTATAATAAGGACGGTTTTCTTAGTATTTGACACATCAAGAAATTTGACAAATTTTGCATGTCACGAATCAGACAAAATTGTCATTTTTCAGTATCTTGGGGGTATTTCGAGAAAGTTGCTTTAGCCAATGTAAAAGTGGAGCTTTTCAGCTCAAATTTCATCAGACACTCAAATTTGGTATTCTGATTATTATAACGGCGGTTTGGGTAGTATTGGATACATCAAGAAATTTTGCATGTCCGGACTCGTGCAAAGTGGCCATTTTTCTATATTTTAGGCATATATCAAGAAAGTTGCCTTAGGCAAGGAAAAAGTGGAGGTTTTGAGGCAAAATTTTGTCAGGCACTCTAATTTGGTATGCTGATTATAATAAGGACGGTTTAATTAGTATTGGCCCCATTAAGAAATTTTAGAAATTTTGCATGTCAGGAGTCAGACAAAATGGCCATTTTTCAGTATCTTAGGGGTATTTCAAGAAAGATGCTTTAGGCAATGTAAAAGTGGAGCTTTTCAGTTGAAATTTCGTCAGGCACTCAATTTTTGTATTCTTATTATCATAAGGACGATTTGGTTAGTATTGGACACATTAAGAAATTTGAGAAATTTTTCATGTCAGGAGTCAGACAAAATGGTCATTTTTCAGTATGTTTGGGGTATTTTGAGAAAGTTGCTTTAGGCAATGTAAAAGTGGAGCTTTTCAGCTCAATTTTCGTGAGGCACTCAAATTTGGTATGCTGATTATAATAAGGACAGTTTAATTAGTATTGGCCCCATTAAGAAATTTGAGAAATTTTGCATGTCAGGACTCAGACAAAATGGCCATTTTTCAGTATCTTAGGGGTATTTCAAAAAAGATGCTTTATGCAATGTAAAAGTGGAGCTTTTCAGCTCAAATTTCGCCAGGGACTCAAATTTGGTATTCTAATGATAATAAGGACGGTTTGGTTAGTATTGGACACATCAAGAAATTTGAGAAATTTTTCATGTCCGGACTCAGACAAAATGGCCATTTTTCAGTATCTTAGGGGTATTTCAAGAAAGATGCTTTAGGCAATGTAAAAGTGGAGCTTTTCAGCTGAAATTTCATCAGGCACTCAAATTTGGTATTCTAATGATAATAAGGACGGTTTGGTTAGTATTGGACACATCAAGAAATTTGAGAAATTTTTCATGTCCGGACTCAGACAAAATGGCCATTTTTCAGTATCTTAGGGGTATTTCAAGAAAGATGCTTTAGGCAATGTAAAAGTGGAGCTTTTCAGCTGAAATTTCATCAGGCACTCAAATTTGGTATTCTAATTATAATAAGGACGGTTTGGTTAGTATTGGACACATCAAGAAATTTGAGAAATTTTTCATGTCCGGACTCAGACAAAATGGTCATTTTTCAGTATGTTAGGGGTATTTCGAGAAAGTTGCTTTAGGCAATGTAAAAGTGGAGCTTTTCAGCTCAAATTTCATCAGGCACTCAAATTTGGTATTCTGATTATAATAAGGACGGTTTGGGTAGTATTGGACACATCAAGAAATTTGAGAAATTTTGCATATCGGGACTCATGCAAAATGGCCATTTTCGATATTTTAGGCATATATCAAGAAAGTTGCCTTAGGTAGGGAAAAAGTGGAGGTTTTGAGGCAAAATTTTGTCACGCACTCTAATTTGGTATTGTGATGATAATAAGGACGGTTTTGTTAGTATTTGACACATGAACAAATTTTGCATGTCAGGATTCCGACAAAATGGCCAATTTTCAGTATCTTAGGGGTATTTCAAGAAAGATGCTTTAGGCAATGTAAAAGTGGAGCTTTTCAGCTCAAATTTCGCCAGGGACTCAAATTTGGTATTCTATTATAATAAGGACGGTTTGGTTAGCATTGGACACATCAAGAAATTTGAGAAATTTTGCATGTCAGGACTCAGACAAAATGGCCATTTTTCAGTATCTTAGGGGTATTTCAAGAAAGATGCTTTAGGCAATGTAAAAGTGGAGCTTTTAAGCTCAAATTTCGTCAGGCACTCAAATTTGCTATTCTAATTATAATATGGACGGTTTTGTTAGTATTGGACACATTAAGAAATTTGAGAAATTTTGCATGTCCGGATTCAGACAAAATGGTCATTTTTCAGTATTTTGGGGATATTTTGAGAAATTTGCTTTAGGCAATGTAAAAGTGGAGCTTTTCAGCTCAAATTTCGTCAGGCACTAAATTTTTGTATTCTTATTATCATAAGGACGGTTTGGTTAGTATTGCACACATCAACAAATTTGAGAAATTTTGCATGTCCGGACTCATGGAAAATGGCCATTTTTCGATATTTTAGGCATATTTAAAGAAAGTTTCCTTAGGATAGAAAAAGTGGAGGTTTTGAGGCGAAATTTTTTCAGGCACCCCAATTTGGCACCCCGACGACAACAAGGATGGTTTTGTTAGTATTTGACACATCGACAAATTTTGCATGTGAGGATTCAGACAAAATTGTCATTTTTCAGTATCTTAGGGGTATTTCGAGAAAGATGCTTTAGGCAATGTAAAAGTGGAGGTTTTAAGCTCAAATTTTGTCAGGCACTGAAATTTGGTATTCTAATTATAATAAGGACGGTTTGGTTAGTATTGGCCCCATTAAGAAATTTGAGAAATTTTGCATGTCAGGACTCAGACAAAATGGCCATTTTTCAGTATCTTAGGGGTATTTCAAGAAAGATGCTTTAGGCAATGTAAAAGTGGAGCTTTTCAGCTGAAATTTCGTCAGGCACTCAATTTTTGTATTCTTATTATCATAAGGACGGTTTGGTTAGTATTGGACACATTAAGAAATTTGAGAAATTTTGCATGTCAGTATCTTAGGGGTATTTTGAGAAAGTTGCTTTAGGCAATGTAAAAGTGGAGCTTTTCAGCTCAAATTTCGTGAGGCACTCAAATTTGGTATGCTGATTATAATAAGGACGGTTTGGTTAGTATTAGCCCCATTAAGAAATTTGAGAAATTTTGCATGTCAGGACTCAGACAAAATGGCCATTTTTCAGTATCTTAGGGGTATTTCAAGAAAGACGCTTTATGCAATGTAAAAGTGGAGCTTTTAAGCTCAAATTTTGTCAGGCACTCAAATTTGGTATTCTAATTAAAATAAGGACGGTTTTCTTAGTATTTGACACATCAAGAAATTTGAGAAATTTTGCATGTCGGGACTCAGACAAAATGGCCATTTTTCAGTATCTTAGGGGTATTTCAAGAAAGATGCTTTAGGCAATGTAAAAGTGGAGCTTTTCAGCTCAAATTTCGTCAGGCACTCAAATTTGGTATGCTGATTATAATAAGGCGGTTTGGTTAGTATTGGACATATCAAGAAATTTTAGAAATTTTGCATGTCAGGAGTCAGACAAAATTGTCATTTTTCAGTATCTTAGGGGTATTTCAAGAAAGATGCTTTAGGCAATGTAAAAGTGGAGCTTTTAAGCTCAAATTTTGTCAGGCACTCAAATTTGGTATTCTAATTATAATAAGGACGGTTTTCTTAGTATTTGACACATAAAGAAATTTTACAAATTTTGCATGTCCGGACTCAGAGAAAATGGCCATTTTTATATCTTTTAGGCATATTTAAAGAAAGTTTCCTTAGGATAGAAAAAGTGGAGGTTTTGAGGCAAAATTTTGTCAGGCACTCTAATTTGGTATTCTAATTATAATAAGGACAGTTTTCTTAGTATTTGACACATCAAGAAATTTGACAAATTTTGCATGTCACGAATCAGACAAAATGGTCATTTTTCAGTATCTTGGGGGTATTTCGAGAAAGTTGCTTTAGCCAATGTAAAAGTGGAGCTTTTCAGCTCAAATTTCATCAGACACTCAAATTTGGTATTCTGATTATTATAACGGCGGTTTGGGTAGTATTGGATACATCAAGAAATTTTGCATGTCCGGACTCATGCAAAGTGGCCATTTTTCGATATTTTAGGCATATATCAAGAAAGTTGCCTTAGGCAAGGAAAAAGTGGAGGTTTTGAGGCAAAATTTTGTCAGGCACTCTAATTTGGTATGCTGATTATAATAAGGACGGTTTTATTAGTATTGGCCCCATTAAGAAATTTGAGAAATTTTGCAGGTCAGGACTCAGACAAAATGGCCATTTTTCAGTATCTTAGGGGTATTTCAAGAAAGATGCTTTATGCAATGTAAAAGTGGAGCTTTTCAGCTCAAATTTCGCCAGGGACTCAAATTTGGTATTCTAATGATAATAAGGACGGTTTGGTTAGTATTGGACACATCAAGAAATTTGAGAAATTTTTCATGTCCGGACTCAGACAAAATGGCCATTTTTCAGTATCTTAGGGGTATTTCAAGAAAGATGCTTTAGGCAATGTAAAAGTGGAGCTTTTCAGCTGAAATTTCATCAGGCACTCAAATTTGGTATTCTAATTATAATAAGGACGGTTTGGTTAGTATTGGACACATCAAGAAATTTGAGAAATTTTTCATGTCCGGACTCAGACAAAATGGTCATTTTTCAGTATGTTAGGGGTATTTCGAGAAAGTTGCTTTAGGCAATGTAAAAGTGGAGCTTTTCAGCTGAAATTTCGTGAGGCACTCAAATTTGGTATGCTGATTATAATAAGGACGGTTTGGTTAGTATTCGACATATGAAGAAATTTTAGAAATTTTGCATGTCAGGAGTCAGACAAAATTGTCATTTTTCAGTATCTTAGGGGTATTTCAAGAAAGATGCTTTAGGCAATGTAAAAGTGGAGCTTTTAAGCTCAAATTTTGTCAGGCACTCAAATTTGGTATTCTAATTATAATAAGGACGGTTTTCTTAGTATTTGACACATAAAGAAATTTGACAAATTTTGCATGTTAGGAATCAGACAAAATTGTCATTTTTCAGTATCTTGGGGGTATTTTGAGAAAGTTGCTTTAGGCAATGTAAAAGTGGAGCTTTTCAGCTCAAATTTTGTCCAGCACTCAAATTTGGTACTCTAATTATAATAAGGACGGTTTTCTTAGTATTTGACACATCAAGAAATTTGACAAATTTTGCATGTCACGAATCAGACAAAATTGTCATTTTTCAGTATCTTGGGGGTATTTCGAGAAAGTTGCTTTAGCCAATGTAAAAGTGGAGCTTTTCAGCTCAAATTTCATCAGACACTCAAATTTGGTATTCTGATTATTATAACGGCGGTTTGGGTAGTATTGGATACATCAAGAAATTTTGCATGTCCGGACTCATGCAAAGTGGCCATTTTTCTATATTTTAGGCATATATCAAGAAAGTTGCCTTAGGCAAGGAAAAAGTGGAGGTTTTGAGGCAAAATTTTGTCAGGCACTCTAATTTGGTATGCTGATTATAATAAGGACGGTTTAATTAGTATTGGCCCCATTAAGAAATTTTAGAAATTTTGCATGTCAGGAGTCAGACAAAATGGCCATTTTTCAGTATCTTAGGGGTATTTCAAGAAAGATGCTTTAGGCAATGTAAAAGTGGAGCTTTTCAGTTGAAATTTCGTCAGGCACTCAATTTTTGTATTCTTATTATCATAAGGACGATTTGGTTAGTATTGGACACATTAAGAAATTTGAGAAATTTTTCATGTCAGGAGTCAGACAAAATGGTCATTTTTCAGTATGTTTGGGGTATTTTGAGAAAGTTGCTTTAGGCAATGTAAAAGTGGAGCTTTTCAGCTCAATTTTCGTGAGGCAGTCAAATTTGGTATGCTGATTATAATAAGGACAGTTTAATTAGTATTGGCCCCATTAAGAAATTTGAGAAATTTTGCATGTCAGGACTCAGACAAAATGGCCATTTTTCAGTATCTTAGGGGTATTTCAAAAAAGATGCTTTATGCAATGTAAAAGTGGAGCTTTTCAGCTCAAATTTCGCCAGGGACTCAAATTTGGTATTCTAATGATAATAAGGACGGTTTGGTTAGTATTGGACACATCAAGAAATTTGAGAAATTTTTCATGTCCGGACTCAGACAAAATGGCCATTTTTCAGTATCTTAGGGGTATTTCAAGAAAGATGCTTTAGGCAATGTAAAAGTGGAGCTTTTCAGCTGAAATTTCATCAGGCACTCAAATTTGGTATTCTAATGATAATAAGGACGGTTTGGTTAGTATTGGACACATCAAGAAATTTGAGAAATTTTTCATGTCCGGACTCAGACAAAATGGCCATTTTTCAGTATCTTAGGGGTATTTCAAGAAAGATGCTTTAGGCAATGTAAAAGTGGAGCTTTTCAGCTGAAATTTCATCAGGCACTCAAATTTGGTATTCTAATTATAATAAGGACGGTTTGGTTAGTATTGGACACATCAAGAAATTTGAGAAATTTTTCATGTCCGGACTCAGACAAAATGGTCATTTTTCAGTATGTTAGGGGTATTTCGAGAAAGTTGCTTTAGGCAATGTAAAAGTGGAGCTTTTCAGCTGAAATTTCGTGAGGCACTCAAATTTGGTATGCTGATTATAATAAGGACGGTTTGGTTAGTATTCGACATATGAAGAAATTTTAGAAATTTTGCATGTCAGGAGTCAGACAAAATTGTCATTTTTCAGTATCTTAGGGGTATTTCAAGAAAGATGCTTTAGGCAATGTAAAAGTGGAGCTTTTAAGCTCAAATTTTGTCCGGCACTCAAATTTGGTATTCTAATTATAATAAGGACAGTTTTCTTAGTATTTGACACAAGAAATTTGACAAATTTTGCATGTCACGAATCAGACAAAATTGTCATTTTTCAGTATCTTGGGGGTATTTCGAGAAAGTTGCTTTAGCCAATGTAAAAGTGGAGCTTTTCAGCTCAAATTTCATCAGACACTCAAATTTGGTATTCTGATTATTATAACGGCGGTTTGGGTAGTATTGGATACATTGAGAAATTTTGCATGTCCGGACTCATGCAAAGTGGCCATTTTTCGATATTTTAGGCATATATCAAGAAAGTTGCCTTAGGCAAGGAAAAAGTGGAGGTTTTGAGGCAAAATTTTGTCAGGCACTCTAATTTGGTATGCTGATTATAATAAGGACGGTTTAATTAGTATTGGCCCCATTAAGAAATTTTAGAAATTTTGCATGTCACGAGTCAGACAAAATGGCCATTTTTCAGTATCTTAGGGGTATTTCAAGAAAGATGCTTTAGGCAATGTAAAAGTGGAGCTTTTCAGTTGAAATTTCGTCAGGCACTCAATTTTTGTATTCTTATTATCATAAGGACGGTTTGGTTAGTATTGGACACATTAAGAAATTTGAGAAATTTTTCATGTCAGGAGTCAGACAAAATGGTCATTTTTCAGTATGTTAGGGGTATTTTGAGAAAGTTGCTTTAGGCAATGTAAAAGTGGAGCTTTTCAGCTCAATTTTCGTGAGGCACTCAAATTTGGTATGCTGATTATAATAAGGACGGTTTAATTAGTATTGGCCCCATTAAGAAATTTGAGAAATTTTGCATGTCAGGACTCAGACAAAATGGCCATTTTTCAGTATCTTAGGGGTATTTCAAGAAAGATGCTTTATGCAATGTAAAAGTGGAGCTTTTCAGCTCAAATTTCGCCAGGGACTCAAATTTGGTATTCTAATGCTAATAAGGACGGTTTGGTTAGTATTGGACACATCAAGAAATTTGAGAAATTTTTCATGTCCGGACTCAGACAAAATGGCCATTTTTCAGTATCTTAGGGGTATTTCAAGAAAGATGCTTTAGGCAATGTAAAAGTGGAGCTTTTCAGCTGAAATTTCATCAGGCACTCAAATTTGGTATTCTAATTATAATAAGGACGGTTTGGTTAGTATTGGACACATCAAGAAATTTGAGAAATTTTTCATGTCCGGACTCAGACAAAATGGTCATTTTTCAGTATGTTAGGGGTATTTCGAGAAAGTTGCTTTAGGCAATGTAAAAGTGGAGCTTTTCAGCTCAAATTTCATGAGGCACTCAAATTTGGTATTCTGATTATAATAAGGACGGTTTGGGTAGTATTGGACACATCAAGAAATTTGAGAAATTTTGCATATCGGGACTCATGCAAAATGGCCATTTTCGATATTTTAGGCATATATCAAGAAAGTTGCCTTAGGTAGGGAAAAAGTGGAGGTTTTGAGGCAAAATTTTGTCACGCACTCTAATTTGGTATTGTGATGATAATAAGGACGGTTTTGTTAGTATTTGACACATGAACAAATTTTGCATGTCAGGATTCCGACAAAATGGCCAATTTTCAGTATCTTAGGGGTATTTCAAGAAAGATGCTTTAGGCAATGTAAAAGTGGAGCTTTTCAGCTCAAATTTCGCCAGGGACTCAAATTTGGTATTCTATTATAATAAGGACGGTTTGGTTAGTATTGGACACATCAAGAAATTTGAGAAATTTTGCATGTCAGGACTCAGACAAAATGGCCATTTTTCAGTATCTTAGGGGTATTTCAAGAAAGATGCTTTAGGCAATGTAAAAGTGGAGCTTTTAAGCTCAAATTTCGTCAGGCACTCAAATTTGCTATTCTAATTATAATATGGACGGTTTTGTTAGTATTGGACACATTAAGAAATTTGAGAAATTTTGCATGTCCGGATTCAGACAAAATGGTCATTTTTCAGTATTTTGGGGATATTTTGAGAAATTTGCTTTAGGCAATGTAAAAGTGGAGCTTTTCAGCTCAAATTTCGTCAGGCACTAAATTTTTGTATTCTTATTATCATAAGGACGGTTTGGTTAGTATTGCACACATCAACAAATTTGAGAAATTTTGCATGTCCGGACTCATGCAAAATGGCCATTTTTTGATATTTTAGGCATATTTAAATAAAGTTTCCATAGGATAGAAAAAGTGGAGGTTTTGAGCCAAAATTTTGTCAGGCACTCTAATTTGGTATCCTGATTATAATAAGGACGGTTTGGTTAGTATTTGACACATGAACAATTTTTGCATGTCAGGATTCCGACAAAATGGCCAATTTCCAGTATCTTAGGGGTATTTCAAGAAAGATGCTTTAGGCAATGTAAAAGTGGAGCTTTTCAGCTTAAATTTCGCCAGGGACTCAAGTTTGGTATTCTAATTATAATAAGGACGGTTTGGTTAGTATTGGACACATCAAGAAATTTGAGAAGTTTTGCATGTCCGGACTCAGACAAAATGGCCATTTTTCAGTATCTTAGGGGTATTTCAAGAAAGATGCTTTAGGCAATGTAAAAGTGGAGCTTTTCAGCTCAAATTTTGTCAGGCACTCAAATTTAGTATTCTAATTATAATAAGGACGGTTTGGGTAGTATTGGATACATCAAGAAATTTTGCATGTCCGGACTCCTCCAAAGTGGCCATTTTTCGATATTTTAGGCGTATATCAAGAAAGTTGCCTTAGGCAAGGAAAAAGTGGAGGTTTTGAGGCAAAATTTTGTCAGGCACTCTAATTTGGTATTGTGATGATAATTAGGACGGTTTTGTTAGTAATTGACACATCAAGAAATTTTGCATGTCAGGAGTCAGACAAAATGGCCAATTTCCAGTATCTTAGGGGTATTTCAAGAAAGATGCTTTAGGCAATGTAAAAGTGGAAATTTGAGAAGTTTTGTATGTCCGGACTCATACAAAATGGCCATTTTTCTATGTTTTAGGCATATTCCAAGAAAGTTTCCTTAGGCAAGGAAAAAGTGGAGGTTTTAAGCCGAAATTTTTTCAGGCACTCAATGCAAAATGGCCATTTTTCAGTATCTTAGAGGCATTTTGAGAAAGTTTGTTTAGGCAATTTAAAAGTGGAGCTTTTCAGGCTAAATTTCGTCAGACACTTTAATTTGGTATTCGGATTAAAATAGGGACAGTTTGGTTAGTATTTGAGACGTAAAGAAATTTAGAAATTTATTGTGTCTGGACTCAGGCAAAATGGCCATTTTTCAATATCTTAGGGGTATTTCAAGAAAGTTGCTTTAGCCAACATAAAAGTGGAAGTTTTCAGGCTAAATTTGGTCAGGAGCTCTAATTTAGTATTATGATAAAAATAAGCATGGTTTAGTTAGTATTTCATACAGCAAGAAATTTGTGAAATTTTGGATATCCGGATGCACTCAAAATAGCCATTTTTCGGTATTTTAGGGGGTATTTCAAGAAAGTTGCTTTAGGCAATGTAAAACTGAAGCTTTTCAGGCCAAATTTGGTCAAGGTCTCTAATTTGGTAGTTTGATGAGGATAAGGATGGTTTGGTTAATATTTGAGACGTAAAGAAATGTGCAAAATTTTGCGTGTCTGGACCCAGGGAAAATTGCCATTTTTTAGTATCTTATGGGCTACTTTAAGAAAGTTGCTTTAGGTTTGATCAGGTTTAAGTAAAAAATATCTTATAAACCCCAAAAAATACTTTTATATTTGCAATATAGTAAGTTTCGCTCGGATTATTATAGTTGACATTCTTAAAGTACGTATTTTGCATGGCATTCAGCGGTAATCAAGATGTGAGTTTAGAGAGTTAACAGAATTTTACACTGTTTAATTGATTAGGTTTAAGCAAAAAAATGGCCTATAAACTTTAAAAAATACTTTTATATTTGCAATATACTAAGTTTACTTCGGATTATAATAGTTGACATTCTTAAAGTACATACTTTACGTTGCCGTCAGCCGTAATCAAGTTGTGAGTTTACAGAGTCAACAGAACGTTTGTTCCATCATACAATTGATTAGGTTTAATTAAGTAAAAAATGTCTTATAAACCCAAAAAAATACTTTTATATTTGTAGTATACTAAGTTTCCCTCTGATTATAATAGTTGATATTCTTAAAGTAAATTAAAGTAAGTACTTTACGTGGCTGTCGGCTGTGATCAAGGTATGAGTTTAGAGAGTTAACAGAAAGTTTGTTACATTGTACAATTTATTAGGTTTAGGTAAAAAATGTCTTATAAACCCGAAAAACCTTTTACATTTTTTTAATATACTAAGTTTCCCTCGGATTATAATAGTTGACATTCTTAAAGTACATACTTTATGTGGCTGTCGACTGTGCTCAACATGTGAGTTTAGAGAGTTAACAAAAAGTTTGTTACACTGTGCAATTAATTAGGTTTAAGAAAAAATGTCTTATAAACCACAAATAAATCTTTGATATTTGAAATATAATAAGTTTCACTTTGATTATAGTAGTTGACATTCTTAAAGCAAATTATAGTAAGTACTTTACGTGGCTGTCGGCCATGATCAAGGTGTGAGTTTAGAGAGTTAACAGAAAGTTTGTTACATTGGACAATTGATTAGGTTCAAGTAAAAAATGTCTTATAAACTTAAAAAAATAGTTTTATATTTGCAGTATACTAAGTTTCCCTCTGATTATAATAGTTGACATTTTAAAAGTAAGTACTTTACATGCCTGTCAGTCGTAATCAAGGTGTTAGTTTAAAGAGTTGACAGAAAGCTTGTTACATTGTGCAATTGATAAGGTTTAAGTAAAAAATGTCTTATAAACCCCCAAAAACCTTTTATATTTGCAATATACCAAGTTCCCTTTGATTATAATAGTTGACATTCTTAAAGTAAACTAAAGTAAGTACTTCACGTGGCTGTCGGCTGTGATCAAGGTGTGAGTTTAGAGAGTTAACAGAAAGTTTGCTACACTGTACAATTGATTAGGTTTAAGTAAAGAATGTCTTATAAACCCAAAAAAATATAATATTTGTGTGCAAATAGGAGTTTTATGTCTGCCACCTTGTTATCATTTAGCAATGATAAGGAAACGAACTCTCCCAAGGGTGCAGAGGAAACCTGCATGTCAGAGATAAGACTTTGGCTGTAAGCAAATAGTTGTACTGATGTGACATTTAGATAATAATTATAGACAAGGGGTTATATAATAGACACCCACGAACAAATGCAGTCAGTTGTTTAAAGACAGCTTCGAGTGAAGTGACACAATCTATAGAACTATCAAGCTTTTTCAGTCCATAGAAATCTCAGGACTATTGAATTTCACCAAAACTTCCACTATTTACAGGTGCATTTGTCATTATATACAACTATAATATAGTATTTGAACAATATTGCTTGTGGTTCACGATTCAAGATAGATGTGTTTTTGCTTGCTACCTAGTTTTTTTAAAGAAATTGCTATATATGCAGTTATTTTTTTGTTGTTTTTGTGCTTTATGTGTTATTGTTATATTGAATTATATAATGAATATCAAGACATCCGAAATCAGTGGTCTAGAAGAGATATTCGATCAAAAACTTGCACCTTTATTTACGAAATTTGACGTTCTAAGTATTCGAGTAGACGAAGCTACACAATCTTTGGAATTTCTGAGTGAGAAATACGAAGATCTTAGTTAAAAGTTAAGAAACTGGAAAATGAAAATAAAAACTTCATCAACAAAATGAGTATTATCAACGTGAATTATCGTGTGTGAAAAATGAATGTAAAATTTTACAAGATGCACAAGATGATCTAGAATAATACACTAGAAGAGACTGCTTGGAAATATGTGGTATCCCTGAGATTACAGGTGAAAATACAGATGATATAGTGAAGAATGTGGCATCAATCATTGGAGTGGAATTAGAGGAAAATGGTATATCTGTAAGCCACCGTCTAGGAACAAAAGGAAGTTATCAAAACCAACCAAAATCAATTATTGTTAAATTTACTTGACGGGAGAAAAAAATAAGATGTACCTTGCCAAGAATAAGCTAAAAGATCTTGAGACTAAAGACTTGGGATATACCAGATTTGACAATTCAAAACATTTTATGGTGGAAAGTCTTACTAGTAAAGATTCCCTACAACTTAAAAAATCAGAAGGATATCGATATTTATGAACTCGGCAAGGCAAAATCTTTATGTGAAAGGGACAATGGTAGCCCAGCTATCCATATTTCTAGTAAGATGCAACTGGAGAGATTGATCGTAAACAAATGAAGATAGGTCACGTATGTTATAATGAACTACTGAAAATAAATGATTGACTTTAGTGTAAAAAACCTACTATCACTTGATATCTCATCAGCATGTACAACTATCCCTTTTCTAAAAGATGCTGATATTGATTATCATTTACCAGATCCAACTAATTTTAAATATTATTCTTCGTCTGACTTTCATGATTTAAAAAATCATTATAATTTCAATAATAAGACATTTTCTGTCTTACATAGCAATATCAGAAGTTTAGCTAAAAATCATGATAAATTAATCATACTTCTGGAGGAACTTGGTCATAATTTTTCCTTAATAGGGTTATCTGAAACTAAAATTAAATTAGGAGAGGATTGTTTGGCTAATATTGATCTATATGGATATAGGTTTCTTTCCCAACCTAGCCTGTCAAATGCAGGAGGTGTGGGTTTATTTGCAAAAAAAGATCTAAACTTGGTAGTAAGAAATGTGTTGAGTGTATCTAATTGTGAATTTGAAGCACTGTGGGTTGACATTGAATTGTCTAATCAAAAAATTATTTGTGCTGTGGTATATTGACATCCTAACACACATTTAGAAACTTTTACTAATTATCTATATGCCACCTTGGATAAAATTGTCAATGAAAACAAACTATGTATTATCTTAGATGATTTCTATATTAATTTGTTAAACTATGAAACTCACCCTCCAACGGAAGACTTTATTAATACTATTAGTTTGTATTTTATGATACCACAAATTCTTCAACCTACACGTGTAACTGATCATTCAGCAACTCTCATAGATAACATATTTATTAAATCTGTTAATTACCACAGTATTAGTAGTAATTTACTTCCAGACTTAAGTGATCATTTCCCAAATTTTTTTATTTTAAACAAGTATACATCAAATAATAAAACAGTTGTTTATAAAAGAGACTATACAAATTGTGATATGTCTGCTCTTGTCAATGAAATGAATATGATTGACTGGAGTATTACTTTGTCTCAAAATAATGATGTTAATGCAATGTTTGATAGTTTTTACTCGGAAATTTCTCAAGTAATTGATAAACATGTTCCATTAAAGAAATTGACAAAAAATGAAATTAAATTCAATTCAAAACCATGGATTACTCCAGAATACGTGGGAATTTCGATCAATCAAAAATTGAATTCAAATGAATTATATTTCAAGCTCCGAAATTAATTTTCAAAAATTGAGTTTACAATATCTTCTTGAATTTAATTTCTATTTTTAGCCAGAATTTAAATAAACATAAGACCATTACCGAATATATTAGTATTTGATATTCAAAGTGTTGAAACATGCTGAAAACGAAATTTCGTGAGTCCACAGGTTAATTCTATTACTTGAGATTTTTTTCTGGCCGTAGGGGCAAATGCCGTACCACTTAACATATTATTTTAAGGTCAGGGGGGGGGAGTATCAGGGCTATGATCAGGGCTGCCATAGTGCCACAGTATTAAAAAAATGGAGGAGCTTGCCAGCGTTGAATTGATCACAGATCTCTTTGTAAACAAGAAATTAACCCACAAACAGATAAGCGAAGAATTACAAAGGAATTATCCCATGTACGTGGTCTAAGCGAGATGAGTGTTAGACGTTACTGTTCTATACACAACATCCATCGAACAACGCCGATGTCTGATGGAGAACTTGATTCAGTTATTTTTAAAGCTGTGGCACAGGTGAGTTTGCAATTTCAAGTTATGCCATTTTAATTATTGTATCTGTGTCAGAAGCGCTGTAGTTTTTATACATCTTTCCTTATGTTAATACTCATGTTTAGCGTAAAGCTAGTTTAGATGATAAAAGATATATACTGTAGCTGTATGCACTGGAAGTAGAAGTTTAATAGGATATTTCATATTCGCTGCTGCTGCATTGCTGACCTTCGTGTGTTGTCGTAAAATGTCATTAAGGGGGCTATTTAAAGAAGGCCTAAGTGTATTTTGAAACTTATTTTATATTTGGCATCATTACAAGAAAATACAATTGCTATAGGATACTGTACAATTATTCAGAATAGGAGAGGTTTTAGTTTTTTATGTCATGAAAGTTGGGCGCACTCATTCAAACTGAAAAAAATTTATTTGGGGGGGGGGAGGGTGTGGCTTGCTAGCACCCTTTCCATGCAACACTACACCCTTATGGCCTTGTACATTGTGATCATGGTAGGTTGGGCCAACATATGGGCAGAAGATGATGAAAGGCAAACTAAAAAGCAGCAAACATCAGAATACACAATAAGCAAATTTCAAGGTCCCTACAGAGAGTGGCACCACAATATCATCAACAAAGAGAGCAAAATACAGCCAGATTTGTTAACCCTATTCCAAATAAGGCAGATTACCTTGGTCATAAAATTCATCTGGACCTGAATGAGAAATTGGTTATGTATGGGTGCACATCAGTAAGAGCTATTGATGGGTATAGCAGAACTGTTTTTGCTGTCGCTTCCATGCCAGTGAAGAATAATGTTGAAATCTATCGGTCGGTTTTTAGGTATTTCATTAAATTGCTTATGCTCGTAATTTGATTCCTTCTCCAGATGTATCATGCATAATTGCCTGTAGGAAAAACTTAATATTCACTTGATGTACGAGTTAAAACCAAAATGAAGTAAGAAAACCAGCATAAAAGATTGACTCAATATGTTGACCAGGAAATGCTGAACCTTAACCCATTAACCAGTACCCTCACTTAAATTAAAAAGTAAATTAATCTGGCACTTGACACAGTAGAGTAGTGTAAATAACTGTGAAATGCAGCTTAATGGGTTAAGATTAGTACAAATTTTATTTTTTATTATTATTTATAGGCCTGTTCTCATTCAATATGGTTTGTGTGACCAAGTTCGTGTTGACTGTGGGAAAGAGTTTTATCTTACCTTATTTATTCAACAAAGTCTGTCTGGATACAGAAAAAACACACTCCGAGCATGTTACAAGCAGACCCCATCCACCAAGGTGAATACTCACACTGATAATAATGTCTCACTGATAAAAGTGTTCAATAGTGAACACAGTGGTTGTGTAGGACTTGGGGCTAAATGCACCAAGGGCCATTCTCAAAATATTTTTTCCTTCAATCAAATGTGCACTTTTGCTGTTTATATTAACTAAATTTAATCTAGAATCACAGGGCTGAGAGGCAATGGGTAGAAATAAACAGTAGGATAAATTATCCTTTGAAAACTCAGCTAAATTGGATGGTTCAGGAAGAACTAATTGATATGACAGATGAAGTGGACAAGTTTCGTGTGTCAACCATAGTTGTCCAGGCTGGAATACAAGAGTTATTGCCAGCATGGAATCACCATAGTATTCCAGGTTCGTGTACTTGTCCCATTGAAATTGATGAGTCATTGAAACTAATTTTAGCAAAACCCTATTCAATTCTCTTTTTTTACTGATCAGCCTCTTTCACAGGCAACACATGCAAGTAGGGTTGGGCGATATTTCGATTAATCGTGATATTTCCAATCGCGATTATCATATCGAAGCTAAAAACTTGAGTGACGATTTATCGAAATTATCATCATGTTCGATGACTATTATGATATTGCTTGGAAATATGTATATAACTTGCAGAATCCTAAACAAGTTGAAAGTATCTTTGCATTCCAGCAACAAATATACTCTCAAAAAGTGTATTAACAAGGCAAATTGTAAATGCTTTTTGTAGT
Organism: Muricea muricata; assembly: GCA_963855995.1. Taxonomy (NCBI): domain Eukaryota; kingdom Metazoa; phylum Cnidaria; class Anthozoa; order Malacalcyonacea; family Plexauridae; genus Muricea; species Muricea muricata. Next base: position 82,388,131 of record OY979716.1, read on the forward strand.
AGTTGTACTGCATGTTCATAATTTAGTTTTCCTTCAACAAAACATAGAATAAAATTGAACAGTACACATTATATTACAACACTTATGAACAGTAAAGATTAGAGAAGGAAAAGCCTTCATATTACTTTAATCTGTTGTTGTCTTTAATATAAGATTATATACAAGTTTATACATGCTTTGATATTAATTGCAGTTGAAAACAATGGTCATTTTTTTCTATTTCATTGATTGCGATATTATTGACTATCGCGATATTTTCCATAACAATAATCGTGAGTTGATTTTTTAAATATCGCCCAACCCTACATGCAAGCAATATGCACTGTATTCTGTAGAGTTCTCTCTGTACAGTACATCTAGGAAAAACATTTACTGGTTAATGTTTTGTTTTAGGCCTGTGATTCTACAGTATGGGTAATGGATCAAGTAAGAGTTGATTGTGGCAAAGAGTTCTACCTTATTTTGTTCATTCAACAAAGTTTAGCCCAATATAGGAGGAACACTTTGAGGGCCCCATATAAACAGACTCCCTCAACCAAAGTAAGCAAATATTTATGTGCAGTAATTAAATTATACTCTTGAAAAATAAGAAAAGCATTCTGATTTTGAATCAGCTGGGCAACCCACTCTAGAGATATAAGGGTACACTCCTACTATAGGAATTTTTAAACATTCAGTTTCTGTTTTTTAAGAATCACATGGCAGAACAGCATTGGGTTGAAATAAACAGCCGCATTAATTACCCAATTAAAATGCACCTGAATAAAATAATTCAGGATGAAATGATCAACATGACCAGCCCAGTCGACCAATTTTGTGTTTTGACGGTTTTAATTCAAGTTGTCCAAGCTGGAGTGCAAGAACTCTTACCAGCATGGAATAATCATAGCATTCCAGGTTAGTGACTATTTTTCAAGTCACAAATGTGTTCATACCTGTTGAGTTCACAATTGTTTGTTTTCCATGTAAAGGAAGGGAAAACCTGTGGATCTCATTATGGGTAATTACAAGGCAGTATGTATTCCAAAAACACAAATTCCTCTTCCTGAAATTGCAGCCCGACAGCTTGAGAGAAGTGGAGGGAAACTGAAGAATTTTGGTAATTTTGATACAGACCCACTCCAAGGATATCAGCATCTTCAGGCACTCAAACGGCAGGAGTTGAAAACTCACACAGCTTCTTACAGTATGATTTTCATGCAGTTGCAAATAATGATCCTAGGCCTTTAATTCAATCAATAATGTGTTTTATTGAAACAACAAAGCGTTTTTCACCTAACTTAGAACAATAAAATAAAATTACAATTTGCTTATTTACTAAAGAGAATGTCAACTTCAAAACATACCAGTAGCTGTCTTTAAACTAAATTTATAGTGTTTGTCAATAAAATGTTATTCATTTATGACTCATCACCATTTATCATTAGCTGTTGAAGTTTAATCATAAACTCATCAATTCCAACTAGGCGAAAAGTATGCGAATAGCCATGCTCAGCCCTGCAGTTAGGACAGGACTTATCAAAAACGTCACTTCCTGTTCCATACCATGTCTGGAGACAGACTTCACAGCCAATTATACACCCAAAACATCTTGATGCTAAAATTGGCGGTTTCATTGGTGCAGTATGACAAATTTTGCAGGAAAATGACTCTTTCACCATGTTCTTTAAAGCAATAGGTACTTTGCTGTCCTTGGTAAATGCCAAAATGTTTTGTTGCTCAGACTTGTTTTCACTGACAATACTTTGAATTTCAATGAGCTTACCCTCGATTGTAGACTGCATAGAAGAATTAGAGACACAAGATTTTTTTGTTTTCCGCAAAACTGTGCTAGATCATCACTTTCATAGGCATCAGAGTTGGAAACACTGATAGGGATTTTGTCAACATCAAAGTTTGATCTTTCTCTTCTTGGGGTGCTTTTAAACTGCAAAGATCTTTCGTGACCCAGTTTTCTAAAAAGCTATACCTAAATAGATATAAAAGGGTTATCAAACAAAACTTCATTTGTAAACTCCCAAAAATTAGACCACTCAAGAGACAGAAGCCAATGTTTTCCAAAATATGCAGTAAAGACAGATGCATAATATGTCTACCTGCATTCAGTAGCGTAACTACTATGGGCCCAGGGCAGGAAACCCTGGGGCCCCCAGCCAGAATGTAGAAGTCTAAAAGAAGTAAAACTTAAGAAAAACATTACATAGAAAATAACAAAACAGATTAAAACTGTTTGACACTACATTTTGCATGCTGTAGCTTTGGCCAATAACAAAATTTTGATACACAAAAACACTTCAAGTATTTCATACTGATCAACACTTCTTCACCATGGAGGAACTAGGATTTCCTTCATAACATCTTGCTTAGTTCTGCAGTTGAGCAGTGATTTAAAATGAAGTTTTGAGGGCATAGCCGATCAGCTCTTTTAATGTGTAGTTTTTGTAGAGGGGCCCTTATCATTTTTTCCTGGGGGGCCCAGGTGCAATGTTACGCCACTACATGTTTCAACAACCAAACCACATTTTACCTCCTGGTTCATCAGAATATTCATAACCACTGTTGCTGACCAACATCAAGCTGACTTCTTTAAGATTTGTCTGTGTATTTGACAACAGATAACGAGTGTTTGCATCTTCTACATTATATACAGGGATAAAAAATTGTCTTGGATTTGAAGGGTTCACCACTGGTTTGCCAGTTGGAGACAGCTCTGCAAAAACCACTTTAACTGTTGCTTTCGCTTTATTGTGACTAGTACCAACAGATGCTGTATTCGCTTGTGAGTTGTAACTTAATGCCCATGACCTGCTTGCGATTGTTTAAACAGATTTTGATGTTTCAGTTGGGTTGAAGGGACTGCCAGAGCGAGAAGGAAAAGGTGAAAAATCACGTGCAACTGACGTACTGTTGCATTCTTCTCCTAAAACCTCGAAACTTGATCCATCATCAAAACCAAGAAAATTTATTCTGCCAATGTCGTTAGGAAACTCCACACGATTACCAAACTCTTCCTTGATACAAATAGTGCTTGGGATAATCTACAGGGAATAAGAAAGAAGGAAAAAACATTGGTCAGTGTCATGCATTATTTATATAGTTTATATGAATATGTTAATCGAACAAAAATGAACAATTGGAATAATAATTTGTTTACACTTACTTTGAAATAGCATCCTAATCGCTCTGCAGTTACAATTGACTTTCTCATCAATATTTCTTTACCATTACACAAAAAATTATACGATGTATCACTAGTGCTTAATGTGTTTTCATCCATCTTGCTATATAGTTTGTATAATAAAACCCTCAGGCTCATTGAATATGAAGTATATGTCAGAAATGGCACCAAAAAGAAGTAGGGCCAACCTGCTTCCACTTCAGGAAACCGCATGTTTCCTTGATCCTCGTTCATCGCCCCCCCTCCAGCACCGTTTTGGCAATTTCATGAACGTATCTAGAGTATCAACGCATTGAATTGCATATGTTCAGTAAAATCGCAAGCCAAAGAAATAAACCGATTTTCAACGCTTTTATTTTAAAATTGATAAACGAATTCGTGTGGACATCATGAATCCAATTCTTGAAAATTGAATTCAAGGACGAAATTGTTTATAAATTAATTTGAATGCTAAATGAACAAAACACCCACGTATTCTGCTCGATGCGTGGGCGTTCATTCAAAAATTAAATTCATAAATATTCAGATATAATTGATTTCGTGCTCTAAATTCAATTTTTAAAAATTGAATTCCTAAAAATTGTTGAATTCAATTTTATGAACCTGATTTGCACAACGATTTTAACCGCGTAATATTGTTGATAACCTTTAAAAATTGATCTGTGTCGTTTCCTCTCCAATTTAAATTACAACATTAATATTGAATAATATGAAAGACACAGTCACGCAACTTATATACACAGAGACAAGTGCCGGTAGGTATCTCACAGGGGCGGGCGCAACCTCGTACTCGGCTTCTGGGGGTGCTACCGCTACCACATCCTCGTTTCCAGGGTCTTACCAATCGTCGGGGTTTATTTCCCGCCAGATTGAGAGGTTTGTTGAATATTTGTTGTTCGTGCTTTTCGTTGTAAAACCTGAGGTAAAACCTATAATATTATATGGTTTATTATTAACATGTCCGAAAGTTTGAGAGGAAGTGCAAAACATTCTTTTAGTTTTTTGGCTAATGGCAAGGAAATTTCGTTGAGAAAGTGTGTGGTAACGGCTGAACGATTGGAACGATGCTTTAATGTATGTGCATAATTGTTTGTATTACCATTATGTATGATACTTCAGGTGTCACTACACTTATTGTTTGTTTGCTATTTGTAAACCATCAGATGATCCCAAGTACAGTCTGCATAAAAGAAGAGTTCGGAAGTCGTACTGAGTTTCCAAATGAAAATGGGAAATTCAGCTTTGCTGGTTTTTATGATGGCACAAGTTTTTAAGTGATGGGAGATGAAAACAATTCCCACTCACGTGGTAGTCTTTTTTCGTCTTCATCGACAACGACGTTAGCGAGTAGACCCTGGGCACAGAATGCTGCAGCTGTAGCCACAACAAGCAGTTCATCATTCACTAGTGATAGCTGCAAAGGCAACACAAAGCCAAAAGCAACAGTTAAGGTGGTTTTTGCTGGTACTGGACCAAATGGTAAACCTGTGGTAGACATATCTCAGCCTAAGCAGACTGAAATGAAAAAAAAATGAAATGGCATTAATACACTAGGAATGCAACTCTAGCATTTTAGCATTTCTCAATCTGTGAGAAAAAAACTTTTCAAACGAATTGCACCATGCCAAATTAACAAGTACCAACCTGGAATTGGATGGTGATTCCATGCAGGCAACAGCTCTTCCATTCCAGCCTGAACAACTGTAATAACAACTGTTGAAACGCAAAACTTGTCAATATCATTTGTCAAGTCAATTCTTCTTGGACCATCTTATTTAGTTGGGTCTTGATTGGGTAGTTTATGCGGCCATTTATTTCAACCCAGTGTCTTTCGGCCATATGATTCTATAAAAAAATAAGCATGTCACTAGTGAGCATTTACAATAACTTAAAAATATGAATGCTAAATATTACTACAAGCAAGGAAACTGATTTGCGAGTTAGACTTTGTTATAAAAATTTTGTTTAACTAGAAACTAGGTATTGAATGATACAAATAGAGTAGCAATGCAGGCAGTTTGGTATGCTTCTGCTTTTGAACGATCATTGCACAGCACAATTACAGCATGCAAAGATGCCAACCTTTGTGGAAGGAGTTTGTTTTTAAGGTGATTGAATGGTATTCCGCCTTAGATCTGATAAACTCTGCTGAACAAACAATATGAAATTCCACAATCCACACAAACTTGATCCCATAACCCAAAATTTTTAAGGATTGGTGTATGAATATTAGAAAAAGAATGAATAAACAGAAAAATTGACAAAACAATATTTCCTGCACAAAGCTAGCCAAGAAGTAAAGCCAGCAAGCTCCAAATTGTTTGTGTATTGAGTATCCTACATAATAAAGGTATTGCTAACAATCTTAATACCTGAAGAGAGACTAGTAAATCGCAACATTGTTTTTAACCGGCATAATTGTAGCTCCAAGAGCCATATTACTATATCCGTCAATAGCTAACACAGTCGTACATCCGTACATCACTAATTTCTCATTCTGATCTAAATGCATTTTATGCCCGAAGTAGTCTGCTTTATACAGCACTGGGTTTAATAATCGTGCAGTGTTTTTCTCCCTTTGTTTGTGATAATCTGGTGCCACCCTTTGAAGGGATTTTGCAATTCTTTTGTCATGCACCTTAATGCCTTCAGCTTCAAGTTTTCCTTTCATCATTTTTCGGCCGTAAGTCGGTCCCACCTATAAATGTATAAAAATTATCTAGTGATGGTGTTTGTACATGTACTTAAGAGGGAAACATAACTACAAATATACCTGTGAGACAGCTGTAAACACTGCATGATCTAATTCTTCTTCACACATTGGTATTGTACAGTGAATATTATGCGAATGACAAAAAGCGTCTGACACTCATTTCACTTAATCCTCTCATACCAGGATTTCATTGCTGCAGCCCATCGCTGATTTCTTTGTGGGAAAGCTTCCTAACCAATGCCAAATGCTTGACAAACTCAACGCTTACAACTTCTTCTATACTTGACTATATTTTGACGTTCGAACTTCGAAATTTGTTCGGCGGGGAACATTACAGTACGCTACGGCAACACAATCAACCCCCCCGTGAGATAACTACTGGCATTTGTCCCTTGTGTGTCCCTAGATGGCATGTTTCCTTGAAGTTACTGGAATTACGTTGTTCAATGTTTGAAGGTTGCTCACTATATTAAGCTGAGGTTACACGTACGATTTTTTTCTCGCGCCGGCAATGAAACGGGTCAAATTTCATCGCATTGCCGGCATGAGTGAAGTGGTAACACGTGCAAAAGAATTAGTTGTGCGACAATATCAATGAGACTAGTCCTAGCCCTCCTTCGCGCAGTGACATTTCTTTCAGACTCAAATACGAATTTCTTTTCGAGAACCTCAATTCTATATTTCGAGCCAAGTGCTTTTACCAGTTCTTCTTTCGCTTTGTTTTTCAATGTATGGTTCCTATATTGTGGATGAGATGGATTCCATAGCAAAGGATTCTTTTGGTAAGTGCCCAACAGCATTGACTTCGAACACTTCTTGTGATGCCTCCATGTTTTGAAAACGCAACAAACATGCAACATGCGTCCCGGCTCTCGAAGAAATTTTTAATGTTCATGCATTAACGAGCCTGCGTTATTTACTGAGTACTTGAATTTCATTGGCTGATAATGTGAACTAGTGACAAGTGTAATACGATATTTTCTGCAATCGTTGCCGAAAGTTAAAATGATTTAACTTTTCGGCAACGTTGTCGAAGAGATTAAATTACAATTGCATTGCCGTGCAGCACATGAAACACGCTCATTTTCATCACTCGCGCTGGCAATGCGATGAAATTTGACTCGTTGCGTTGCCGGTGCGAGAAAAAAATCGCAGGTGTAACCCCAGTTTTATGGCATTGAAGTCGTTGCGCAAATCAATTTAGATGAAATTGAACTTGTAAAATATTTTTTGGAAATCAATTTTTAAAAATTGATTTCAGGATATGACACACATGTTAACTAAATTTTTGGTATCAATTTGTAAATGAACGAAACGCCCGCGTATTCTGCTCCTTACAAATTACTTAAGGTGATAGGGAAATAATGGTTCAGTAGAAGTGGCTAATGCCTTTAATGATTATTTTTCGAATATTGGCTGTGAAATAACAAGTTCAATTCCTTCAGTTAACAAATGTCCACTTAATTATTTGAACAAAAGTTGTGAATCAAGAAGCTTTTTTCTCTCTCCTGCAACTGTCGAGGAGACAGAACTTGAAATTCTCAAATCGAATATATCCAAATCCGTTGGACCTTACAGTATACCAACTTGCTTAATAAAATGTTTATATAGCTGTTTGTCTAGACCTCTTGTCGATTTGTATAACTGGTCATTCCAATGTGGGATTGTACCAGATAAGTTTAAAGTGGCTAGAGTTATTCCTATTTTTAAGAGTGGGGATCAAACTTGTCTTGGTAATTATAGACCAATTTCTTTATTGTCACTTTTTAATAAAATTTTGGAGAAATTGATGTACAGGAGATTAATATCTTACATTGAAAAGAAAAATATTCTGTTTCAAAATCAGTTCGGATTTCAAGGGAAACATTCTACAACACAGGCTGTAATTTTGATGACTGATAGAATTCAGAAAGCTATTGAAGATAAGCAGTACTCTTGTGGAATTTTTTTAGACTTTAGTAAAGCTTTTGATACTGTAGATCATCAGATTTTACTTCATAAGTTAGAAGCATATGGAATTAGAGGTATTGTTAATGAGTGGCTTAAATCGTACTTGCAAAATAGAAGGCAATTTACCACTACTGGTAGCATGAGGTCTGAAGAAAAAATTGTTAAATATGGCGTACCACAAAAAAGTGCATTGGGACCATTGCTCTTTCTTCTGTACATTAATGATTTCAAAAATTGTTCAGACTTGTTTGATTTTCATTCATTTGCAGACGATTCGAATTTGTTTTTTGCACACAAAAATTTAAAATATCTTGAACAACTTGTTAATCTTCATTTAAGTAATATTCACACTTGGCTATGTGCCAATAAATTGTCTTTAAATATAAAAAAGACTAATTATGTAATTTTCTATCCCTCACAAAAGAAACTTGTGTACAATCCGAAATTATTCCTAAATCAAATGGCATTGAAGCAGGAAAAGTGTGTAAAATACCTAAGTATTTACGTTGATTCACATCTAAATTGGAAAATTCATGTTAATAATATTTCTGAAAAAATTAAGAGAAGTATAGGGATTTTGTTAAAAGTACGATATTATGTTACCCCTAAAATTCTTTTACAATTGTATTATTCATTGACATACCCATTTCTGACCTATGGTGTACTATTATGGGGCAATACATATACTTCTACTCTAAACCATTAATATTACTTCAAAAGAGAGTTGTTCGGATAATCTGTTTTGCAAAATTTGATGAACATTCTAGCCCTTTGTTTAAGAATCTTAATTTGTTAAAGCTCGAAAATTTAATTTATAATACTAATTCGTTGTTTATGTATGATTATTATCGTAATGTTTTACCAGATGCATTTACTGATTTTTTTGTTCAAATAAAATAAAACATAATTATAACACAAGATTAACTTCAAAAAATACATATTATATTCCTATAGTAAGAACTAATTATGGAAAATTTTCACTTCGATTCCAAGGTCCCAAGGTCCCACGGTTTGGAATGAAATAAATGATAATTTGAAAATTTTGTCCAAGGGTGCATTTAAGCGGCAACTTTCTTTTAGTTTCATTGAGAAGTATTAGTGATGTTAAAATTTCGAATAAGTGAAATAGTTAATTATTGTAACTTACTTGCGATTATTTTTTTCGGTTTTTTTGTCACTGTTTTGAACAATTTGATGTCGACCATACTATGTTTTATATAATTAAGAGGTTGTTTGACTCGATTAACGTAAGTTATTTCAGATAACCTGTATCACTAATTAGGTTGATTACAAACGCTTTAATTCATTGTATTGTATTGTATTTACTGTATTGTATATGTGTGGTATTAATAAATGTTATGTTATGTTATGTGGTCATGTTCCTAATTGTAACGAGTAATATACTCGTAAAATTTTATTGTCTTTAATTATCACATGATGCCCACTTCGTCCAACGACATGGGTACACCTCAAGTACTTATTTTAGGCCATTAATTTGTTGGCAGACTTCAGAGCGATCTGTGAGCACGCTTTGACGAGCGTGCGGCCATCGATTTTGACTTACAGGGAACAAGCGGCATACATATATGCATGGTGTGGGCACAGGCATCCAAGCGCACGTGACATCATTGCATAACATTATTATATAAATATCCTAAGGCTGGCAACTCTTTTACCATATTAAACTGACACACGTTAGACTTTCGCTTCAAACTAAAATCTTAACACTATTTACCACAAAAAAAACTAGATACAAATGATCTTGGATATCTCTTCTACATTTCTAGATAGTTTTTAGACAAAAACAAGATTAGAAAATATGTAAATTTGTTCAATAAAAAGTGTTTTTTTGATCAAAATTTTCCGTGTAGATAGGTGGGATGCAAAGTGCCCTACAAACGTCATCTTCGGAAACAACTTCAGCTAAGCAATTCTAAGTTCCTATTGGCTGCTATTGAATTTGGGACAAACGACTTAGCTATTAACCAACCTGAAATCGTGGGTTCAGATATTCAGGAGAGTTGGTCTGGTCGATAATCTTGGACTATTAAATACGCGCAGTGGTTTTGTGCCAGGTCACTCCACGCGTGACAGACCAAAACTCTGACTTTAATGAGAGGGCTATGATTTTAAATCAGTACACCCAGGTGGTGATGGAGCCTATAGAACGAGTTACCCATCAGTAACCCCCTTTTTACCAGACGGAGTGCACTTCAGCCATAGGGCAATACAATTTGTATAGAAGTTACCACGGAGCGGTAAAATATGTCATAGCAAATTATAGCCTGACAGTAGTTGAAATTGGGGTTAGTCAATGCCAAAGGTTAATTTTCATTGGTAGGTAGGGTTCGGTTACATTGGTTATGTCCTTTGTTTGAGGCTTTGCCCAAATTTGTCGGGTTGTAATATTTACTCTCTGTTTGAGGTTTGTTCTGGCTTTATTGGATTGTGATAGTCTCTGTTTGAGGCTTTCTCCCAACATGTTGGGTGGTTATATTACTTATTTATAGTCTCTGTTTAAGGCTTTGTCCCAACTTTGTTGGGTTGCTATATTATAGTCTCTGTTTGGAGCTTTGTCCCAATGTCGTTGGGTTGTTATTAATAGTCTCTGTTTGAGGCTTTGTCCCAACTTTGTTGGGTTGTCTACTTTTGGCCACACAGGGCTGGTGCTGTGGTGACTCAACCTGTCTGCCAAGCCAGTCACTGTGATTCGTATTCTCATATTTTCCTAGACAATGAGAAACTGTCCGCTTATAGACAGGAGCGTACGCTGCTTGCTGCCCCCATTGTTGTTTTTCACGCTACTCTCCTTAAGTTTTTTGTTAGAATGCAACCAAAAAAGTCTCGAGCGAGGAAGCGCAAACTGCGAGCGACGGACAAAGGACCATCAACCCACCGCAGCCGACGTCAATCAACAAGAAACTCAACGTTGGTGTCCCAAGCGAGTGTTGCAGTGGCAGCAGCAACAGAACCGAGCATTCAACCGAACGTTCAACTGAACGTCCACCTGAGTGTTCAACCAAACGTCCACTCAAGTCCACTCGACAACTTGCAGCGACTCTACCAGCCCTCGCCTCGTCAGAGAGACCAGACACAGCCTCTGACCATTTGTTTTGTTGCCGAGCCTAGGGAAAAACTTTGTCAGTCTGCACCTCAATTGCCTGCTGGATCAGCCTCGACACTGGTAGAAGGAGCGATAGCTGTGGCTCACTCTCGGATAGCTGGTGCACCACAGTTATTGCCTACTAATATTAGTATAACACAGTGTAGTGACCCTAGCCAAGTTTTCCTTTTGGCAGGTTTGCTGATTGACTCACAAATTTCCGCCAAAATTAAGGAAAAAATTTGGAATGAGGAGTTCGTCGATTTTGGTTCACTGTTGAGCAATCCCGGGCAGGACAAGTACCAGATTTCAGTACAAAATTCCACCGCCGGAAACCCAGCCTCCTTTTGTCCCGAACCGGTCGCACAACCGACCTAAGAAAATTATATCCATCGACGTTTGGCAAGAGGCTTTTCACATTTTTGTTGGCGTTTATATGCAGAGAAACCCACATGAGGCCCCCTCCCTCATGAAATATGGGCAAATTATTCTGGATCTGGCTATATGCGGTCAGAACTGGCATTTTTATGACAAAAACTTTTGCCATTTGCCATTTGCACCAAACACAGGCAAGTCTTGTTCCATGGGTACAATACAGTCAGAACTATGGCTGCGTTCTCAATATCCTGTTAGGGCCCTACAGTCTACCCACCAGGTGAACGAAGTTCCCAAAACGGGAGGCTCGTCGATCCCTTTAGGATATTGCTTCAAATATCATCGCCGTCAGTTTTGTTCAGCTGTTAATTGCGCTTTCAAGCATGTTTGCTTTAAATGCCAGAAAGGGGCGCACAGTGCTAGTACGTGTAATTTTAGCAGCTCAACTCGAACTAGTAAATGGTACGCCCATTCTGACCATCAGGCCAAGTCTCCCAATGCCGGTCAAGCTCAAACCTCTAGCTAAATTTCTTTCTGGTTATTGGCCAGATGTGTTAAAATATATCATTTCCATTTTTCACAAGGTTCTCCCTTACATTTTCAAGGGCAACAACAATTTTGTACACCCAAAAATTTACCCTCTGTGTTACAAAATCCCGAATATGTCGACAAGAAACTGGCACAACAGTTGGCAGCCAATAAAATCACCGGTTCATTCATGTCTCCGCCATTTCATTTCTTCTGTGTTTCACCCCTTGATGTAATTCCTAAGAAAATACCTCATTCATCATTTGTCCTTTCCAAAAGGAATTTCGATCAATGACGGAATAGCTTCAGAAAACATGCACGTCCAGTATGCCTCAGTCACCGACACCATAAGGCTTATCAAACATGAAGGTCTGGGCTGTTATCTGCCCAAAACTGACACAAAAGTGTATTTTGAATCATACCGATTCATCCAAATTACTACCCTTTGTTAGGAATGAAATGGCGTGGACGTTATTATTACGACTGTTGTGTCCCAATGGGTTGTTCCAGTTCTTGTAAGACATTTGAGACATTTAGTACTGCGCTTGAGTGGATTGCTGAACACAAGCTGGAGGTGGACGAACTCCTCCATTTATTAGACGATTTTCTTTTTGTGTTTCCTACATGTATTCAGTGTCAATCCAATTGAACCCGTTTTATGTGTCTATGCAACCAACTTAGCATCCCTATAGCACCAGACAAAACTTTTGGCCCGTCCACTTTTCTAACCTTTGCAGGTATAGAATTAGACACGATTAAGGCTGAAGCACATTTACCATGCGATAAAATTGCAAAATGCATAGAAACTATCAAAGGATTGTTAAAACGGAAAAAAGCGACAATCGGCAAAGTAGCAATCGATGATTGGGCTACTAAATTTCATGACGAGTGTGATAACGCCAGGGACCGCTTTTCTCAGGCGCTTTTACAATCTCACTCAAGGTGTGACAAGTCCACACCATTTTATCCAATTGTGTTCTGAGGTTAAAGCTGATTTGCAGGTCTGGTTAATGTTTTTATCTTCGTTTAATAGAGTTTACTTTTTTTTAAACGAAATTTGGGAAAATTCAATTAAACTAAAGTTATTTACCGATGCCGCGGGTTCTATTGGTTTCGGCGCTATCTTTGGCAATGCTTGGAGCTATGGGCGATGGTCTGATCATTGGTTGCATCGTAGCATTGCTTTTGGAATTTTTTCCCATCGAATTGAAATTTGTGACTATATCGCAACCAGGTATATAATCCGACATAATAAATGCTACTCTGGTTTTGTTAAATGAATGAAATCACTGAACAAAGATTACATTCACGACCCGTTTCGACACTCCGGTCTAGTGTCTTCATCAGGGGTGGTCTGATGTTGAAACTCACGACCTTATATGCTGTCAAGGTGACGTCATCTACCAACAAGATGTAAATACTCTTGTGGTAAATGACTTCCGTCATCCCTGTCCATATTCCTATGGTCCTCAGTTTATGCTTATGGGGTGACAAAATGCAGAATCATTCTATTTTATTTTTTACCGATAACGAAGCACTTGTTCATGTTATTAACAATCATGTCGTGATAAAAGTTTAATGGTTTTTGTTCGTAAGTTGGTGCTTGTATGCCTAGAGAACAACATTTCATTCAAGGCCAAACATATTCCAGGTACTCATAATAAGTTGGCTGACAGCCTCATCTCGCTTGCAGGTTCAAACTTTCAAGCAACTGGCACCAGCGAACATGAGTCCATTTCCGACAGACATCCCCCTGCACTTGCAGCCTCAAACCTGGCCAATATAATTACTCATTTGACAACATCCAGTTTACAACCGTCATCAATTCCTACTTACACTTTAGAGCTTGGACACTCTTTACTCAATTCCACAGCCCAATGTTTCAGAACGCATGCTTTAGCTTGCCTATAATGCCTGCTACTTTAGCGCTTTTCATCGTATATTTATTTGAACACAGTTATGGATCGTCAACAGTTAATACATATATATCAGTTTTAGGTTTTTCGTACAAACTGTCAGGATTACCAGATCCAACACGACGAGTATTTTATCTCATTCAAATGCTAAAAGATTATGGCAAAAATGGGGCAGGACTAGACACTCGTCTGCCAATAACATTACCAATCCTGCAAAGCTTAATCGAGGTGTCACCTTACCTTACTGGCTCTAATTACCAGATACGTCAATTTACAGCTATGTGCTCATTGGCATTCTTTGAGGATTGGGGGAATTACTACAACAACGAATAGAGGTTGCCAGCCTTTACAAATGCATAATCTCGTTTTCAGTTGTGACTCAAGTAGCCCAGTGGTTGGTATCAAATTAACCTTTCACGATTTCAAGCATAATTATAATCAACGTCCTTTCACATTGACGATTAAACGTCAAAGTACGTGCTGTCCAATCCAATTACTCCTTGACTATCTTACCCTAAGGGGCAATCGTGAGGGTCCAATTTTCATCACACGTGGTGGTTTTCTGGTAGCTCACGATGCATTTGCTTTACAGTTGTCTGAAGCAATTCGACTGTGTGGTCTGGATCCAGCTCGTTGCAAAAGACATAGTTTTCGTCTCGGCACAGCTTCGTACGCAGCGGGGTAGGGGATGTGTGATTCTCAGATTTGTACCATCGGTCGATGGAAATCCAATGCCTTTCATAAGTATATTCGAGTTTCCTCCATGTCTGCATGATTGTTACCCCGCACAATACATTACTTATGCAAGTGGACAAACACCGGAGGGGAGTGTTTGGCCGTGCTCCAACTTGTTCGAGTTGTCTGCAAGGGCGGCAATTTCTTGCATGTGACTTTGCCCGTTTCGATCTACACTGATCTGGGTTCAACAGCGGTGAGAGGCTATAATGCCACGCAGTTGTTTTTCCGTTGAAATGAAACCGAGTATATTGTAAAGGCTTAATCAAATTAATACTTATATCTCTATATCATCTTTCGTGCGTCTTTCTTACGCAGTTTGCACGGGCGATCATATGAGTTAGACCACAGTTGCTATTTTTACTGCATTTGTAACATGTTTGATTCTGTAAATACAGACAGTTTGCACGGGCGATTGTTTGTCGCAGGCGTTTGTATTTGTGTTGTTCCGGTGGGGCTGTGATGCCAAACAATTTGCATGGGCAATGGATTCATGATGCAGTACGTGCATAGATGTTGCATTTTCCTTGGGTGGGGCGCATCTTCGCTGCACGAATATGCTTTGGCGTAATTTTTTCCCTCACCTTACAGGGCAAAACAATGTTGACACTTATGTGAAAAGTATAGTTAATTATTTCTGTTAAAGTTAATAAATATTAATTATTTTAATAATAAAATGGCTGGGGTAACTGTAACCCCTAGCTCAAAATATCCTAAAACTCGTGTTAGTTTCTTATTTTCGTGTAACATGGCGGAGAAAATGCCCAGTAACAAACAGCGGAAATGCAACATCTACAGTACGGAAATTATGGCATACGATATATAGTTTACGTTCGCAAGATGGCAGACATAAATATAATATTTGCGTAAATATAATATTTGCGTTTCATGTCTGCCATCTTGTTATTATTTAGCAATGATAAGGAAACGAACTCTACCAAGGGTGCGGAGGAAACCTACATCTCAGAGATAAAACTTTGGCTGTAGGCAAATAGTTGTACTGATGTGACATTTAGATAATAATTATAGACAAGGGGTTATATAATAGACACCCACAAACAAATGCTGTCAGTTTAAAGTGAGCTTTGAGTGAAGTTACAATCTATAGAACTATCAAGCTTTTTCACCCCACCTCCTCCCCATACCTGCATCAAGTACTTGTTGGGGAGGGTAAGGGGGGTTAGTGGGAGGCATAATTTTTGCCTTCACCTTACTGGGCAAAACAATGTTGACACTTATGTAAAAAGTATAGTTAATCTTTTTTGTTTAAGTTAATAAATATTAATTATTTTTAATAATAAAATGGCTGGGGGTAACTGCAACCCCTAGCTCAAAATATCCCAAAACTCACATTAGTTTCTTATTTTCGTGTAATATGGGAGAGAAAATGCCCAGTAACGAGCTGCGGAAATGCAACATCTACAGTACAGAAATTATAAGATAAGATTTATAGACATAAATACTTTTATATTTGCATTATACTAAGTTTCCTTCTGATTATAATAGTTGACATTCTTAAAGTAAATTAAAGTAAGTACTTTACGTGGCTGTCAGCCGTGATCAAGGTCTAAGTTTAGAGAGTCAACAGAAAGTTTGTTACACTGTACAATTGATTAGGTTTAAGTAAAAAATGTCTTATAAAACCAAAAAAACTTTTATATTTGAAATATACTAAGTTTCCCTCGGATTATAATAGTTGATATTCTTAAAGTATATACTTTACGTGGCTATCAGCCATGATGAAGGTGCGAGTTTAGAGAGTTAACAGAAAGTTTGTTCCATTGCACAACTGATTAGGATTTAAGTAAAAAAAAATATAAACTAAAGATAAACCACTTACACCTTGTTTTCTTCTGATTATAGTGGTTGACATTCTTAAAGTACGAGTTCAAAGAGTTGATGGAAATTGTGTTCCATTGCATAACTGATTAAGATTTAATTTAAAAAAACATAGTGACCAAAGATAAACCATTTAAAAGTATAGTTAATCTTTTTTGTTTAAGTTAATAAATATTAATTATTTTTAATAATAAAATGGCTGGGGGTAACTGCAACCCCTAGCTCAAAATATCCCAAAACTCACATTAGTTTCTTATTTTCGTGTAATATGGGAAAGAAAATGCCCAGTAACGAGCTGCGGAAATGCAACATCTACAGTACAGAAATTATAAGATAAGATTTATAGACATAAATACTTTTAAATTTGCATTATACTAAGTTTCCTTCTGATTATAATAGTTGACATTCTTAAAGTAAATTAAAGTAAGTACTTTACGTGGCTGTCAGCCGTGATCAAGGTCTAAGTTTAGAGAGTCAACAGAAAGTTTGTTACACTGTACAATTGATTAGGTTTAAGTAAAAAATGTCTTATAAAACCAAAAAAACTTTTATATTTGAAATATACTAAGTTTCCCTCGGATTATAATAGTTGATATTCTTAAAGTATATACTTTACGTGGCTATCAGCCATGATGAAGGTGCGAGTTTAGAGAGTTAACAGAAAGTTTGTTCCATTGCACAACTGATTAGGATTTGAGTAAAAAAAAATATAAACTAAAGATAAACCACTTACACCTTGTTTTCTTCTGATTATAGTGGTTGACATTCTTAAAGTACGAGTTCAAAGAGTTGATGGAAATTGTGTTCCATTGCATAACTGATTAAGATTTAATTTAAAAAAACATAGTGACCAAAGATAAACCATTTAAAAGTATAGTTAATCTTTTTTGTTTAAGTTAATAAATATTAATTATTTTTAATAATAAAATGGCTGGGGGTAACTGCAACCCCTAGCTCAAAATATCCCAAAACTCACATTAGTTTCTTATTTTCGTGTAATATGGGAGAGAAAATGCCCAGTAACGAGCTGCGGAAATGGAACATCTACAGTACAGAAATTATAAGATAAGATTTATAGACATAAATACTTTTATATTTGCATTATACTAAGTTTCCTTCTGATTATAATAGTTGACATTCTTAAAGTAAATTAAAGTAAGTACTTTACGTGGCTGTCAGCCGTGATCAAGGTCTAAGTTTAGAGAGTCAACAGAAAGTTTGTTACACTGTACAATTGATTAGGTTTAAGTAAAAAATGTCTTATAAAACCAAAAAAACTTTTATATTTGAAATATACTAAGTTTCCCTCGGATTATAATAGTTGATATTCTTAAAGTATATACTTTACGTGGCTATCAGCCATGATGAAGGTGCGTGTTTAGAGAGTTAACAGAAAGTTTGTTCCATTGCACAACTGATTAGGATTTAAGTAAAAAAAAATATAAACTAAAGATAAACCACTTACACCTTGTTTTCTTCTGATTATAGTGGTTGACATTCTTAAAGTACGAGTTCAAAGAGTTGATGGAAATTGTGTTCCATTGCATAACTGATTAAGATTTAATTTAAAAAAACATAGTGACCAAAGATAAACCATTTATATTTAGTTTCCTTCTTGTTATATTGGTTGACATTCTCAAAGTACATACTTTGATAAACCATTTATTTATATTGCTTCTTATAATTGATAAACCATTTGTATTTCATATATATTAAACTGATGCCACGATTAACGATTAACATTCTCAAAGTACATACTTTATATGTCTGTCAGCCATAACTAAAGTGCCAGTTTGGAGAGTTTATTTAACGGTAAAAAATACACCAAAGTGTGGTTTCGCACAGTTTATACAAAATTCCAATCTCCTCATAACAAATGTGGACCACAATGTCCAAATTTTGCGTTTCTAAATTCAAACGCTCGTTTATATTCCATTAGGAGCATAGCAAACCCAGAAAGTGTCAGATATTCAGTTTAATCAAATTTTACAAATATAGCAGAAATGTAAACAAAGCGTTTGTTTACATTAGTGACTGTAACCTACCTTTAAGTCAGTATCGTTGTCAAAGTCAAAATTATTTACTAAATGGAAGTTTGGTAGGTCAACAGCTATGTAAGAGGAAAACTGGTTTTGAAGCTGTAACAATGTGCTTTCGATGGCAAGGAGCTTTTTCGGGCGAAAATTTCTTTACCACGCTCGACATCAAGAGTGTGTTCCTCGTTTGCCAATGCGATAAGAAACTGTGTTACACTGTGCTGGTAAGAAAAATAATTGCAGGTATTTTTCATTTCCTCTATTACTAGGCTTTGCTCCTCCCTTGATCTGTCCAATAAGTTGCACAGCTCAACTGCCTTTTGCTTAACACAAAGAGGCACAAAACTCTCATCTGAAACTTCTGCATAAGATGTTGTTTTCAAGTGAGCACCAAAAGTCAGCGTCTGGATCTTTAATCTTGTTGAATGTTAAGGGAGACTGAGAATTGGGAATTTCAGACTGTTGCACTTTATTAAGCATTTTAAGTTATTTTTCAAATCTTTCGTGATTTTATTCACTTGTTTCGACAATCTTGCCGCTAACGCTTGCCCGTCTAGAAATATAACATCACAAGTAAAACATTGCAAATTAAACTCGTAATCACAATTCAAAATGAAGTGGTTCAACAAAGTTCTAAACGTGGGGTTCTAAACGATGGAATTTACATGCATATGTACAGAACCAGCAATTAAGCCCAAGCAACAAAACGCAGGAAAATTTGTAAATTTAACGTTGTTTTGCAACCTTACACAGAAACAAAAACCTTGCATAGATCTTGTCATAAATTGTATATGTAGACCATGTAGATATTCACCTGAGTATTTTGACTAAAAGCTTAAAAGGAACCATCTCTCAACAACTTTTTTCCTAATTTTCAACAAAACAGCCTTCTTCTTCATTGTCACATCCTGTTTCTTATTCAGGTATTGCTCGTCATTGGGCTCCCATCTTGTAACAATTCCATTTTCTTGTTTATTGCTTGCAACTCTTCGTCAATTCTTAAGAAAACATAAAGGTGCGTACATGTGTTAAAAATTTTATTCAAAACATTTGAAAAAGTTTAAAAAACTCTTTGATGCACTGTCGCTGGGCACGAAATCATGATAAAAATGTATTTGACCCACCTTTTCATCTGGTTTAATCGAACAGATAGCTGATTTGGATCAGTGCAGGAGCTCCATCTCTCCAGCAGATCACGATACAAGTCTAAATAAATCACATACTTGTATTTCCAAAGATGCTTGTCTATATAAATATAAGTATAGAAAATTTTTACCACAAGTCTAGCAGTCGCTTGTTTTCCAAATAAACATATATTCATAATACTTGATCGAACGCTACAAAAAACTCTCATACCAACTTCACTATCATTTTCAAACATGTTCATTTCGTCGTTTACCATGATCTAATATCTTCTGTAGTAACTTTGGAAGCTTGAGTTACAAAGTATAATTTTAGTTAAATTTAATTATTTTTTATCATTTGCATATATTATATCAGACATGGCATTGAAAGATACCAGAATAATTCACCATTAAATAGAGCGATTAAAAATGCTTCAAACCCTTTGTTTACAAAGTACAACCAGATACTTGACGTAAAGATAAAACAACTGAAGCAACTTGGAAAGAAAAATGTCCAGCACAAGCTTCCGTTAGAGAAAGAAGACCTCGCCAAGCTGAAAACAAGAGATGTTTTTAAACCCATCAATTCGTTGTCCGTTCTTCATAGTGTGTGGTTTTGCGTCGTCTTGTATTGGTGTAGATGCGGTTGAGAAGGGCAACGAAACCTAACTGTAAACAGCTTTGCATTTGAAGTCAGTAGTTCTGGCCGACGCTACGCGAAAATGACACACGGGGAGTCATCAAAAAATCATCCTGGTTGATTAGGTGATGTGTCAAGCACGGAAAAAGAAGCCAGAACGTATGAAACTGATCAGGCAATTGATGGATACAAAGCTTTTGCTCTTTACCTCGAGAAAGTCAACCCAAATTGTTAATTACAACGCACGACCATCGTCATTACAGCTACGAAATTGAAGCGATGTCTTGTCTCGTTCGCTTCTTACTGATGATGGTTTGAATCCCTCTTCTCATACATCTTCTGCCAAATCGCAACCCCAACATCACATTTCTGTCACATCTACTTCTACAAGTTCAACAACAGACACACACTTGCAGAATTTTGCTGTGGCCGGCAGCATGTTTAGTTCTTGCTTGATCGGCAGTGCCCAGATTGTGTACAAATCTAAGGGATGGACCATTAAATTTTTGAGGGGGGGGGTTGGGTAATTTTTTTTGTCCATGTTTTTTTTCGTGCCAGTTAAACATGTTGGATTTTTTTTTCTATCAATTCCATTGCAAGATATTTTTCAAACACACACATATGTCCTTTTAATTCTATTATACCACATGTATCTTTCCATTTATTTTTGCCACTCATGTTGCACTATCAAATTATATACCAGTTCAGTAATGAACATTTATATTAATAAGTTGATATACACTGGTGCAGAAGAAGGCATAGAAGTTGTGGAATGTACTGAGCTTGACTTAAGTTAAAATTACTTATTATTACTATGACTTATTTGTTTTTTATATGCATTTTGATATTCATGTTGTCTTATAATTATACACAAGTAGTTCAGTAATGAACATTGATAACTGTTAACTTGCTACACTGGAATGACTAATGTTGAAGGAACACTTTTAAACTAGGGATCCAAGGATAGTGCAAAGTTTCTGAAAAACATTTGACACTAATACTAGATTTTTCAATTGAAAAATTAAGGAAACGTTTCTAGCTTTGCAATTCACTTCTTCAAATGGTGTGGTCCGCAAACTGTTCTGCCATAAAAAGCCAGGTAGTTCAGCACCTCAGAACTATACAAGTCAGTATTTAAATAATATATTTCCCCATATCATACAGGTATGACAAGGCTTAATTTAGGTATGCTAATGTCTTTCTTCGAGTATATAGCTATAAAACTGACACCATAACCAAGGTATTTACAGTATAGGTGTGCTTGCTTAAGCCAGGAATGTTCTTTAGGCAGGATAACTGAGGACATCTGTGGTTGGACAAGAAGTTCGTATACTGTGTTGTCACATTGACTTTAATTTTCGAAAGCACCTGTCGCACCACTGTCTTTATTGAATATCAGAAATCATGTGAAATTCTTCTTCTGTCATGTGTTTAGCAAACGTAGAAATATCCATTTTATTTTTTATCTTGTACAGTATATATGTTTGCTCTACCAGTACGCACAATTGCAATTTTCTGACTCTTTTTCTGTTTAAACTTTTGACTCAAAAGTTTTGAATCTTCTTAATAGCACGACACGGCTTTATAAATTGCCACCACATGTTTACATTTGTTGGTTTCTGACTGACATATTTACGGAATCTAGTAGAGAGCAAATTATGCCAATTAAGACGATGATTTAGGAATAACTGCTTTATGAACCTTTTTATTTTACGCCTTCTTGTTTTATTTTTGCTCATTAAATGAACTATGTCTATAGTTATACATCGCGATCTTATGGTGATATTATTATGGCTATCTGGTGATGGAATAGGCCAAATAGTGTTACTTTGTTTTTCTAAACGATTGTCATATGTTGCTATAAAATTAAAAGTCTCATTGACCTTTGATATATTTCCAAGGGTCACCTTGAGCATCATGAGTTATCTGAGCAGCAAAGTTCAAAACGTAAATTCAATTCAAAACCCGCGCGTATTTTAAACTAGTACACTTTCGGACTAGTGAATCGTAACTCATTTAGGTTTATAGCGCCATAAATGCATAATATATAGTTGATGTTGTCATGCTGATATAGCACCTAAACAAAGCGTCTGATACTCGTTGCAAAAAGAGCAAATCAATCATTATATTCAATCTTTATATTGAATATGGCAATAAGAAGTTGTGCTCTGAGATTGTGTCCTTGTTTCACATATTTGCTTGTCATATGCGTAGTTTTTGATGGTGAAGGTTGTAGTTTAGAAGCTATACATTTTAATCATATCTGGAATAGAATCGTTGAATATAATATTGCTCTAAAAGTGATGAAAATTGGCTCTTATGATGGGAATTTGTGTATTCCTGTAGCATCAAGGTGACTAAACGTGATCAAAATTCTATTCAAAATTACACTCGCTTGGTTAAATTTGGTAAACAGGTCGCCCTCGTAAACTTGCTGTTGCTCTGTGATGACATAGCCCTAAATCCTGGACCGGTCACATCGAAATTGGTCTGCCCCGTTTGTAGCAAAACTATTCGCAAAAATCAGGGAAGGTTAAATTGTGTCTGGTGTAAAGTTTGGCATCATTTAAAGTGTTCTTTGGAGAATTCCGAGTCAGCCAGGATTTGCCGTTTATGTACTGTGCTCTCACCATCAACACCGTTAGATGGAAGTGTAAACGAAACTTTTCTCGAAGAAGCCCTGTTAGGAAATGTTGCCTCGGAACAGTGTCAAGTATTATCTGTTGTTCCTCAGGGATCTATTTTAGGTCCCTTGCTGTTTGTCTTGTTTGTGAATGATCTTCCATCTGTTTTCTCGAAATGCCAAGCTAATGTACGCAGACGATATACTGTGATTTACTATGCATCACAAGCCGTTGTTGAAATCGAACAGATTGTAACTGATGAACTTGCTTGTCTGCATCAGTGGCTACAGAATAACAATCTTTTTCTGAATGTTAAAAAAACTGAATGCCTACTGTTTGGTACAGCACCTAGATTGTCCAAAGTAAACAATTTCACCATAATGGCAGGAAATTCTGTCCTTCATCGTGTTGTATAATTCAAATACTTGGGAGTAATAATGGACGAATGCTTAAATTGGAAAGCCCAAGCATCTGCCGTTTTCTCGAAAGCCAATAAAAGGATTGGTATGCTACGGCAGATAAGAAATGATATCACAGTGAATGCTACAGATAAGGTGTATAAATTGTTTATTCTTCCCATGTTAGATTACTGAGACACTGTATGGTCCTGCTGTAACAAGGGTGATGCTGAAAGACTTGAACGATTACAGACTCGTGCTGCAAAGGTCGTTTACCCTTCCAGTGATGATGCGATAAATACATTAAAATGGACGTCTTTGTATAAGAGAAGGGAACACCACGTTTTAAGATTAGTTAAAAAGTCTTTGACTGGTAAAGTGCCTCAGTTTTTAACTATTTCACTTTTAATCATGATGCTCATGAAAGATTAACCAGACAGAGTAACCAGCTCCACCTCCCTAAGGTGAAGACTGAAACTGCAAAAAAATCTTTTATCATAATTGTTGCATAGTCTATAATTCTTTTATAAAGTAACTTTTTAAGAAAGGGGACATATCAATATGAGGGGAGGGGTTGTAGTTGTACGGATGTGAACTGTCTAAACTTTAATACTTTCTGCATGGCTTGTATCTTTGTATATATATATATATATATTTTTTTAATTGATTTTGAATTTTGCAGGACCCCTATTGATACCAGCGTATATTTTATGCTGACAGGGTTATTCTGCTTAAATAAAGATTTATAAATAAAAAGTATATTGTTTGTATTATAAAAGTAGTTTATAATAGATTTCCGGAGGTCAAATGTCGACATCGTCATCGATGTCAACAGCTATAATATAGCATAGATATAATAATTCAATGCTTTCAAGTTTCAAACATTTTGCTAGCCTCAGACATGGCTGATGTGAGCATTCATTTTGATTTTGTTGTTCGTTGAAAAAATACATTTTGTTAGGCAAGTGTTTCGGCTGGTATTTTGCAAATGAATCATATAAAGAAACACTTCGCTAGTGTGTGACTTAAAAACACGTTCTCGACCAGCCATACCAAAATCGGTCACTAATGATGGATGACTTTGCGAAACCGTATCTTGGGTTCAGTATAAGCTATTTGCACCAAATAAACACCAGATCAAATGCCATTTCATTAGCTTTCAATTTAGATGTTTGTTTGTAATTTTACTATGCATAAAAAGCAGGGTTTTTTCTTTGAAAGGCAGCAAACTTCACAGGTTAAAAGTCAATTACTGTAGTATGCAAATAATATATAATGGGATATCTCAGCCGGAATAGTACCTATATTTTTCAAAATAACACCTAAAATATCGCTGCATTTTTTCTACATTTTAAGCTAAGTTTCATACGAAAATGCTACAAACTAAAAAAAATACAGCGAAATCTAAAATATTGCGCGTCAACTTTGTTTACGTCGAAATATTAATTACTACAAATTATTTTGACTTTCGCTGCAAAAATCCATAGCATTCTTCATTGTATCTTCCTCAAAATATCACTGAATGAATCGCTGTCGGTTTCCCAAGATAAATATTTACTGCATTTGAGCAAAAAATATGCGATATTGAAGACGCTACAGCGACTTGCAGCGAATACGTGAACATGGTACAAATGTCTTGCGCTTTGTACACCGTCGAACAATAGCCGCTGACCAGCGCTGAAGTAGTTCGGTTTTACAGCTGGACTAAAGACATTAATATCTCCATCAACAGGCATCACTGAACGTAAATACAAAAATGTATTCGCTTGAAACATATATGTTTATATCAATTCATTACGGTAGCCTGTAAGCCATTGAATACTTGATTTCCACTTCACTCCTAGTATTCACCATTACAAAGCGCTAAATCCATGCCAAGCACGTCATTTAACCGTGTTTTAGTTCAAAAGAAGGACGAATTGGGTGTTCCAGAACTTGAAAATTCTGCATGGAAAATATTGTTTAGAACAATTTGGTGTTTTTTTTTTATATCTTACATGCTTGAACAACAACCACATAAGTCCGTGGTAGTTGTAGTATTAATTCATACTGTCTTAAAATTTTGAAAAATGCTTACTGCAAGCATTTTGAAATAAACAACAAAATATGCATGTATCATCACTCCCCCCAGAGTTCACACTATGATTGACTGACAGACTGATGTAAATTTTCGCCACTCATTACAATACTTCAAAGTTTCTTTGAAACTTTGCACTAAAAACTCATTTTAATTTAATGTTAATTTCCCTAAAATGGCTACCCGATCTTTGATGACCAGGTGGCCATTTTGGACAGAAATACATGCGAAACATACAATGTGAGCTATTTAATAATACAAAGATATTTTCGCCAATAATCATCAATTTAACAACAGCGACCTTAAACAACTTGCTTGATTTTTTTTTAATTTGTTTATTTGTGCACGATATTTTTTCTCCGTATTTTTTTAGTGCATGAATTTTTTTTGGTATTTGTCCAACCCTTCCCCTCAAAAATTTAATAGTCCGTCCCTAACAGCGATTAGCTTTAAAGTTGCATATTTTACAGTTGTGTATATTTTCATAGTTTTTGACTGTTTTTAAAAATATCCGAGCAGTTTTTAGCAACCAAATGCTTAAAAATATTGTTCACCTGCTTATTTGTGGCACCCTTTGCACAAATGTAAATTTCCTGACTTTCTGTTGCCAAGCAATCGAACATGCGGGCGACGTAAAAATTACATGCATGGAGAATTTAGATGTTAATATTTTGAATAAAATTGTTTATTGTGGAATATCTTGTACTTATATTATAAAACAAGTTGAAAAACTTGTTTTGTGCATTTATGGTGTGATGGCTACACCGCCTCGTGGTTTTACACGCTTCTCTCGTATTCTCCCAACATTTTCCGCATGCATTATCTCACCATAAACGCACGCGACTCGTTTTCTATTGCTTAAATACTAACCTGATGGCATCATTTAAATCTATTCTGTAGCACACTGCTTGAAGTCTCCACGATATAATTTGTTGGGAACTTTAGACTAACATATGTATTTCTGGAATTAGAATGTAAAATGTCTCTTACCTTTTATAATTATATGAGATCCCACAAGCAAATAAATCATTTTGCACAAAATATTAGCATCTCAACACAGGTAGAAATAGAAAACCAAGGAAAGAAATCACATGTTTAGAATTAGGAACACATTTCCTAAACTCACTCCTTAATCATGGAGTGATGGAGTCTATCAAAATTTGCCGTTTTAAAACATTTCTGGAGCAATGTTTTGATAAAGAACCTTCCTGTCCCTTTTTGTTAACTATTACATGTTAAAAACTGTGTTTTTTATATAGATATTTCAGCAGAATTTGTATTTGATTCTTGTGTAGAAATTTTTAAATTCCCTTAAAAGTAGGAACACAACAGAAAATGACAGAAACACACTCTCAAAACCTCACTGCAATACATCGCTCCTCGGTAAAGTTTCGCGGTGGAATTTGTCATTTTAAAACATTTTGAATGATCTTTGCACGTAAAACCTTCTTGTGGTTTAGATGTTAAGTTAGATGTCTAACATACATGTTAAAATGCATGTTTTGTGACATATTACGCTAGAAATTGAATTTAAACGCCGTATTTAATAGGTCGGCTCACATAGCTTGTGCTCAGTGGTATCACCCGTGAGCGCTGCCCGTCATATGGTGTGTGTGAATACTAAATAGGTTTGTCAATCATCGTGTGTGTCAGTGAATACTAAATAGGTTTGTCAATCATCATATGTTTATAAGTGATTACGGAAAAATAAAGAGGCATACACAAGTTAAAAAGTTTTTCTAAAGAACTGATTGAAAGGTAAAAAATAACTTTATGTACTCTACAAAACAATAAATAAAAACAGAAAACTGTGATAGTGTTTTGTTATTCATAATTATTCACAATAGTATTCAAGAAACCAGTACATTAGAAAACGACATTTAGGCCATTCTATTTTCTGTCAGGACATTTTTGGCAATCCATTTCCATTATCAGCTTTTGAAAAGCTTTTTATAACCCATTTTCATATTGGTAATTTTGATAAAAAGGTGCGCCTTTGCACAATTTTTGTAGCTCAACAGTCTCCCTAAAGACAAACAAAATACTGATTCAAAATTGAAACAAAATACAAATTCTGTAAAAACAAAACAAAATACTTGAAATTCATCATATGTTTATATTAATATAAGCTGAAATGATTTTATTTTGATTTAAGTGATACATATTAGCTTGTAAACAATATAGATATTCAAAAAATTGTGAATTTTTGTGGTTATTTGTACAAAAAGATCAAAAATGGAGACAAGATAGCAATAATAGACAAATCCTGTGGCCAGTTTTGGAGACGAAACGGACTGGAGCCATGGGACGAAGGACAGGAATTGGAAACGCAGCCAGAGGACGAGAAACTAAAGTCTAATTTGGAGTATCCTGTTATCTCCGTTTACAGTACACTCGTATGCCCCTTTGCAATCCCAGTCCGAGTCGCCCATTGTTTGATGAGTTTTGAACTTTTATGCAAACACAATTTTTTGCACATACATTGCAAAATTATAGTTGCAGATGCTATACTGATTATTTTGGAGTGGTGAGGAAGTTTTTGCTTTTTTGACAATACTTTTTGCTGATAAGGGGGGGGGGGGAGAAAGGGTTCTATATTCCCATTTCCTAGCTTAAATTTTGTCTAAATCCCATATATTGCCAAAAGCACAAATCAAATTTTTGCTCATGAGCTAAGGTAATTTATCGGTAATTTGTTCTAGGAATGAAAATTTTCTCAAACCTATATGGTTGAATTTCATGATATTCACAGTAAAAAAAAGAAGAAAAAGTCGAAGTAAACAAACTCGCTAAAACAGGAAATGGCTATTTGCGCAGATCTGATCTTCAATTTTGGAATTTTTCTCCCACAGCATTTGAACTGAAATCCTACACTCCTGGCTCTCTTAATTATTATATCCTAGCCGATATGTAACAAGTTTGTAAATGTGTAGGTCGCAGGCGCTACTTAAAATGAAAAGAGGGACAAAACGCCAACATGAGTTTAATGTAGTTGATAAGATCTGTGAAAATGTTGTTGCATCCATATCTGCTGAAGACAACATTCGAGAAGGTTATGAAAAACTAATTACCACCAAAGTGACTTCTGAAATGGTGAGCAATTTACCGCCAAAAATGATCTCAACCTATCCTGTTACAAATTACAACGAACATGTTATATCGTACGTCACATCCTTCTTGCCGGAACTTCATCTACTACCAGTGTCAATTGCATTGGAGGTGATTTGTAATCGGACAGGATGCCCTACCAATGATGCATCTTTCATTTTCAATGCTTGTTCATCATCGCATGATGTCCTCTGGAAGGTGGACCAGATAGATTTTTGCCTTCGTGGTTACCCACTTTTGTTGACACCACTGACTAAAACATGTTTGCTGTGCAGTTGTTCGTTGAGCCAACACAACAGACCTTGTGATGGAACCATACATACTGCTCGTGGCAAGATAACTGGACAAAAGTTTTCTTTGCGATGTACAAAGTGTGATCTAAATTACAACTACGACCGGTATGGTAACACAACAAAGGTTTGGGGCCTATACAAAGAAAGGAGACCTTTAGTTTAAGCCAGCAATGTCTGTTTCATCGACCAAAATCTCATGTCTTTTCAATGCGCTCTAGCGTGAGTATGTTATTGCATTATTTAATTCAAAGGAGTAGGAAGGCACATTTATAGACAAATGTTGTATACAATGACCTTTTTCACCTTTTTTTTCAAATAATACCCCCTGTCTCAACTGCTTTTACTGGGCAGCCATTTCAGACTCCCCGCTGTTTGCCTAAACTCAATCTTTTCTGTAAAAAAACAGATCGAAGGGAAATCCTGAAGAAACCTCAACAGAACATCTGTCAATTGAATTTATAATATAAGTAGGGTAAAATCTGCAATGTGATTAAAATACAAATGCAAAACAAAAACTTATCTTTCATACATGGGTAAGGCGTAAGAATGTGTGAACCAATGCTTGTGTTAAAGGTAAGAATATACACCCAGGGGTGGGAGGTATGTCCAATATAGGCATCGACTAGCAGATGCTACAGGTGGTTGTATCTGGTAGCATTTGGTTAGTTTAATAGATGCTATCAGATGCCAGCAGAAGTTAGCACATGTACAGTCAGTTAGCAGTTGCTAGCATGCGGTTAATAAGGGTCAACTTGACCCACAGTTAACCAAAACAGATGTAACAAATGCAGCAGATGCTAGCAGGTGGACAGATGGTAGCCGGAATTAGCATGTGTGCAGTTGGTTAGCAGGTGCTAACATGTGGTTAGCAAGGGTCAACTTGACCCACAGTTAACCAAAACAGATATAACAAACGCAGCAGATGCTAGCAGGTGGACAGATGGTAGCAGGAATTAGCATGTGTGCAGTTGGTTAGCAGATGCTAACATGTGGTTAGTTAGGGTCAACTTGACCCACAGTTAACCAAAACAGAGATAACAAATGCAGCAGATGCTAGCAGGTGGACAGATGGTAGCAGATGCTAGCAGGTGGAGAGATGCTAGCAGAAGTTAGCATCTATGCATGTTGCTAACATGTGGTCAGTAAGTAATGACTATGTTAAAGCCTGTCAATCGTAGTCATTAGGAGAACAAATGCAGCAGATGTTAATGTGGACAAAATGCGGGCAAAATTTGGTGTTGGATACAAATTGGAAAGCATTAACAGTGTATCATGCTACTCGTGGAACTTACATCGGTTGTTGTTTGACGAAGCGTTGCAGAAAATGTCGATTGTATGAGCATTACGAGTTTTGGACTGAAGGTGGACTAAAGATGTTTGATGAGTGTTTTTGGAATAAAGAATTCTTATTGAGCACTGAGGATACGGCAGTAGACATGAGCATGCTAAAATATTTTAAACATGAATTTGTGATGGGAGCAACAAGTTTTAAAATGAAGGCCGCAGTTTATAATGTTTTTCATGGATACGATAAGGGAAAGGGCCTCGTGGTTTGTGATGATGGTAGCAATGAAGATGAAGAGATAGACTGCGAGACAGAAAATGCTAAAGGCTTGTCAAAAAAGCGGAAGAGGTAAGTTATTTTACATTTAATGATGAATTACATCAACATAATTTACTGTAACAATGGTTCAGTTTCGATGAAAGCAATGGCCAATGAAAGATTGCACCCACAACGCAATGTTTCAACACTCCCCTTTAGTGTCATAGGGGGTAACCCAGGGACTGCGGAGGAGGGGGCCCGGGGGCCTTTCCCCCCCCCCCCAATAGTTTTCCTGTGACTGATCGAATGGCGGTTAGATATAACCAGTGCTACTTGACGTTTTTCTAATAAGTAGCATTACAACTCAGGTCAAGAGCACCTCATTAACATTTTGGCTATGATTTTGGGAAAACACACTCCGACATCCGGCAAAAGGATTGGGTCGAAATAACATACATATATTTTTACCAATACTTACTAATAAAGAACGAAAAAAAGCCCAACAATAAACATGAACATGTTGCAACCGCAAGATAGTTGAAGAAAACCGGAAAAAAGTTGAAAAAGAACGAAGCAAGAATGGGGACTCGATTGTTGTCCCAGCCCCCTTCCCGCCCCGCCCCTGGGAAGCTAAGCATTCGGCCCCCTCAATCCAAAAATTGCTCCGCGATCCCTGTAAGCCCTGACTATTATTAATATGTATAAATAAAAAATCTATTTCAGTGTGTTATGGTATTAACTATCTGTAATATTCAAATTATGTATAAATTTAATTTTTTCCTCTGTTATTAATTAAAAAGGAAAGAAAGTGGTAAAGTGAATTTGAGACAGTTGCTAGAAGACCCATGTCTGTTGGATAGAAGGCATTTTGAAGAGGCATTCATACTATTTGCTGCACTGGAAGTATGTGAGAAATACAAAATAAAATTGAAAAGTATGCTATCGTCAAGAAATATGATTGTTGAAAACATTACAGAAGAATTCCATAATGCGTTCATTCAGCGATGGAGTGGTAAGTAAATTACTGAAGGAAGTGTGAATATTACAGTTGTGTTAAAAACTATACAGTGTGTAGATGAAACTACCTAGCATTTTTGTTACAACTCAGGAGGTTGGACAGCTTATTAGGCGAATTTGGGCGAGTGTCTCGACCAATCAGATTCTGCCATTTTCCTCATGCTCGCATGAAGCTTGTGTCGACGAAAATTTACACACCGCTCATAAATATCGATTTTTTCGTATTTTTATGCAATTTTTTTTTTGAAATTTCACTCTATAGTACTTTTAGAACAGTCAATAACCCATTGGAGTGATTTCTTGAAAGGTAAGCGTCATTTTCCAGTTTATTTTGACCTTTTACTTAGGCGCAATGCCGTCGCCATGTAATTTAATGCCGTTTCAGTTAACAATCTTCGAGGACAAAAATCTCAAATTCCCATGGTTCGATTTCGCTATTTTTTTCAAAATTAGTTAAACAAAAGTATAATCTTTAATTCTATCCAGCCGGCCCCCCTCGGCCACGGAACTGTTTGCGAGATATTCACCGTTGAATGTAGCCCTCTGTAACATATGCCGCTTTGTCGCTCAGATCATGAATAAACTGCAATTACTCGCTGTTTTCTAAAGAAATTTATATACTATAACAGTTTGAACATATTGTATATTATATATATCTTGTTTAAACACAAAATTAAACACAAAATATAGCATCAAGTACTTATAAATGCTTAATGCTTACAATCATGTTTATTTAGGATCTGCATGCAGAGCCAAAGTAAGAAGATTCCTGGTGAATAGCTGATGCTGAGGAGGCTTATCAAATGCTGGTGACAATAGCTGATGCTGAGGAGGCTTATCAAATGCTGGTGAAATAGCTGATGCTGAGGAGGCTTATCAAATTACGTACCTTGTTCACCTCCCGGGTAATGTCATTGATATGATGAATTTACATGATATGGCAAGGTCAACGGATGATGCTGAAGGAATCTTTGCATTCTTGCATGGGCTGCTTGGACCAATTTTTGATGAGGACTTCCATGATGCCTTTCCCAAAAGTTATTGCTGAGTACATCAAGAAATGTTATCCAGACCTGCCCTTAATTATTACTACACAGATACGGTTGATTACAATCATTCAACCTACCATCTAGTAGTGGTGTAGAATGACTGGATCGTGTATGCGTATTGAGAAGAGCTGATCCTGTGGTTTTTGTGGCAAATTAGCAGTCACCCTCAGCATGGTCAACAGCCCATTTTAAACCAGCAGAGAGTTTACCACCACCACCTGCTCCATAGAATACTGTACATACACACATACGGTAATGCTCGATATTTGTTGAAAGTTGTTGACATTAAAATATATAGTTGGTAGTTTATATTGCACATGCAGGACAGTTAATGTATGTGAACATCTGCAGCTGTTTTGTAGCATGCAAAAAAGCAACTTACAGTCATGTTGCAATGTTGTTCATATTCAGAGTAAATATAAGAAAATGTACAGTAACGATCTACATGTACATAAAAGAACCATGATTGTGCTAAATACCATTGACCAACCACCCAAAATATACAATCAGGTCAAAGAAGCTTGAGAAGTTGTGGTTCTTGTATGCAGATTTGGTAGTTTGTATTCTCATTTAATGGGCCACAGAGTATCAGCGGCATGTTATTTTGGGACACCTTTGATCAATCTGTATATGCAGTAAATATTAGAAATATTTGATGAAAAACTACTCACAAAGTGAACATATGAGCTGTTTATTTATTCATTAAGTTCAGCACATGTTACAATTATTATCTATTTATAATTGCATGAGTGTACATGACAGACACTGTTTTAGTTATACAATTACAGACATTGTTTTAATGCTTAATTAAAATGCTGGAAAAAGAGCTAAAAAGTTAGCCAATTGAAATAACAGCATTTCTATAACTTGCTAAACCTAGTGAGTAGCTATTATATCAGAAACAGCTGTCAACATACACTCATGCTCTTCCTTACCACCTGAGTCTCCCACCCATCATGTTGATTTATACAAATTTTTGGATAAAATCCTATTTTAAAAAAGTCAGCCCTATACTTGATATGCTCAACATAGACATCCAAGATATCTCCCATGGCAATTAGTGGGTGCAAATACTTGCATAGTTCAGAAGCAATACAACTAACACATGCCCATCTCGTTTCATAGTCTAGATCAATTGCAATTGCATTTGGGTCCATTGGATATAATGGCTCTGGCTGTATTACATTCACTGGTTTATCTTGTTCATGTTTCTTGTATGCCTGTTCCAAATGATATTGGTAGTTTTTCCCATAGGCAGCACCAATGCACTTAAATGGTACAGTATAGGTGATTTCATCTTTGTCACTTTCATCCTCATCACTTGACTGTTCATCACTTTCTGCCCTATCACCTTCATTACCATATATATCCTGACCAGATTCAAAACCAGCCAACCACTCAAGTAAATCTCTTTCTACAAAATCATAACAACAAATTTTTTATTATTTTATGCATAATTGTTATCTCCATAATTAGCAATTTGTAATTGGCAATTACATAAGTGTAATCTCTAAAATTAGCAACGTGTGTCACTATTTACAGTAATATTAGAACAACACACAAATATGGCAATATTTTACGTATGAAAATTGAAAAATATCTAATTGTATACACATATCATATGTAAAAATCAATCCACAACTAGATACAAACAGACATACTTGTAAATATCGTGCAAAACATGTACACACGTATCACAGTGACACACTAGAACATATATAGACAAACAATTATACCTTCAGATTCATCTGAGAACCGATGTTCATCATCTGAATTATTGCTATTTTGTCCATCAAGATTGTCCTCATTTCTTTCTGTTGGTTCTGGAGAATTTCTTCTTTCAGGAGTCACATCTAAAGGAGGCAGTAAAACTTTGTCAGTATTTGGAAAGTTAGAGCAATTGCAACTTTACCACATCTACAGCCAGCAATGGGGTTTCAATAATTTTGTCGAAATCAGGCACAATAGCAGCCACTGCACTTCTATTCACTGGCAATATATGATCCACATCGAAATCCCAAATATAAAGCATATGCTCGGTCTTTTCACTTGCAAACTCATCAGGAATAGGGTCAAACTAGAGGCATTATAAAACACAAAATTATATTATGCCACAATATATTACAGTACAAGAATAAAAACAACAAAGCGGGAATTTGACTGAATAACGAGATGACTGTAATGCAGTGTTTTATACTAACCTTAAATACTACCCTTGTTTTCACGTTGATGATACACGGAGATCATTTGACGCCATCCAACTTAGACAGCAGAGCCTCGCTACCTCAGACGGATTATTTACATAACTAAAATGACAGCACGTCCCATGCAATTTAAAAAAAAGTAAACTTGGTATAGTAAAACACAAGTCATAATGAGGATCGCAGCGATACAGCAATAACATGCTATTTTCACAAAGTATCGCAGCCTGACACTCTTGTCGTTCGAAAGCTTCCATATTGGTTTAATACTCAGAGAGATGCTCACTCCTCGACAGTCAACAGTCAATGAAGCCACTATGTGCAATTCATTTTTTATGGTGCTTTATAATATTTAAGGTCACCGTTGTAAAACACCTGGTTGTGGAAGTGTGCTAGTTCTTGATGGCAATCTAAAAAATGCACGACAAGTTTGTAGTTGCAAAGCTGCTGGCATTGTTAAATTTGAC
Source organism: Muricea muricata (assembly GCA_963855995.1). Taxonomy (NCBI): domain Eukaryota; kingdom Metazoa; phylum Cnidaria; class Anthozoa; order Malacalcyonacea; family Plexauridae; genus Muricea; species Muricea muricata. Next base: position 82,423,045 of record OY979716.1, read on the forward strand.
AATTTAAATGGAAAGATTGCATTAGGTAGGTGAGATAGTTTTAAAAGTTTGTTTGTGTATAAGTTACTGGTTCAATGAGGTTTTCAAATATGTGTCCCCTGATTAAGTACTGCATTTGAACTGTAATGTTTAATTCTTCCATAACATGACCATTAATCATTTATTTGGTTGACCAGTGTTGGTCCAAATAATAAGCAGTATAAAAGATGAATAACAGAAATAGTACCTCCTAAAAGTGCATTATTTTGCCCTTTTGGGAGGTACTATTTCCGTAAGCTATATAAGTGTGTAATTTTGGTAGTAATTATCTAAATTTTTTATCTGCTGTTTTTTTGTATACTGGAAATTTTAGAACTTTGTTATTTAACCAGTTAACTACACCACATAGTGAGTGGATATAAGGACCTTCAAATGTATAACAGGTATTTTTAACCTGTAAATAGGTTGTCCCAATTCACCTCAGAAAGGTAGCCGAGTGTGTCTTGAGCACAAAAAAACAGCTACAGTGTATCGTAATGAAAATCCAGACAGCTTTCAAATCAATGTTGAAGAAAAGGAAGATGATATTGTTATAATTAAAAAGATTCTGGACAAGAAAGAAACAAGGCAACGATGCTATTATCACGTTAGTATGTAAGATTTGGTTAGTTTGTATAAACAAGCTGTAAGATTGGGAAGTTCATTAGGGTACTGTGAAAATTTAGCTGAAAATCCACTGTAAAGTTTGAAATTCCTGTTGTATGCTGTCTTGGCAAGATTGTTTATATCTTACTGAATACTGGTATCTTGATGGCACAGATTGCCAAATTGAAGTTGTTGTGTTGTAGGTTCTCTAGTCTGATGGTCGTATATATGGTCCTGTCTTCCAGAAGGAGTACAGTTGTTGGAAGGAAAAGAACTAATTAATGTAGTTGGAAAAGGAGAATTTGGAAACCATGAAGTGTTTTTGCAGATTAACATAATGAATGAATTAGACTGTGTCAATACCATATGATCCTATTTCTAAGGTCCTATTTCTAAGGTCCTATTTCACCTTATATACTTTATAGATTACTTTCAAAATCAGCCAAGCATAAGAAATTGCAAGAGCTGCAGGGGCAAACACAAGGCAGAAAAACAAGCGTGTCCGGCATTAAAAAAACAATGTCATAATTGCGGGAAATTAAATCATTTTAAGAAAGTATGCTATTCAGCCAAATCACAAAACACTTTTCAGTCGAAAAGGGGAAGTCAAAAATTTGGCACGAAGTGCAATTGAAAATCGATACAGGTGCCAAATGTAACATAATGACACTTGATCTATTTCGAAAAGTGAGAGACGGTGAGAAAATTGATAGTTCTAAGTCAGTTCAATTGGTAGCATATGGGGGTCATATGTTTTCGACCTTGGGTTCAGTGAATATGAAATGTTATGTAAATTCAACAGTGTACAATTTAGATTTTCAGATTGTAGACAAACCTGCTGCATCACTCCTTGGTCTTAAGGATTCATTAAAGATGGATTTGATCAAGTTGCATGTAGGTCCATGAAATTAATTCAAGTAATGATTTCAGAAGTGAAGTTCTGATCAAGCACAAAGATTTGTTTGATGACCACCTCAGCAAGTTACCAGTCGTGTATGCCATGAAAGTCGATAGCAGTGTAACCCCAGTAATAAAGCCACCACGTAAAATACCAGTTGCTTTGGAGGAGAGTGTGAAGAAAGAGCTCGATCGTATGGAGCAGGAAGGAGTGATCACTCCAGTTTCTGAACCGACAGACTGGGTTTAGCAGATGGTTGCCACAAAAAAGAAAAATGGGGAGATTCGTACATGTCTAGATCCACGACATTTGAATCAAGCTCTAAAGAGATCTCATCATCCAATGAAACAGCCCGTATAACAGGTGCTACTGTCTTTTCCACCCTCGATGCAAGATCCGGATTTTGGCAAATCCAGCTAGAAGAAGACAACTTCTGAGCAAAGATGTGCAGTGGTGTTGGCAAGTGGAACATCAAGCAGCGTTTGACAAGTTAAAAGAAGAGATTAGCAACCCTCCCGTATTAAAGTTCTTTGATCCTATCAAGCAAGTAGTTTTGTCTGTAGACGCATCAAAGAATGGCTTGGGCGCAGTGTGTCTCCAAGAGGGATCACCAATAGCATATGCTTCACGTGTGATGACAGGCACTGAAAGCAGATATGTCTAAATCGAGAAGGAGTTGTTGGCAGCCCTATTCGCGTGTAGGAAATTTCATGATTTCACATATGGCAATAAAGTGGTGATAGAAACAGACCACAAGCCTCAGATTTCAATTGTAAAGAAACCTCTTCATGCAGCTCCTGCACGACTCCAACGGATGCTCCTACAATTGCAAAGTTATGATCTGGAGTTTGTCTATACGAGAGGAAAAGATCTGTTCGTAGCTGATGCTCTGTCGCGTGCATATATCCATCAGGACCCTTCTGAGATAGAGAGCGACAACGATTTCGAAGTTTTGTCTGTACAATCGATTTCTCCGACAAGAATGGACGATTACAGCGCATAACGTCTACAGACCCAACGATGCAGAAACTAGCTCAAGTTATTCGACATGGCTGGCCAACGAAGTGCAGGGATGTTCCATCAGATCTTGCTCCATATTTTCCTGTGAGAGATGAGCTTCTTGTTGACAACAGTATTGTCTTGAAGAGTCAAAGAGCTGTAGTCCCGAAAAGTCTCCATCGCAGCTATATCGAGCAGTTGCATAAAGGTCACCCTGGAATTGAAGCAACAAAGAGAAGAGCAAGAGACGTTGTCTTTTGGCCTACAATGACAAAAGACATTGAACGAGCATTGTCTTCATGTGTTTCCTGCAACACTACCAAACCACACCAAATGAAAGAGCCCATGAAAAGCCATCCAAACACCAGAGTTACCATGGACACAAGTTAGTGCCGACATTTTCAAATGGAATGATATGAAGTATCTCTTGATTGTTGACGCACACTCAGGTTCGTTCGAAATCAACACGTTGCATGATATGTCATCCAAGACAGTCATAAGGAAGATGAAGCGTCATTTTGCTGTACATGGAATACCAGAATTGTTAATAAACCGACAATGGCTTGCAGTTTGTAAGTCGAGTGTTTTGTTTGTTTGTAAAAGAGTGGAGTTTCAAACAAGTGACTAGCAGTCCCACCTATCCTCAATTGAATGGGTTAGCAGAAAACGCTGTCAAGCAAGCGAAGAAGTTGTTGGAAAAGTCTAAACGTGATGGATCCAACCCAATGCTTGGTTTGTTAAATGTACGAAATACTCCTAAAGACAGCAATCAAACTGTGCAACATCAGGTAGTAATAATTTAAAGCAATGTCTTGTGTTTAAATGTGGAATACATCTAATCAATTGATCATTCATACTGTAGTTATTGTATTGTATTGTATTTTTTGTATTGGAAGCGTTCGATTTGCAGTGACAGTTGACGATGATGTGACTGTTGTGAATGAAGATGGCATGAAGAAACACATTTCTTGTGGAACAGAGAAGGGGAATCAAAAGGCGAAAAACTTTCGGACAGCAGGTTTGTGTTACATTGACTTAGCTTATCAGTCTGAATTGTGTTAGTCATATGCATGAGATGGCTGCAGTGTGATACGAGTAAAAATCGAAATTCGAATTTAAATCCACGCAATCAGGCCCTATAGATAAAGGAAAATCATTAGCAATGCATAAATCCCACAACCGTCGCATAAGGACCAAACAGTTGAACAGGTTTGACGAGATATTTGTTTAAAATTCAAATTTCGAAAGTAGGTAATTTTGTTTAATGATTGTAGCCAACGTTGTTGCATGTATAACACAAAGTGTATTCAGGCATGCATGTCGCATTTACTTTATTGCTTGTAGTTGGAGGTTGAAAATTAAACTGTGTCAGACAATGTGTTGAATTTTATATATTTAAGGTTGCTTGGTGATGAACTGGCCTTGTGGTGTGGCAATAAATCTGGAAGAATTATTTGGGTCTGAAGGGAAAGCACAAGTGTATGTTCATTTGCATGATTTTTTATTGTTTCACAACAAGCGTATTTTGTGGTGCTGGTTGGAAATAATTAATCTTTAAAACGTTGGAAGTAATATTGATCATTAAAAAATATGTATAAGTCGATTTAATTGTGTGGGCTATATAAGACATACTATGTTCATTATACTCAAATTTAATTTATATAGACACGATTGTATACGACGACGCCTGCCATTTGTTAAAGTTTTGCACAAATCCAGTCAGGTCAAGTAGCACCGAAACCGCGAAGAAACTTGCAAGCATGTCAATCTTATGTGATCGATTTCACTTTCGCAATCACATCGATCAATGGTGTCGAAGAAATTGCAGCCCAAACAAATACACAGCATTAGATAAGGTATGTTGTCATTCATGAGCGCCACATGTTTTGGGCACACACGTGAAAACGCACAAGTTGGTACAGACCTGCAAACAAGTTGTAACAAGTCTGTTCACAAGTTTTTCACAAGATGTATTCGCACTGCTTGTTCCAAATTTGTTGGAACAAGTTTGGAACAAGCTGTTGACAAATTGTAACGAGCTTGATGGGACTATCAGACCTGTTACAAGCTTGTTCCAACAAGACATGATACAGCACGATATAGCAAACTTGCTACAGCAGGATTGTATCAGAGTTGTTAGAACAACCTTGTAACAAGTCTGATATTTTTGTCAAGCTTGTTACAAGTTGTCAACAAGTTTGGAACAACTTGTTGACAACTTGGTACAAGCAGTGCGAACACATCTTGTTGACGGCTTGTCTGCAGACTTGTTACAAGTTGTGAGATTTTTACAAGTGTAGTCATTGTTACAAAAGCATTATTTGAAAAGCATTCAATGTCTTGGTTACAAAATTACTTACATGAACATTTATCCCTATCAAAACTTAAAAGAAATGGAAAGGAATGGCATTTTTCTTGGTATTTCAAATGTAATTGTGAGTGTCATTATATTTGGACACTGAAATTAACTGGTTGCATATGATACAATAATATATTTTCAGGTAAACATCGAAGTTTCTGAACAAACATTCTCGTGGATGTCACAGTTTAGCAAAATGACAAAACACATGAACCGCTGGCGATTTTTGTTTTTTCTTTTATATATTCTGGATCAGCAGAACGAAATGATTGAGAGCCGATTGTTTAAAAGTGGGATGATGCAATAAATTGCAGATTAGTTAAAGTTTAAGACGCTAATAGTATTGTATATACTGTATTGTATTTAAATTTATTTAACCACAGTAGTCTATCAATATTTACATTGTTTTGCATAGGGTGTGAAATTATTTACAAGAAAAGTATTAAAAAACTGAGTCAAAATATTTTATTTGTTTTGCGTATTCCGGACCTTTGCAACTGAAGCTTCTTTTCGTAGCATTTAAGTTAGGTTTGGATAGCCTTAGAAGTTTACCATTACTTCTTAGATTATAATTTGGATTGTCGCATTTTTCGAATAGATCAGATATTGTTTGAGGACAATCACAATCTCATATTTTTAAAGTTCATCTTGTTGCCTTTCTTCCAAGGTTTCCTAACCTAACTTTTAATAGTTTCTCTTAATGATCCAATTCTCTTATATGTAGACAAAGCAATGATTTTTTGATATCTAATTTTGCAAAAGTAAATGAACACTATTCAAAGAATGATGTATATTCACATACATACATCTTATTTTGAATATGGATATTTAACTTTTGTACATTGTGTAGACAGTACAAATCAAAACAAAATCTTGAACAAAACTATGTGGACTAATTGTTTTCAAACCTTAAACAATAAGCTTAGGGCCCTTTAAAGATTATATACTCTTTGCTTTAAAAGTAGACTACATGAGCATATTTGCGTTTTATGTTATGCACACACTTATTGTAAACGTAATGATGGCATGCAACATATATGCTATGATGATGCAATAATGTACATAAACTTTAATTCCAGGCGTTGACGTTTATTTCCCCATGTTGTAGATGTCCCAGTTTCTTCTTTTCGTTTTTTATACTCTTCCACATGTTTTTCACTAAGCAAATGAGGTACGTGAAGGTTAAGTACACCATAAGTTGCCTATTAGCCTGTGTTTCATGTTTTTAAGAATGTAACGTGCTGATGACCCTTGTTCGGAATGGCGTCCATGAAGCCTGATTATTTGCTTGTTTGAGATCATTTGTTACGTTTTTGGGAATAGAAATAAAACGTGTTAGTCTCATCGCAGAATAATTGGTAATGAACAGCTCTGTATGATTTGTATGTGTAAAAAGATAAAAATTATATTTCGCAAAACTGCTCTTTTTGGAAAATGTAAAGCTGACTCATTAATGGTACATGGTTGGCCTAAATAAGCTACCCATAAATTAAAATTACTAATGAGCTTATTCATATCCGAAATACATATTAAAGTGTCTATGCAACGAAATTTTACCCCAACGTTTTACTGTCTCAACGTAAAGATAACGTGAAATAGGTTGGTAACTTCCTTTATCCCATATGTGTGATGAAAGCGGGCTTCTGATTGGTTCTCAGCAGGTTAGTTTTTAACTGGCCTGCTTTTTCCGAACTTACTCGCTTTTCTCTTTTATCGATAAAACCGGCTTTCTGATTGGTGACAAAAACCCGAACTGACCTGCTTGTTGCTTACGCTGCCGTCCACCTCAAACTGCTCAACAACAATGGCGAACAAAATTTAGCTGATTATTAAACCTACACTTTAAAGAACATTTTTGGGCAAAAAACGTCACAGAAACCAAGCAAAAAGCTCGCTTCGCTCGGTAGGTTTGAACAGCTGTCAGACACCTCGGTGCGTTAATCCCGAACCAACCTCCCTGCAAGTAAGTTTGATATATTACCGAAGTTTGTTATTTTGCTTCTTTCTTGAGAAATTTTGCTTTGAGTAATATGCAAATATCATACTTGTGACATCACAGTGCATAATGAGTTTTTAGTGCTGTATGGTTTTCTCTTGCAGTATCTATGATAATCAAGTTCTAAAAATTGCTCAGCATACAGCAAATGATTTGCAATTTTGGTCGATATTTTTCCAAAGTGAAAGCTGTGTTGTTCCAAAAGACGTTCTGCACTGTGATGTCACAAGTATGAAATTTGCATATTATTCCAAGCGAAATTTCTCAAGAAACAAGCAAAATAATGAACTTCTATAAAAGAAGTTACCAACTTATTTTACGTTATCTTTAAGCTGCGATCATAAAACGTCTCGGCGAAATTTCGTTGCATAGACACTTCAAAGAAAGTTAAAGTTTCTGTTTCTTTAATATGCTGCATCCTGTAGAAGTTATCATGACTAAGATGTGTAAATGTATAAACAAAATATTTATATTTGCTATTTGTAGTGTGGCATTTGACGTTAAATATACCTCTCCTGATTGTCGTTCTCGTATGCAGCAACGTATTCCTCGTAACCGGTACCTTGCAGAACTAGGTGTTTTGCAAATTCCTTTTGCTCTTGTTCTTCACTCGGTGGCTTATTTTTATGAAAAAAGAGAACCTGAAAAGAATTAACAGTCAATTCTAGGTAGACCAGTGTGGCGTAGAACTTAATATTTTTTTCGGTTCTGGTGATGGACACTTATTTTGTGGTGGGGAGGCGGAATCTAGCTTTGCGTTTCATTGCTTTTGAAAAAAAAGGAATTGTTGTAAATATAATAAAACCAGACAATAACGAATCAATAAAGATGTAATGGACACTATTTCACATACAGATATCATAAATTTGTCAAAAATATACTGAAAGCTAAGTGCATAAAAGGATAAAAGGACTAATATATACAGAAGACTGGAAGCTCTCCTCCATTTTAGGGTAAAGGCAGATAGCATCAGGTTTATAAGTAACATTTATCTTGCATAAATTGGGGAATAGGTGTGCGATTCAAAGTTAGTAACAAAACATTTAACCTGAACGTTGTTTTGTTTGATGCTAAATGATTCCAGCTTTCCCATATTTTCCTTCTCCAGTTGTCGAAATGTCTCTTTGCCAATGCAGCTCCAGACATATTAATTTGTTTAATATATCTAAATTTGTTCTTTGCAATGAGATAGCTGCATGAGACAATCTTTCGAGGCGAAAGTAAAACGTATGGAATGCCATAGCTGTCTTAGGTGGTAACTTTTCGTAACGTTATACGTTTTTGCATTATATGCGGTGCTTTCAACATTATATGCAGTGCTTTTTACATTATATGCGGTGCTTTCAACATTATATGCGGTGCTTTTTACATTATATGCGGTGCTTTTTACATTATATGCGGTGCTTTTTACATTATATGCTGTGCTTTTTTCTTTATATGCTGTGCTTTTTTCTTTATGTGCTGTGCTTTTTGCATTATATGCGGTGCTTTCAAGATTACATGCAGTGCTTTTTTCTTTATATGCTGTGCTTTCAACATTATATGCGGTGCTTTTAACATTATATGCTGTGCTTTTTACATTATATGCTGTGCTTTTCACATTACATGCGGTGCTTTTCACATTACATGTTGTGCTATTCACATTATATGCGGTGCTTTCAACATATGTGGTGCTTTTGACATTATATGCGGTGCTTTTACATTATATGCTGTGCTTTTTTTTATATGCTGTGCTTTTTACAATATATGCGGTGCTTCATTACATGCAATGTTCCATTATGTGCAAACTTTGTGATGTGCAATGTACGTTGTTGCCACCAAAATACAAAATGGCGCCAAATATGTGAGTGGAAAGTGAATTTTACGTCTGTAAAAGTTTAATAAAGTATATTGCCAATGGCCTCTGTAACGGATATGTCAAATATTTTGGAAAAGATGAGTTTAGGTTACGTCAGCCAACGATTTATAGATGAAAATATAACTCCAGATATTGTATGCATGCTCTCCTTGTCCGAACTGAATCGGTTGGGCTTACGTAACCACAGCGAAATCATGGCACTGCGAATCGAGTGTATAAAGTATTCAGGTGGGCAGCCGTTAAAAAGCCAAGACCTAAACGCACATGTCAAGTATGAAATACCACGGGAAATATTGGAAGGTTTTCTGGATGAACGTTTTCTGGATGAAGGTTTTCTTATTAGCGAAATCGCTACGATGATGTCCGTGTCATCCGTGAAAGTACAATATATCGACGAATGAGATGTTATGATCTAAGCAAACTTACCTTTTCTGACGTTACTGAAAAACAGTTAGATGCCCACGTGGCTGAAATTGCGAAAGATTTTCCGTTTTGCGGTGAAAAAATTTTCAAGCAAATTCTGGAGCAGAAAGGCATAAGAGTGCAAAGAATGAGACTACGGGACTCCATACATCGGGTAGATGCTGAAGGTGTTGAAAACAGAAGGAAGAGAAGATTACATCGACGAGTCTATAACGTTAAAGGGCCTAATCATCTATGGCACGTAGACACCAATCACAAGCTGGTAAGGTGGAATGTCATAATTGTGGGAGGAATCGACGGTTTTAGCCGGTTACCAGTTATGTTAGTCTGTACTAACAACAACAAATCCGAGACATTGCTGTCGTGCTTTTTGGGCGCCATTTCTGAATATGGTTTACCTAGCAGGGTTAGGACAGACAAAGGCTTGGAAAATGTCCTCATTGCAGACTTAATGATTGAGAAAAGAGGAAGTGGTCGTGGAAGCATCATTACTGGTCCAAGTACACACAACCAAAGAATCGAAAGACTTTGGCGAGACGTTTTTCAAGGTGTTTTGAGTTACTACTACCACTTGTTCTATTTCTTAGAAGACCAACTAGTTTTGGATCCATTAGATGACAAACATATTCCTGCATTACACTACACATACATGGACAAAATAAACAGTAAACTTCGAATTTGGCAAATAGCATGGTCAAATCACCGAATGCGTACCACCCGGTCTAGTCCGTATAGATTATATGGATTGCTGGTCAAGCTCAGAATCCTACTGGCCTGGATCAGTCAATAGCGGATTGGCAAAATTTTGGAGTTGAAGGCAATGTTGACCTCGAAGATGATCTCGAAGAAGAAGGCCGACCAATATTTTCTCCACCAGTGCTGGAACTTAGTGAAAACTGCAGACCTGAACTTGCATCTATTGTTTCACAAGAGTAGAGCACTATATGTTGGCGCTAGAAATCATACAAAGGAACCCATAAATTTAACATGAGGAACTTCGTTCTAAATTACGGGTATAAAAACTTTAATATGAACAATAATCACTACGTTATATTCTATACGTAAATCTATTTTGCAACTACCAAGAACACACCTCCTTGCAAACTTTCTATTCTAATGTTATCGTTTAACTCATTATATCATTCACTATGATTGGTAATGAAAGAAATAATGAAAAGAAAATTCTTGTCTTGGTAGTCACTAACAGATTCCTGCAGTATAATGAATAGGGTTGATACCTGGCCTAAATATAACAAATTGCGAGTGTAGCGTCTGCTCTATACAACATGTACTCAAACGTGACTAAAATGTACACAACAGAATGTCTCGTCATAAAGTCTGAATAGTTGATCATCAGATGGTAAAAAGGAAAAGATAAATTTAACATGTGGAACTTCATTTTAAATAACGAATATAAAAACTTAAATATGAACAATATAAATCACTACGTTATATTCTACAGGTAAATCTATTTTGCGACTACCAAGAACACACCACTTTGCAAACTTTCCATTTTAAGACCATTTTCCACTTCAGGCATGTTGTAGCGATATGTACCATATTTCATTCTTTTGCCCTTGAGCAGTCAAGCAGAACTAATGATATGGACACAATAGTATGCGCTACAGTATGTTTCGCTATGATGCGGTTGAAGTAGAAAACTGGCTTTAATGTTAGTATTTACCTCAATATATCATTCACTATGACTGGTAATGAAAGAAATAATGAAAAGAAAATTCATGTATTGGTAGTCACTAACAGATTCCTGCCTCAATGAATAAGGTTGATACCTGGCTTAAAGATAACAAATTGCGAGCGAAGTGTGTGCGCTCTATACAACATATACTGTACTCAAACGTGACCAAAATGTGCACTAGAGAATGCCTCGTCATAACGACTGAATAATTAATTAATCATCAGATGGTAAACGCATGGTAGTATGCGACGCATACGGTAACATCATCACATTCGTACATGTGTTTGCCATTGGAAGGAACGACGTTGTCACTTACAAGAATGTTATAGAAGGTTGAAGTTTGAAACCCAATAATGGTTCTTCGTCACAGCAAGTAGCAAACTGTAATATGGAACCCAACGCGACATCGCCCCTTCTTCCAGCTAGAATAAACAGCAAATTTCATTTTTGGTAATTAACAATGCACGCATATTGTTATTAACATTACTTATACTGGGTTTCGAAAAAATATGTTGCATAAATAAGGAGTCCGTAATTATTGTACATTTTACACCAATCTGGAAGGTGAAACTATTAATATCAATGTACTCCCAAAAGTATGTTACTTTAAATTCATTATTGATTCCAAGGTCACTAATTATATTTCAAAACATGATGCTCTACTATTATTATTGTGTGACACATGACAATATATATTTTGTACATAATAGTACATATTTTGTGTTTCTTGCCATTGGCAACTACAACACTAGCATACAACATTTTGGGGGCAGAACTCAGCTTAAAAACAACACAATTCCTATACATTTTGAACAAATGATATTTTTTTATGCATACAGACTACACTTTTATACAAATCAGACATAACGTATAAATCCTTCTTATTGACGAAAATTGTTAAATTTCGGTCCATGACACTCAATGTATATTGTTCTTAAGCAGTAAAGGATACAATTATACCACTATATGATATGGACACTTTATGGTTATTTCTTCTACTAAATATTTAATCTCACCAGCAACTTGTCGCATATACTGGCACAGCAACGTAGACACAGTTGTTTCATAAATCCTTTTATTCACGCCAACTGGACTGAAGTGTGGTGTCAACAAAGCCTTTAGTTTTCTCATCGTAAGGAAAGATGTCAGATTGGCCCTGAAAATTTCCCTTAGAAATGGCATTTCATCACAAATCTAAAAAATGTGGTTCACATTGGACATATTGACCCACATGTATGTACTCTACAGCACATCTGCATAAGTATAAAACAATCCACTTGGCAGCCAAATATCAAAATATGATTGAAAATCTTAGAAAATGTCAAACCATTGGTACATTGATACTTGAATTATCCCACATGCTGCTAATGTTAGAATTATCCCACATGCTTGAATTATCCCAATATTGCTACTATTTGGAATAACCTTCGCTATAACCCAGCCCATATGCAAAGTCAGCAGTAAGCTGTAATGGGGGGGGGGGGGGGTTTGTATATATTCACATATACAACACTGCAAAATATAAAATCCATTACCTGGAATATACCAACTTTTTCCAAGCCTTTTCTTAAGTTGATAAGTGATTGCAACATGTTATCAGGGTCAAAGACTGCACCAATTACATTTTTAGGCAAAAATTGTGGGAGTTTGCCATTTTGCAATACACTCAAGCCTACAAGAGAAGTAAAAAGGAGAGAAATGAATAACTGGCTTCTATAATCAATTGTTTGGTTTCTTTACATAAACAGAAAGAACTTGTAAATTTAATTAGAAGAAAATTAACATGGTTGGGAATGTTGCTACTGCTAAGGAACCACAGGTAGCCAAGCAGTTAGTGCATTGCAGCTTTCAGCCTTAAGAAAGCCAAACTGAGTCTGCTCTCCACTTTAATCATTTTAAGTGTGCTGGATTTCTCATAGTTGATCAACCTGTGCTTTGAGGGTTTTTATCCAGTTGCTCCAATTTTCTTCCCTCTCTAAATCAGCAAATATATGACACATAGTTGTGCACTTCCTGTGTCAATGACTTTAAATAAATCATACTTGTTCCACAATCAAACTTGTTGTTCAGAAATTTGTTTTTCCTTAAATTTCATCAGCAATCCTTACTATAATGTGCTCTAATTTATTCTTTTAGTATAGCACTATATGGTTTTACTCATCAAATGAAAACAATTATATTACTACAGAAAGACATTAAATGCACACATTGGACACACTCTAAGTCACATCAAGATGATTATACCCATAATGGTTCTAACACAGGTATATTCATCAGCCAACAGTTCTCGTAATCCATTATCAAAGTACTTTTCTTTTATTTCAACCAGCACTAATCGGAAAAACTCATTCCTAGGACCACCATAATCCTGTGCTTGCTAAATAGAAAAAAAGAACAATCATGTGTTATTGACTGTGGCACATGTCCATGAAAAAATTAATGATAAACTCAAGTAAATTAAAACTCTTTAAGTGATCATTGATCAACAAGCAATGTGAACTCATTGACCTGCAATGGACCCAAGTGAAACCTACATATTTTCTTTAATTGACTAACATTAGTCAATTTTACTGGCCAATGAAAAAGTTCTGCAGTTAAATGGGATAATATTTGTAATTCTTAAACCTTAATGCACCAGTCAATATAAATCCCCGCACCCCCAGCCCGGGACATAGCGGGGAATACGCTTCATTTGCTTTGCTAATGACCTGATTCACCAATAAGGAGACATCATGTTGCGAATCCAGGGTTGGTAGGCCCTCGCGCATGCTTGGAGCCAAATAGTTACCCAAAAAAAAGCCATAATCTACCAAAAGAGGCCAAGCTACAATTTTTTTTAAGTGGCCAAAAAAATGCTAAAAAGGCCAAATTTATTGCAATTTTCGGACCTCTCATGCAAAAAAAAACCGCCTTGCCTGCCTAATTGCCTTTTTCGATTTTTCCTATTGGCTGGTATACCAACATTACAATTGGTTAAAAGCACAACTAATTTATGTCATGAATACTAAACGTCCTCATGAATATTAAATGATCCTAATGAATACTAAATGTATTTGATATCACAATTATTATACCTACATTATTATGATGATTAAACATCTATAATCAAACTAAAATCGAAAAATTTTTCCAAAAATTAGTATGAAGTAAGAAGAGGCCAAAAAGTAGCTAAAAGGCCAAACTTTTTTTTCGAGGCCAAGCGAGAAAAAAAGAAGCCAAAATCGAGTTATTTGGCCTCTAATAGGCCAAACTACCAACCCTGTGCGAATCCCCCGCTATGTCTGTCAAATAGCATAAATCGAGTAATGATAACATAAGCAATACTTCATGTATTACTGAGTATGATCGTGTGGACACATGACTTCCTCCATGTTGTTCTTTCTGTCTGTCTTTGTATTTCATATTTTAAACATGTAGAACATTTTATAATTAAATCCTTTTACATCGAAGAGAATGCGGCCGATTATTTTAACAGTGTCCCAGGGCTGGGGGTGCGGGGATTTATATTGACTGGTGCATAATTCTCCTAAGATGTTGGGAAGTGCAGTAATACAAATATTTGAACACAAGCAAGGAAAATATTATTAGTACTATAATAATAATACAACCTCTCCATAAAACTGAACATCCAACGTTAGAAATGGGTTTTCTAACCCATTTATCTGCTCCATCCCAGCGTCCAGAATATGGTAGCGATCCACCAATATGTAATTAGTTGATCCCTCTGGACAGGTATCTACACTTTCAATCTCCAAACTTCTTCCTTGAACAACTTTTGACTGCATTAATCGTATAACCTCTTTAGTACTAGTAATGTTATTTTCCTTATACATCTTGACCACATCCTCAATAATGCTATTGACATCTATATCAATGATTGCTTCATTGGCATTAACTGCAGAAACTACCTGTATGTTATCATCCAATTCTTGTGGTTCTAAAATGGTGACATGCTGATTCTCTACTGGTAGATTATTTTGGGAAATAATTGGAACAGTGATATCATAAACTTGGTCATGGTTTGTATCACCCAATGGCAAAGTAGCATCTGTAATACCAAAGTCATTACTAATATTAGAATGACTTAAGTGGCCATGGTTAATGTTTATATCTTCTCCATTGTGTATGTTTTCATTATTGCTGGTAGCATTGTCATCTGACTCATCTGATTCGTCATTTAGACCAGCACTGCAACTATACAAGTGACCCCTCAACTCACACATAAAAAACTCCTTTTGGCAGCCATTTTTCACTTTAACTGTATTTTGAGTTTGGATGGACTTGGTTGACAAATTATGCTGAATTGGTCGAATGTATATCTTTGATTGAGCTCCCAAATTTGCTTTTAATTCTTTCACTAACCACTGACAAGAGATCAATGATAACTGTCTGCAATTTGACAGGCATTGAAGCAGTTCGAACCCCCCGCCGTCGCGAAGCTGCGGGAATCCTAACGTCTCGTTCTCCTCATTAAGATTAGCAGATAAGAAGCAGAAACAACGTCAGAAGAACCGGCAAGAGATACCGAAGACGACGCAACAGCATCTGAGCTTGAAGGTGCCACAGCATTTGTACTTGATGTACTCTCATTCTCGGTGTAAATATCTTTCTTCTTCCTGCAAATACTACGAAGACGAACACGATCTCCTATAGTTGTTACACCTAGTCGAGTAAGCTCCGCATCAGTCATGGCAACTATTAACTCTGGTTCGATTAGTTCGTCGTTAAAACGTGGCAGTAATGTCGAAAGACCAGCTTCTTCGAGTATTTTACCCATTTCGACCGAATATATATACTTCTTGCAAGTGTACAAAAATCTGTTTACCGCGCGTTTGCTCAATACCGTTGATTGCAACTACAGGTGAACAGTTACAGATAACGAAAGGACAAATTGTATTTCTAGGGAGAGGGGGGAGATGTGGAAGGGGTTGCACAATATATGGTTGCACAGGATATAATGTAAAAAGCACCGCATGTAATGTGAAAAGCACCGCATGTAATGTGAAAAGCACCGCATAAAAAGAAAAAAGCACAGCATATAATGTTAAAAGCACCGCATATAATGTCAAAAGCAATGCATATGATGTCAAAAGCACCGCATATGTTTAAAGCACCGCATATAATGTGAATAGCACAGCATATGTCAAAATCACCGCATGTAATGTGAAAAGCACCACATATAAAGAAAAAAGCACAGCATATAAAGAAAAAAGCACCGCATATAATGTAAAAAGCACAGCATATAAAGACAAAGCACCGCATATAAAGACAAAGCACCGCATATAAAGAAAAAAGCACTGCATATAAAGAAAAAAGCACAGCATATAATGTAAAAAGCACAGCATATAAAGAAAAAAGCGCAGCATATAATGTAAAAAGCACAGCATATAAAGAAAAAAGCAGAGCATATAATGTAAAAAGCACAGCATATAAAGAAAAAAGCAGAGCATATAATGTAAAAAGCACCGCATATAATGTTGAAAGCATCGCATATAATGTAAAAGCGTATAACGTAACGAAAAGTTACCACCTAAGACAGCTATGGCATTCCATAAAAACGATCTTGTCGGGCTTATACTTTGCGTCATTTTGTGGTTGCTGTGTGTGCATCTCAACAGGTTTCTCGTTTAGATCTCTACCATTCATAAAAACTGTAAAAAACGTTTAAAATATATTTTGTATTGTAGAACTAAAGGCATACGATATTTAGGGTTTCACGTATTGAAGGTCAACAGAAAAACTTCAGAGATTGAAAAGCAGCGCTCTAACAATGTGAGGAACCATTATTTTTAAAAGTTTCTTGTTGTCTGATTTGCAACCACCCTCCCCTTATAGAAAGATGCATATGGAAATCAGTTTTGATCTTTTTAAAGTGTTTTGATATAACGGTAAACTGAAATACTTTTTTTACTATATAGCTATATTACTGATGGATATATCGTCTATTAATGAAATCTATTGTTAATCCCTGTTTATTACTTACCAACATGCTTTAAACATGTTAAAACAATTGCTTCAGCAGCTCTGACAGCATTGAGGTAAATGATGTTAGGTTCAGGTGATTGGTCATCTTCAGCAGGTGATAGGTTATCTTCCCTGGTTGATTGGCTATTGCCAGGCAGATCGTAGGACGGTGTAGCTGTTTGCATCTTAATAATATTGGTGTTAACGATCAACTCTTCCAACGAATTGTCATGGTTTTGGCTTATTTCAGAATCGCCATTAACATTTACCGTCTCACTATTTTGAGGATTGTCAACAAACATATTAAATAACAATTGCACAGGAAGAGACAGCCTAGCACTATGTAAATTTCCACGTGCAAACAACCCTGTAAAAGAAAAGAGGAATTTGTGTGTCTTGTATGTGTATAAGCCATAAGCACTATTTTTGTAGTTAATGTTAATGTGAGAGTTGTGTATTTTATCCGTTATGAAATGAACGAATGACTAATGAGGTAAACACCCTTTTATATCGTAGTACTGTGGTAACATTAGTTAATGTTAAAAGAAATAAATTTTTTTTTATGAAAGTTAAGATTTTAGAATAGTAAGAGTACGTGAGTGTAGTACTTGTCTCAGGGCCGTAACTAGAACGTTAATTGTGGTGAGGATGTGTATATTCATATATTCATAACCTGTTCTACAATTTCTTTGTTCAAATCAAATTCAAATTGATGAAATTGAAACGAAATCTGTCGGCCTAAACATGAATATACGAATATACACCCGTTCCCAACCCACGGCCTCGACTTGTCTTTATAATACAGATTTTTTTTCAGTCCTGTTGTAGATGAGTGATAATGGCATAGTTGGTGCAATGCGCATTAACTTAACTTACAGCCCTTGCTTCCAGAACAGGTCTTTCCTCATAGATGCACATCTGCAAAATTGTTCATTGGCCATTTTATGATGGTACATTATTATAGAAATAGGATAAACTTTAGATTAGCTGGTTTAAACATTACCAGAGACAAGAGAATCGCGGTGGTGAGTTTTACAAATGTTTAGTTCCCAGTCATTGTAAATGCTGTAAAATTTCTTCTTCGCTTCCCCAGAAAGTTGCCAGGATCTCCGTGTGATATTGACGGTTTTCACCTTTCCTACTTCTTCAACATCATAAAGGTCCTCTGATTCATGATAAAGGTTGAATAGGGTGTCAACTAAATAAAATTACGGCTGATTGAATGACGGATATAAAAGTTGATGCATTCTAAATTAAGGATATACGAATAGGTGAGAGGATGGAATGAAATTGATTGACATTGAGAGACAAGTTGGAATTTATTGTTGCAAGAAAACAAGAAATTACTCGGCTAATGAATCTCAAAATATATCGCATGATGAACCCGTATATTGCATGGGATTATGTACCATTTAAAACACGAACAGGGGTGTTTTATATCGCATAAAACATGAACTACAAGTGTTTTAAATTGCTTAAAAAACGACCAATTTTATATCTATCTTATGAGTTCATTTACGAAAAAAAAACTCAAAAGAGATGTTGTATAAGCCGCAAAAATCAAGACCTAAACTTGAGAAAAATCACGCATGGCTTTATCACATACCAATCTACTGCTATGGTTGTGATTTCCTTTGTGTTTCCTTATGAGTTTTTAAGAACCAAATATTCATTGGGATTCAGGACGTGGATACATTAGGCCGTTGATTGGTGGTTACTGATAGAGCGTAATAAAAACAATTTCATCAGATATTAAATTGAATAAACATCAGGGCAAATCAGAGCATGAATGAAGAATTATAGAATGTCTTCATATTCACTTACTTAAATTTAATTTAATTTAAATTGGTCAACTTCTTGCTGCTCCAGTACTGTCAAGTCCAAATCTTCCAGACGACAGTAAATGGGCTTAGAAAAGTGCCACATCAGCCTGGATGTGAATCCCTTTGTATTGTTTTGAAAATCCTGGATGATGGGCAATGCAGATTGGGGTTGCGTGAAACCAAGCATCGTGAAGGATGTTTGATTCAAGTTGTAACTGGCGTTTCCAGTGACTACAAATTAAGAAATTAATAAAATAGATCTTATATTAACAAGGAATGGATGCGCTTTTTTCGTTGGCATGGAATAAATTCTTACTCGTTTCTCTGTTTTTTTTTCCTGTGAATAACTGCAGGAAATCCTGATACTCTCTATCTTGAATGCTTGATTTTGACGATGAGTACATGTTCATTGTTGAAAAAAATGATATTAGTTCATCAAAAAGTCCAAACAATTTACCACCATTGTGTGCAAGGATATCACCAAATTTGTTCCAAGTGCAATGGGGCAACAGCATTGTTGTTCCCTTATTTTTACTGTGTTGATCTTTGTGATTCTTGATAGAGTTGACGATGTCTTCAACAAATTTATGCAGTGCACTTTTACATCTGCCTATTGATAGATAATTGAATGATAAGCCGATTGTAGAATTAATCAGGATAACAGGTATGACTTACTCGAATTATACAATATACTCGCATATGTATTTTGTTAACCTCTGTATAATAGCTGCAGCTCCCATACCGAAAAAAACCCCAAAATTGTACAAAACGTTGAATTTAATGCACTGGAAATGAAACTAAATCGAAAATCCTGAGTTACAATGACAGTTATAAAGAGAAACAGAAATCTTCATATGTATTTTAAAGCAACATGTTTTAGCTTTCCATCAGTGTGTAAGTTTCTGTATTAACTATTACGCCAGTCAGTGCATGGATTGAAATATAGCCAAAGTACTGTATATACAAGTAGGGTATAAAATATCCTTTTTACCAAAAAAATGAAAAAATTCCACCAGCAACCAGTCGTTTATTTTAAATCAGGGTGTCGCCAAAGCTAGACGTAACTGTATCACAGCCTAACAATTTTTGACTTGTTACATGCATTACAGCATTGGGAACGGGATATTTACCACATTCTTGACAGGGGCCCCTCCCTTCATATTTAGACTAAAGACAAGAAAATAAAAAGAAGTTGATGATCATTTTTACCTCCTAAAATCTTTGAGTGCTTTTATAGTGCATTATAGTTGAAAGCAATATGTAGTAGTAAAAGTGCAAATTTGTAAAGCACAGACAGAAGTATATAACACGTGCAGGATATTTTCCAATTCTAGAATTCATAAAAATTTGAAACTTTAACAAATCCTTGTGCTTCATGAATGCAGTCTAGCTATAAATCCTTGTCAGAAAACATTATAGAGTACCAACTGTTTGGATTTATTAGAAACGACTGCGCTTGCATCTGTCTGCTAAGACTGCTATGCAAACCAAACACATTCCTTGCACTGAATTAGGTGAAACACAAGTCGCAACCTTCAGCTCCAGTTACAAACGAAACCAGATTCGCATAATAAGAGTGCTGTCACTAGGCTTGTCTGCTTTGGTAACTTTTTATGTTTAAGGTTTTTTGAACTGTAGTATGTTTGCATAACTTGAAAAGCTTGAAATACCCAAATAAAAAGAAGTCGATGATCATTTTTACCTCATAAAATGTTTGAGTGCTTTTATAGTGCATTTATAGTTGAAAGCAATATGCAGTAGTAACAGTGCAAATTTGTAAAGCACAGACACAAGTATATAACACGTGCAGGATATTTGCCAATTGTAGAATTCATAAAAATTTGAAACTTTAACAATTTCTTGCGCTTCATGAATGCAGTCTAGCTATAAATCCTTGTCAGAAAACATTATACAGGGTGTATAAAAAAAAACGGAGCCCGTCTTTTGTGTCAAATTATTTCTAAATTACTGAAGCTTATAGCACAACATAGTGTGGTTTTAAACCACGTTCTTTTCTCTTTCTAACAAGCTGTAATTCGTAATTTTACTCCCAGTAACGTATGTGCTATGACAAATTTAGTAAAAGCTATCAATTTGAGATGCCCTACAATTATGCAAATTCACTATGTCTTTCATGGTTGCCAGTTAAATTTTTAATTTTTTCACTTATTACATAAATGGTATTTATGTTAAACTTAATAAAACTTGTTATAAAGCTTTACAGAAGATAGCGGACCGTTAACGTGCACTACGAACAGATAGTTCAAGCTTGTATCGACTTCATGAATATTGATCAGTTATGCAATTTCGACAACATTGTGCACGCGTGGATAAACAAAGCGCTAATTTCAATCATTTTGACATAAATCTAGGGTTTTTGTTAAAGTAGATGGTCCGTTATCTTCTGTAAAGCTTTATAACAAGTTTTACTAAGTTTAACAGAAATACCATTATGTAATAAGCGAAAAAATTAAAAATTTAACTGGCGACCATGAAAGACATAGTGAATTTGCATAATTGTAGGGCACCTCAAATCGATAGCTTTTACTAAATTTGTCATAGCACATACGTTACTGGGAGTAAAAATACGAATTAAGGCTTGTTAGAAAGAGAAAAGAACGTGGTTTAAAACAAGTTCAAAATTGTGCTATAAACTTCAGTAATTTAGAAATTAGACACAAAAGATGGGCTCCGTTTTTTTTATACACCCTGCAGAGTACCGACTGTTTGGATTTATTGGAAACGACTGCGCTTGCATCTGTCGACCATGAAAACGAAACACATTCCTTGCACTGAATTAAGTGAACACAAGTCGCGACCTTCGGCTCCAGTTACAAACGAAACCGGATTTGCATAATAAGAGTGCTGTCACCAGGCTTGTCTGCTTTGGTAAACTGTGGTATGTTTGCATAACTTGAAAAGCTTGAAATACCCAAATTTAATGTCGGTCAGACAGTAATAAGTAATAGATTAAACAAACTGGTATTACACTCTTACTGCCCAATGTTGTGCATCTTATACATACGATATGCGTCACAGTTAAGCGACTCGTTTTGCCCTATATAAATGCTCCTATTTTACTAATTTTAGTGTCCTGACCAGTGAACTCTAACACAACTGGAACGCTAACTCAATACAACAGTTCAATTAATGGCTGAAGCCAAGTTAGTTCTTCTGAGTTTTGAGACGAAGTACTTAATGCTAAAGATCAGACCGTATATCAAATTGAAGCTATTAAAAAGTTACATTTAATAATTCAAGACTTTATACAAAAAAGAAATGCCTTAAAAATACGAAAACAACGGCAATTTTGCAAAATACGGCAAATTTCCCTTCAAAGTTTAAGGTGTTTGTCTTTCACCTAAAGCCTCAAAATTTTTACACTAAATACAACTTTTTAATAGCTTTCATTTGATATACGACCCATGTTGTGACGTTTAGTATTTCAACTCAAAAAAACTGAATCAAATTGGCTTCAATTTTCCCCCTGACTTATCGTTCCAGTTTACTTATAGTTCAATGGTCCTGACTGTTTAGATTTACAGAACACAACCGTAAGTTGTTCGAAATCAAGGTTTCCGAACACCATTACGGCCAAACAAAGGTCTTATAGTACTTTTGCTATATTAAAACTATTCTCACCCACTGGGACTGTATCTACTTCACCAAATTTAGCTAAAGCGCGAGCGGGGAGCCCGAAGGGTGAGTAATGATTGTAGCGCTCAGTGAACTCAATATTTTTAAGGTCGCGCTACGCGCTCCCTCTTTAGCTAAATTTGGTGAAGTAGATACAGTCCCAGTGAGTGAGAATAGTTTTAATATAGCAAAAGTATTATAAGACCTTTGTTTGGCCGTGTGAAATTAACAACAGTACTGGGACCGATCTGCTTCAAGGTATCTGAAATAGCCTTCACCCCGCAGCACGGAGAAAATTCAGCTAACACAAGTAAATTAAAATTATACAGCGTGGTTATAAACAGTGCACAACACAACCGGTTCATTATTTTTAGATGGTATGATATTTTTTAACAATTTTTTTTAACTTAAACAATGAATTGCAATTGACTAAATGTGTAAATCGCCATATAAATTGCCATAGCAGGATAAACAGTGTTGTAGGCTTTTATGCAAGGTGTTATGAATTTTTCAGAACGAAATAAACACATTGTATAAGCGTAACATAAACGACAACTGCATGTGATTGACATTTAAATTGCACGTCTGAAATGTTTGAGATTTAATATAATATTGTGCGTTCTAAAGTAAAATACGCACAACGACCACGCTCCATAAGTTTGCAGCGTGGTCGTTGGCTTCCAAGCAAACAAACACCATTACATGACTGTGATTTAAATTGTCGTAAAGTGTATAAAAGGCAAAGGTCATGTTACATAATTTTTTTTGGAGAACGAAGCAAAGACAATTACATGACTGTAATTTGAAATATAAATTGCCCGTCGTAGTGTATTAACGGTAGAAGTTCGTGTTACTCATGTTTAAACAACAACTGTATATATGATTATCATTGAAATTTAAATTGTGCGTCCTGAAGTACCTTTATAAATGCTGCGGGCACGCTGTACATAAGTCTTTTAGAGAACGAAGCAAACACAATAGGTACACTCAGAACGAACAATGAAGCAATGATTTAGATTTACAGTGTGCGTCTTGAAGTTCCGTTATGAAAGTCGCAGGCATGCTACATCAGTGTCTTAGTAGAGAACGAAGCAAACACATGATCGTAATTCCATGATCAGTGCCCTCATTTGTGAATCCTATTTGCGCCATTTGTGACTACGTGTTACAACTGTATCACTGATCTGCTACATTTGTCACATTTGCTTAGCCTTGAGAAAATGTCATGGAAAAACTATACCATATGTGGCAATTATAACCATCCGTCACACCTGCTAACAAATGACTTATTTCTCAAAACAGATGTGCCAAGTGTAACGAATCTGTAGCACCTGCTAACAGATGGCTATATTGGACATGCATGAGGGGTGGTGTCACAACACCAAACATTTTTTAACACTGTCATAACCAATTATAACATAAACATTTTTTATGAGGCAATAAACAGCTGTCCACATTCTGGGTTCTAGTGCTACCTGGAGATATCTACATACATGATACTTGCTTGTAAGTCAGACTTATACAGATACACACCCACTTGTTCCATCAACGAATTAATGCATGTTGGCTAAAAATAAATTATCAATCGTAATAAATTGTTTCTTGTTAATCGACTGCCTGGGAGTCATAGTTGGGTGAGCTTCTCAGGCTATTCAACTGAGGTATTCAAATTACATGGTGATCAGCAAGGTATGTGTTCATTTGGTTACATTATGCTGTATAGGGTGTATACTGAAAGGAGATATTTGAGAACCAAGCTGTTGTATCAATTTAATTGGCAAATGTGAATGCTTGGAACTATAATGATACATGAAAACACAGGGTCTTCTACACATGGCAAATCAACACAAGACCGTCCAAAAACTTCCATTGCACAAAACCTTGAGAACCATTAAATAGAAGCATTGAGGCCTGTCAAATTAAAGGTTCTCATTCCTTTTTGTACAACCTGTACATCATAATTATAAATATCAATGCATATATACAGTTTATTCAATTAAATTTGTCACAGATAATAGTAAAAGGGATATGGCAATATTTGGCTTGTCCATAACAACCTTTTGAAGAAATTCGAGGTTTTTGGTAATATCGGTTGTTAACATAAATGACACTAGCCGTCTGCTATCTTTCTTCACTAGTTCTAAATATTAATAATATCAACATCACAACAGATGTAGATGACATACATATGTGTCCGATCAAAAGCCTTACTGAAATCTAAAAAGAAGACTCTAAGATAA
Organism: Muricea muricata; assembly: GCA_963855995.1. Lineage (NCBI taxonomy): Eukaryota > Metazoa > Cnidaria > Anthozoa > Malacalcyonacea > Plexauridae > Muricea > Muricea muricata. The sequence continues at coordinate 82,447,561 of OY979716.1, forward strand.
TGTAAGGAAGCGTCAAAGTTGCGAACCCAATTATTTACCATATCAATGAAACAAAAGCTTATAGATGAAGTGGATAAGATTCTTGGATAAGCATGCAGTAAGAGCAATAGGATGGAATTCATGGTGACAACATACATGTTGAGTTTTAGAGATTGAAATTATACTCAGGGTTGCCAGATCACTGCATTTTTGAGGCCAAATCTTCAACAATGCTCTTTGTTTTTCTTTGTACTTGCCTTTTGTTTTCTTTGTTTACTTGACTACACTAATGAAGATTTGGCCTCAAAAATGCAGTGATCTGGCAACCCTGGTTATACTTGGATCCTTGCACCCAGATGGAACAGTGATAGAACGTAAAGACTTGGTACAGACTGGTTTAGCTAATCATATGCAAATTCCCTTACTATGTGGTTAGGAATACCGTCCATGCCATGGGAATTAATGGCAAGTTTTCATCTGGCAAGTTTTATTTGCTCATCGGTATGCACCGCATTGCCATTTTTTCTAGGACAATTACACTTGTCCAGAAGCTGGTATGACAATGACTGTTGAATTGAAAACAAAAACTCTTTTTGGTTTTTAGATTCTTTACACTCAAAAGGAGTTTTAATAATCGACAGTTCCACAAGCAATACTGTTTTTGTTTAAAATAAAGTCCTGGAATATATTGTGAACCTACAGAGTTCCAAAGTAAAGCATATCAGGCTGTATCACAGATGTTCTTGGCAGGTTAGCGCATGTTCTCAGTACATTCATTTGATTGTTTATGATAAAACTTACTGTCAATTAGGTAAATCTTAGCAAAATATTCTTGAAGTGCATACACGAAGTGAATAGATAAATCCAGATGGATTTTAACATCAAACATGTTTGCTGATTGCATTTTTAAAAAAAAGATTTTTACCCTGTTGTGACGTCGTTTGAATATCCAAGATGGTGGATTAATAGTATCGTTTTCCTTTTTTGTCTTTCACTACTTATGAAACTAAGCATACTATCAACAGATAAGCAACGAACATTGTAATTACTTCAAAAATCCTAATCGATAAGCTAAAATAGAAATATATTTCCATGCCAATGTGAGCGTGAAACAATGTCAGTTTTGAGTATGCCTGATTAACAACCAGGGGCGATTCACTCGAAACCGGTTTAGTTTAAATGTTGCATAAGTTCAGAATGTCAAACAACTATTATATGTATTAATTCAACAAACAAATTAGAATATTTTGAATAGAAAAGAACACTGTTATAACTACATATTTATGATTTAAGACCTAATTTCAGTCATTCGCAAAATAAAGGGAGTGATGAGTTCCTTGTATGTTTGGGTTGATGGGCCATATACCATGTCATGGGTGACGTCATGAATAATCATAATGATTAAACAAAGCAATTTAGGAACATGAAGGGTACTGATATATCTATTGGGTATAGGTTCTTGGGTTCCTGGTTCCCTGGGCTGATAGGTTTCTAGCTCTGCAGGTTTATGGGTTTCTAGGTTTCTGGGATTCTAGGTCTTTGGGATTTTGGGGTCTCAGGGTTTCTGGGTCTCCGGGTTTCAGAGTCTTTGGGTCTCTGGGTTTTCAGTCTCCAGGTTTTTAGTTCTTTAGGTTCAGTGATATCCTAGTTAGTTTATACAATTATCCATGCAAGTGATATGCATTTAACTGGTACAGTGACTTTCAAAGCACAATTTGTAATTGTTATTGAACTTTTACAAGAGTAGGATTTAATTAAAGATGTGAGTCTGAGTGTCGTTGGCATTGTGCATAAAAAGCCAAATGTTAAATGCATTTTGGAACAAATGATATTACATGGAAAATAAAATGTAAATAGTTTTAACACCGGAATAATATTTGTGTGCATGTGAGCGTATTTCCTTTACTTGCACCACAATATGCCTTCACAGCTGTTTAAATTTCAAATATTGATCATGTTGTATCTATAATCCCTCACAAAAATTATGAGACCACCAATATAAAAGTGTATTTGTGCCTCCCCTCTCCCCTACAAAGCAAATGTTGCTTGTGATGAGCAGGAACGTTTGTTGTACAATTGCTCGTTTAACACCCAACATTGCTTGTAGGGGGGAGGGGGAACAATAACATCAACTAATGTCACAAACCTGCTAATTCAATAGATTTATATGCAAGTCTCAATATATTTTGTGAAGGATTGTCTTGCGATTGAAAGAGCACTTGTATTGTGAAACATGGTAGATTCTTTATGGAAATTGCACATAGTGATGCAGAAGCTACACTTTGAAATGTTGATAGTCTTTCGAAGTTGGTGTATCATTATTATATGTTATGTTGGGTGGTTTGGCCAAAGAGGCTATGTATAAAATGACTTGAAAAACAAGAAAGCTGAATGATTTAAGCTTGGTATAAGACATGCATCATATTGTATTATGTGTATACTTAAAATAATCTAGTAAGAAATGCATAAAATACATGCAATATGGACAGTAAAGAGGTGGAAGGGCGTGGTTGGAGATATATTGTATTTGCTTAAAAAGAGGACATTTCAACTTCTAGAAGAAATATGTTGCTGAACCTATGCACTATATATATACCTTTCCGTACTTGGTATCGGTAATGTGATAGACACATGACAAGAAATGATGCACTATTCACAATGTCACATACATGTTCACCATACAAAATTACATATTATATTCTTAATACTCACAGGATAAACAGTTCACAGAAATTTTTAAACGATATAAATAATTTAAAAAATGAACCCAGCAAAAAAACGTGAACGGGTTCCTTATGTTTCTTCCCTTCATTGGCGCTACCTCCATCAAGATGGAAAAAAGACCTGGAAATAAATTGCTAGCATGGAAGATTATAAAAAGTAGCTACTCCAAGGCTACCATTTGCAGGCATATGAAGCGAAAAATCGACGACTCTGTAGTAGACAATAGAAAGCACAACAAAGGAAGACCTGAAAAGCTAACAGAACGGGACAAACGCAATATAATATGACAAGTAGAGATACTATGAAGGGATTATGGTTATTTTACCACCAAGAGACTGGAGATTTTTGCTGGCGTACCCGAGGATGCTTCAGATGAAACAGTTAGGTGAGTCCTCAGAGCAAATGGGTTCAAATACACACATTCACGGAAAAAGCAAACCAGCAAACGAGTTACTGACGAGTTACCGATAAGATTACTATAATTTACTATACACTAAAACGAGTTACCACAAATTATCATTAAAAATAAAAAAAATAGTTATATTTTTTTTTATTAATGGTAACTCATGGTAACTTGTTCTAGTGTGTAGTAAATTATATTAATCTCAGAGGTAACTCGTCAGTAACTCGTTAGTAAGACATTCCCTCGTTGGGAATTTTCGTTTATCTGCTTGAGAATAAGTTACAAGATATTGACGCCTTCCTTTCCTCGCGGGTTTTGCAACTCTCTTCCAGACATTGTTGAACATTTAATTCGCCTCAGTAGGAATATTTTTGAAATGCGCACCAATGCTAGCGTGCAAAATACTTCATGTGAGCATGGAAAAAATTAATCAAAAGAATAAATTTGCATAAATTAAAAATAACAACAAACATATCGCAAGCTTTGCGAAAACAGTTATATCTTTGTTGATAATGTGAGAATTCTTCGCGTTCATCTTGCCATGACAAGGTCGAGTATTCTAAGTGGTAAGTTCGTTGTTTCACTGTGTAAAGGTCATTGTTGATTTTATTATTTAAGTGTTTTGGTTCAAGTATTTCCATTGAAATCACAAATAATCATATTTAAATTTTGCGTCCATGACACACTTGTAATTTTCCATATGATTTAAAAGTCTCTCTACGGGAATCATAAACATTATAAACGGTGTGACAGAGGCCGCGCCCTCTTCAGAGACCCACCCCATACTGCCACACAGAACCAAAATTGCATATTGTCACTCTATGTGTACATTAATAAGGTAGAATAATAATAACCATGCTATGAAATCAACAAAACAGTGCATAAACCCTTCACAAATTTTTCTAAATTTCAGACAATCCCTCACAAAAATTATGAGACCACCAATATAAAAGTGTATTTGTGCCTCCCCTCTCCCCTACAAAGCAATGTTGGTTGTGATGAGCAGGAACTTTTGTTGTACAATTGCTCGTCTAACACCCAACATTGCTTGTAGGGGGGAGGGGGAACAATAACATCAACTGATGTCACAAACCTCCTAATTCAATACATTTATATGCAAGTCTCAATATATTTTGTGAAGGATTGTAGACTATACATTTGCTGTATAAGTTTATTTTTATTTATACCATTACTCTTCACTAGAATACTTTCCTGTACTAATTTTTTAGTTTATACAACAAACATAATTCATAAAGATAGATTGAGTTAAACAGTCATAAATGACCTCAAGGTCACGGCAGAAGCAAATGTTTTAAAAAAGTGTGTGAATTACACTATTTCAAATTCCTGACAAACTCCAAGTACCGGACATCTAACATGGTCATTATATATACTTTGAGACTTAGCTACTTTAGATGTTTATATTGTTGAAAATACAACGTTTGCATGTTTTTTCCCGCGTTCTGCATGTGTATCAATAAATCAGGGTCAATTGTTCAAGTTAACGCTTGGCTAAAGTAAATTAAATGTGAAATTTCTTTTTGTTCATTAACTTGAAGTTATTTTTTGAAAAATCTTATCTGAATGAATTATAGATTTGTTTTCTAAACTTTCTAAGTAAAAAAAAATACAGAAACTACAAAACAGTGCATAAACCTTTAGCTGAATGTGTGTTAGGCTAAACATAAACATTTTAGACACTTTAGACTTATTGAGATCAGTCAATCAGGTGACACCCCGAATACGTTTTTTTGTTTGTGATCCGCCATTGCTGTTTTGTTATACAAAGATGATGTAAAACATATTCCAAATAAAAGTATAAAATTCCACCGTCATGTCCACTCATGCAACAGGTTATGGGCCGAGTAACCACCGATTGATATTCGACGGTGATGAGCGAAAGTATGAGCTATGGGAGGTAAAATTCCTCGGATATTTGAGGTTGAAAAAGTTGAGCAAAACTATCCTGATGTCGTTAGCCGAAGATGCCAATCCAGAAGCAATAGCAGCAGATACAGTGAAGAATGCTGATGCCTTTGCTGAACTAATACAATACTTAGACGATAGAAGCTTGTCGCTAATTATAAGAGACGCAGCGGACGATGGTCAAAGAGCTTTGGCAATTTTACGTGAGCATTATTTGTCCAAAGGAAAAGCACGTGTTGTATTTCTCTATACCGAGTTAACTTCATTGAAGAAATCCGCAGATGAAAACATCACCGATGACATGCTACGAGCAGAAACAGCAGCAACTTCCCCCAAATCGGTGGGAGAACAGATCAGTGATAGCTTACTAATTGCAATGATTATAAAGGGACTGCCTTCGGAAGAATATAAACCATTCTCGACAGTCGTGACACAGAAAGACAAAGACCTGTCCTGGTGAATTCAAAGTCTTTCTACGAAGCTTTGAAGCGACACAGAAACTATGCACCAAGTTCGATAAACAGGACAGCGTTATGCATGTCGCTGGAAAACCATCAAATAGACCAAAGAAAGAAATCATTTGTTACGGATGCAAGAAACCTGGACATAAAATATCGGAGTGTCGAGCAAAGAAACGCTGGTGTGAAGTTTGCAAGAACAAAACACATGACACAGAGAAATCTCGCAAGAAGAGACACGCGAATGATGCAACGAAGACAGTGAGAAACTCTGAAGAAAAAGATGACAGTAGGCAAAATGAAAATCATTCATTTATATTTAAAATAGGGGTAGATCTAGATAATGTAGATTGTGTAAATGGGCTACTAGTTGATTGTGGGGCAACCACACATATAGTGCATGACATTAGTAAGTTTACAAGATTCGATGAGCAATTCAACCCTGAGCACCATTACATTGAGCTTGCTGATGGAAGTAGGTCGAATAATGTGGCGTTGAAAAGGGGTGATGCAAATGTTGAGCTTTGTGATGGGCATGGTAATGTAAACGGCTCTACTTAAAAATGCCCTGTATGTCGCCTCTTACAAACAAGACATATTTTCAGTTCAAGCAGCTACAAGCAGAGGTGCCACAGTAAGTTTTACACCAGATCATGCCAAACTTATAAGTGCAAATGGTACAGAATTTGACATAAAGCAGAATGGCAAGCTATATTACTTAAATAGTGTAGTTTCATCTAGTATGTCAAGGCAACAAAGAAGCTCAAAGTCCTTGAGAGAATGGCACGAGATATTAGGCCATTGTAATTTGCAAGACATCTTTGCCTTAGAGAATGTTGTTGATGTAATGAGAGTAACTGGTAAGAAAGAGTTTGACTGTGAGACTTGTGTGATGGGGAAAATGACCCAACCAAGAAATAGGAAGCCAGACACAGGTGCAACAATGCCTCTTGAATTGGTACACTGCGATCTAGCAGGACCTATTGACCCAATTGCCAGGGAAGGTTTCAGGTATGCCCTTGCCTTTGTGGATGATTATTCGGGTATGATTATGATTTACTTTTTACAAAACGAAAGTGATACCCTGAGAGCAACAGAAAAATTCTTAGCAGACTTGAGCCCTTATGGCAAAGTTAAGTCCATAAGGAGTGATAATGAGACAGAGTTTACATCACAAGCTTTTGAAAATCTTTTGATAAAACATAGTATAAAACATGAAAGATCAGCCCCATATTCTCCCCACCAAAACGGAAATGTAGAACGAGTCTGGAGGTCCATCTTTGATATGGCTAGGTGTCTACTTATTGAGGCAAAATTACACAAAACACTCTGGACATATGCAGTTATGACAGTGGTATATATAAGAAACCGCTGTTACAATCATAGGATTAAGAAAACACCTCATGAAGCATTTACTAAACAAAAACCAAATTTACAAAAAATGCATATTTTTGGCACAATTTGTTACACATATGTGCAGGACAAGAAGAAACTGGATGCTAGAGGAGAAAAAGGTTTTTTCCTAGGGTATGATAAGGGAAGTCGAGCATACCTAGTATATTTCCCAGAAAGTGGTGCAATTAGGAAAATCCGTTGTGTACGTTTCACTGATAAATTTGAAGATAGTAAGGATGTGCATGATAATCCTGAATCGAATATTGAGGAAGACACCACTGTTAGCTTACCGCTTTACCCATTAGACCCTCAACCAATGAATGATGATCAAAATGATGGTAATGATAGGCCCAACCCAACTATTAATGATGGGAATGCCCAAATGCTTGAAACAAGGTATCCCAAACGTGATCGATCAAAGCCAAAATATTTAGAGCACTACACTGATAGTTCTGAGATTGATGAGAGTAACCATGTCAATTTCACAGTTGATTATTGCTATAAAATGTCAGAAATACCTCAATCATATCAAGAAGCAATTTCCTCTCCTCGCTCCCATGAATGGCAAAAGGCCATGGAGGGCAAAATGCATGCACTAAGGGAAAATGACACATTTGAACTTACAACTATGCCCAAAGACAAAAATGCAGTGGGGGGTAGATGGGTGTATGCCATCAAAACTGGTCCAAATGGGGAGAAATGTAAGGCATGCTTTGTAGCGAAAGGATATTCACAAATCCCGAACGTAGACTATCACGAGACATTCTCACCTACAGCAAAAATGACATCCATCAGGGTTTTAATGCAACTAGTGGTGCAATACAATCTTACAGTGCACCAGATGGATGTAAAACCGCGTATTTAAACGCACCTATAGACTGTGAGTTATGCGTAGAACAACCAGAAGGTTTCACTGTAACAAAATAGAAAGGGAGAACATCTGGTATACAAATTAAAGAAATCACTGTATGGATTAAAACAGAGTGGTCGTAATTGGAATGGTGTGTTACATTCTTATTTAGTCAGTCAGGGATTTATTCAGTCACAGGCAGATAATTGTGTTTACGTGAAAATAACAGATAAATCGATGACTATCATGATAATTTGGGTTGATGACATAATAATTGCATCAAATTGTATAACAATGCTAAAGAGTTTGAAAGGTAAACTAAGTAAGAGATTTCAAATGAAGGATATGAGAAAGTTATCATGGTTTTTAGGCATAGAATTTATTTGTAAGGAATGAATGATTGAGATGAATCAAACGAAGTACATAGAGAGAGTTTTGTCAAGGTTTAATATGCAAAATTGTAAACCTAGATCCACTCCATGCGAAATGAACTCAAGTAAAGTGAGTGAAGAGAGTTCTACACCAGCAGATAATAGACTATACCGTGAAATCATAGGTAGTCTTGTCTACATCATGACTGCAACCAGACCAGATCTTTGTTATAGTGTAACAAAGCTTTCACAGCATTTATCAGCGCCAACAGTAAGTCACATGAACACTGCAAAGCACGTATTAAGGTATCTGAAGGGCACAGCTAACAGAAGTTTAATCTTCAAGAAAGCTGATGAGCCACTGCACTTGGTTGGTTACGGCGACGCTGATTAGGGCGCGTCAGACGACAGACGCAGTGTTACAGGGTACGGCTTCCAGCTTTGTAGAAGAGGTCCTTTGATTTCCTGGAAGAGTAGGAAACAACCTACGGTAGCTTTGTCTACCTGTGAAGCTGAATATATGTCACTTGCTTCAGCTTTCCAGGAAGCTAAGTTTCTTTCTTATTTGTTGAATGGTGTTGTTAAGGGGATGGTCACTTCAGTAACACTTCAATGTGATAATCAGGGAGCCCTAGCCTTAACAAAAAATCCTGTACATCATCAACGATCGAAACATATTGACATACGCTACCATTTTGTAAGATCAGAAGTTCAAAATAAGTTTCTACATTTAATGTACATAGCATCTAAAGATAACTTAGCAGATATATTTACAAAATCGTTATCAGGACCAAGAATGAAGACTTTCATACCCACAATGTTGGGAGCATGACATTTCAGAATATTGATGTAACATTGATGTTTTGAAATATGTAATTTATAGTTTTATGTTTAAGTGGGGGTGTTAGGCTAAACATAAACATTTTAAACACTTCAGACTTATTGAGACCAGTCAATTAGGTGACACCCCGAATACGTTTTTTTGCTTGTGATCCGCTATTGCTGTTTTGTTATACAAAGATGATGTAAAACATATTCCAAATAAAAGTATAAAATTCCACCGTCATGTCCACTCATGCAACAATGTGGGATGCGCATATTCATAATATTTGTGTTTTGACAATTATGTAGTTCCTTTTGAAATTCATTGTTTTATAGTCTGTAAACACAAATATATGAATATGTCTGGCTTCCCTCCGATCATCAAACTAGCTGGAGAAATCACACATTGCTGTAATTTAAACATGTTTTATTACCTATAACAGAAACTTGGTACTAAAAGACTTGAGTTAACAAAGAGTTCAGTTCTCATACATCACTATAGTCCAAGTGACCCCAAAATAAACTTAATAATTGTAAACCCCCCCTCCCCGTGTTTTTAACTTGAATCAGTAATTAAACTTTACCAATTTAAAATATTAAGATATTCTTATATTATTGTTAATAGATACAGTGTGCTTCAAAAAAGGGCTACCCTTTGTATGCAATGAGAAAAATTATCAAAGCAGAAGTTCTGCAATCTACTAAAGACTGTTTCTACTTTGATGCTTAAATAAGCAAATGATTCAAATTACATTGAGTGTAGGCTGTGTTGCACATATGTACATAGTTGAGAGATTTTAACTTTTCTCTTCATAAGTTTTTTTATGGCATAAAAATTCCAATCTATCTTCCAGTCAAAATTTGTATGATGCCATTTCTGCCTTAAGGATGGGCATTTTTACATTGAATGCTAACTCAACAAGTACTCATTTCGATGCCAGTTAATACTTCAGTGCTACTCTGGCAAATCATTTGTAAACAGTAAACCGTGATTTAAAAGTGATTAGCTAAGACCATTGATGTAAAAATGGCATATAAAGAGATATTCTTTAATTTTTTACAGTCCTTTGTAACAAGTATTGTCCCCGTCTTTTAAATTCATATATCTTCACTTGTGGTTGAGATTTTTCGATGAAAATACCACCATTAGATCCGCAGCATTAAGTTTGTCTACTTAGTGTATATTTACTTGCATTTTGAAGCAAATTCTTGTCTGGAAGTGAGAATTGTGTATGAATATATTGTGTCTGTCTGAAATTTTATATGTCTCCAAGTTTTATGGCTCGTAATATCGCCTTCGCTTCTTGGTTTTTTTTTATCTTTACACCACCGTATAGCCCTTTGAAAATACTATTTAGTCACCAAGTTTTAGCTCAATACAGAGAAAACAAGAAAGTTATAAGGAAAATATAATTCTAAGCGGCCACTTAATCCCGAGAACAAAACATTCCAAACCGGAAGTGAGATGTTTGATGCTTTAAATGGAAGAAAGCGTGTTACCGAGACAACCAACGACAACGGAAATCGCTAGATCGTCGGCTCTTGCAGGTTAGCGCACGTGCTCGAGAGCACGGGAAAATCCGAAGAGACTTACGTAAACAACCATCACAGATAAAAAAATGCTCGAATTACAACTAAACTAGTAAGAATTATAACACGCAGCATAAGGAAGATTTTGTTTCTCTTTTGGAAGGAAACTGTCAAATACATTAGGAGATATTGACCAATGAGCTCATCATGTTTATAAGGCAAGTTATGTTTTGTTCAACGTCGTAATTTGATTTTGAATTAATATACGTACTCATGCGGCAAATAAAAGCTCAATAAAAAGCCTACCAAATGAGGAATCGATTGGTACTATTTGTAGTTATTAGATGTAAATTATCGCAACCAAATGTGACTTTCAATTCAACCGGGGTGATGTAGCCAAGTGTAATAAAATGGCCGACCTGTTGCAAAAGAGTTGAAAAACATATTCAAGTGAAAAATGATTAGATTTTAATATCGTCAAAACCATTAGCATCGCATTAACGTTATAATTACATTAATTATATCACTCAACACTTATACAGGTGTATGTACCACAGAATACCACACAATTTTCTATCATTCATATTTTATGTCACAAGTATATATCATGGACTATTATTGGTTTTTTGGAAAGGTTTTCCCTGTAGTTTTTCTTCCTGTGGGGTGTTGCGGTTAGATTTAGCATATTCTAGTGTTTTTGAAGCCTGACATTATTTGGATAAAATCCTAATGTACCACAGAATACCAGTGTGGCAATAAATAAGTAACGGTTTATCAAATTGAACCAGGAGTTGGTCTTTGATGCTGTAGGGTAATAATTTAGTGGAAGGTTAATACTAAAGTCACTACATAATACCCATGGTATATACTACAATATATCAGGTTTATCAATAATGTTGAAAGATCGTGTTCTTTTATAGCCAATTTGATTGCTCCCTGTTATTCTTGAATGGCAGGAATGTTTTATCGCTTAGTACAAATGTCTATGAACATAATTTATGTTGGTTTGCAAATTTATTTTCAAACGTCCTGATTTTACGAGCATTTAGCAAAAAAGAGGTATTAAAGACAACGAATTATATTTAAACTTTATCCTCGTTACTTTTAAGAATTTTTATTAAAATATTCATTTTTCTTATTTATGTGTCAATTAACAGCAATATTGATATATATTTACGAGAATAAAGTATTTTGCATGTTTCTTCTAAATTTTATACTGAAAATAAATACCACTGGTATTCTGTGGTACCGAGGTATTTTGTGGTGCATATACCTGTAATAAACCCATAGATATAGTAGGTATAGATTGCTGACTCATAGCATAATTACTATTGCGTAGGCGTGACCTGTATGATAAATCCAAGATGGCGCGGGAACCGGGCAAAAAACTATAAGACTCTACAGGGAAATCCATGTTTTTCGCGATTTAAAACGTCTCGTCACTTGGAATCGCTTCGAATCAACATTTTTTCCCAAGAACTAGTTATTGCGGAAGTTTTGAGCACAATTTGTATAATTTCTGTTGAATTCCTCATGAAAATCTCGCTCGTGAAATGTGTTGTGAATTGGTCACTTAATCAGTTCGAGACATTTGTTGTCCAAAATATGTATTTTTGACCGGCTTTGGCCTCTTGGGTGTTATTGGGACCTACAGCTATCCTAAATCAAACATTTACAAAACGATGGAGCAAGATGTTCGCGTACAAATCGATTATTCGCTTGATTTGTGTGGTGTGTGATTTTCATTTACAATCATGTATACTGTAATGCAGTGTCACAGTGTGTCGATGAATCTATGGAGCAAGATGATACATTTTTTGACGTTGCCAATTTGAAAATTATTCTAACGGTATTTGTGTTCACTTCATACAATGTCTTTCACGCTTAATTAGGCTTAATTAGGTTAAATTTGTGTTGAGTGTGTGCAAACTACCCAGACTGAAAAGTTTTATTTTGCGCATAAAAGATCCTTTTCACCAGAGAATTTTGCGCAGAAATGTAGAAACCTTCTAGAGTCTAATCAGGTGGTCTGGGTTCAGTTTAGTTAATGACCCTCAGACTCAGCAAATAAATTTATCATCATCAATTTATCATTATCAATATTGAGCACAGTTGGCAGGTTAGCCGTTAGCCTAGATTTTCTGATGATTTGTGCAAATTTCTTCATGAATTATTAATGATTTTATAATCACGACTAATTGTTCATTGGAATATAGCAAATGGGCATTAGAATATTGCTTTACCATACTTGCATGTTTGCAGACTTTGCTCTAATGTTGCACAAGCTAGCAAGCAGGTGCATGTTGCATTCTATGTACAGTGTCTGCAAAAGTATGCCAAAGTTTACCATTATGTTAATTTTAAAGTAAACATATAGTTTAAATTCAAATAAAAAAATTTAGGTCATTAAACTGTGGACTGTTCAGTTAATTCTACCCACATTTCACACACGATTCACACGAACGAAACTAGCAGCTGTAGCACCAGTTTTCGATTATATTTTGGTAATGCATATTACATAATTCAGACAATATTTACTTGATAACCTATCCGTCTTTGAAGTTCGAAAACAGTACGTTGGCTTGAAGTCGTATCTATGTAGTAAATATTACTAACTTATCAGGTATCACACACCACACAAATCAAGCGAACAATCGATTTGTACGCGAAGATCTTGCTCCATCGTTTTGTAAATGTTTAATTTAGGATAGCTGTAGGTCACAATAACACCCAAGAGGCCAAAGCCGGTCAAAAATACATATTTTGGACAACAAATGTCTCGAACTGACCAAGTGACCAATTCACAACACATTTCACGAGCGAGATTTTCACGAGGAATTGAGCAGAAATTACACAAATAGTGCTCAAAACTTCCGCAATAACTAGTTGTTTCCAAAAAATGTTGATTCGAAGCGATTCCAAGCAACGAGACGTTTTAAATCGCGAAAAACATTGATTTCCCTGCAGAGTCTTATAGTTTTTTGCCCGGTTCCCGCGCCATCTTGGATTTATCATACAGGTCACGCCTCCGATTTATGAGTCAGCAATCTAGACCTACTATGTCTATGAATAAACCTTGGCACAAGTTAATAGAATCTAAATGACTCTGAAAAATATATTATTTACATTTTTGTTCTCTTAAACATTTGTAATGCTGCATATCTATTCTGATCCTTCGGACCCCGTTTGAGTATTGGGGCCCTTCATCAGCAGTGTAACCGAAGAAAAACTCACGTGTATTTCAACGTTTAATAGTTTTTAAAACAGGTGAAAAAAGAGTGCTTCTCGAGGCCAGAAAAAATACAACAATGATGTCGGGGTAGTCCCCCCTGGCTTGGGCCACAGCCAATGGGAGTTGAGGATGAGCCAAAAATGGCACGAAAGGCGAAATACAATATTTTATCCCCCGGGGGGACAGAACACTCCCCGTCTGGTATGAAAATACCACGGTATGAAAATACCACTATAACCGTTCTAGCTGTGCTAACTCGCTAAGTAAGAACGTTTGTGAACTGTTCGCATACTAAGATGAATACGTTATGTAAGTATTAATATAAACTAAACTAATTAAAACTGTTCACCAAATAGTACTTTAATGTTCCGAGTTAAGTTCGTCCACGGTCTTAAGTAGAACAACTTCGTTGACCGGTCTGCTATACGTGTGTTTCACTCCGTCCTTTCCGCCAGTAGCTCGACCTTTCTAACTTTACCGTCTGCACTTTCTTGGGCTTTCATCACACGAGCAAGTGGCCACCTATTTCTCGCTACTTCTTTGCTCCTGAGTAGAACCAAGTCTCTCCTTCTTGTAGGTTTGGCTGTTCGGATTGCCACTTTCGCCTAGGCTGTAATAGAGGCAAGAACTCTTTTTTCCAGTGAGCCCAGAACACGTTGGCCAAGTATTGTACCTGTCACCACTGTGCAAGTCTTTGGATGTAAATTGACCCGGTGGGGCAGTTAACGCTGATGATTTCTGGGTCAACAAGATGGATGGGGTTAAGATTTCGGGTGCCTCTGGATCGTTTGACACTGGTATTAAAGGTCTATTGTTGACGATTGCTGTGACTTCCGCCATTAGAGTAGAGAGGACTTTGTGTGTTAGTTGTTTTGACGCCAAGTCAGACAACATAGAGTCTAAGATCCTTCTTGCGATTCCAATCATGCGCTCCCATACTCCGCCGGCGTGAGAGGCGTGTGGAGGGTTGAAGACCCATTCGCAACCTTCTCCAACCAAAAACGCTTCGACGTGCTTCTTGTCCATCTCCTTCATCGCGGCTTCTAACTCGTTTCGCGCGCCGACAAAGTTCGTTCCGCAGTCAGAATGAAGTTGGGTTACTGGTCCTCTTAACGCCAAGAATCTACGGAGGGCGTTGATGAAACTAGAGGTGTTCATTGTTTCGGTCAACTCAATGTGGATTGCTCTGAGCGTCAAACAGGTGAAAATAACGGCCCAACGTTTATTGTACGCGACTCCTCCCCTAGTGCGCCGTGTTGCTATTTGCCATGGGCCGAAGACATCCAGGCCGACGTAGGTAAAGGGAGGGGCTGGTGTGAGGCGTTGAGCTGGAAGGTCCGCCATCTTTTGGTGCACTTGCTGTCCCCGTAACTTTCTGCACTTGAGGCACTGATGAATTACTCTGTTTATGAGCCGCTTGCCACCGATTATCCAGTAGCCCTTCGCTCTGACGAGACCGTGCCTGAAATGTCGGCCTCGGTGTTTCACTTCGTTGTGACAGTGCTGAACTATAAGAGTTGTAATGTGGTGGGAACCGGGCAATATTACTGGGTGGCGCTCTTCAATCGACAACTCGGCACGCTCGAGACGCCCACCGACACGTAACAGTCCATTTGAATCGATCACCGGACTTAGCTTCGCGAGAGGGCTTTTTTTGGGCAGTTTTTTTCCGTTCTCGATCAACTTGATCTCTTCAGCGAAAACCTCCTTTTGGACACTGATAATTATCACTATTTCCGCTCGTTTACGCCTTTCAAAACGGCCATCGAGAGGTTGTTCGTCAGACACCATGTTAGGGGTTGGGGTTGTAGCTTCGTTGCTTCCGTCGGTACGATGGTGGGATCGGGCAGCCAAAATAAGGTAAGACATACCCTTTAGTAGACTTGACCATTGCGAGAATCTTCTAAAACGATTAGTTTGCAGTGGCAGGATCGATTGTAACCTTGTTGCATGGGTCCTGATCTCTGGACGCACTTCGGGGTCGTTGGTTGAGGATTCAAGGATACGGTCTTCTTCGTTGGCACGAGAACATGGGTCTTCCTGGAGAAGAAACTTTGGACCAGTGAGCCACATACTGCCATCGAGGTCTTTCGCTTTGACTGATCGAGTTGCGCAGTCTGCCGGGTTTAGGTGTGTTGGGACATAGGTCCATTCTGCTGGGGAGGACGATTTTCTTATCCATTCAACGCGGTTGCTTACATAGACGTAAAATCGCCGTGCTTCATTGGAGATATAGCCCAGGACTACTTTACTGTCCGAGTAGTAGGTGACTGAGTCAGGTTTAAAGGCTTGTTCTCCGATAACTAGCTCGGCGATTTCCACTGCGAGGACAGCGGCACATAACTCCAGGCGAGGGATGGTCGTGGCATGGGATGGGGCTAGTTTTGCCTTTCCAAAGACAAAGGACATGTTAATCTTTCCATCTGGATGAGTAGACTTCAAATAGCAATGCCGTGGATGGAGGCATCACAAAATACATGTAACTCGGTATGGTTGGCATCTGTAAGGGATGCTGTGGTGTAGCAACGCGGGATTTTCAGATCTTGCAGACTTGAGAGTGATTGACACCATTCTTTCCAGGCCGGATGATGCTGGTCTGGCAGTGGTTCGTCCCATTCTCCGAGCTGGCGATTCTTTAGATGGGTGGACATAGATCTCAGCAGCATCTTTCCTTGGATCACCACCGGTGATGCTATTCCCAATGGGTCAAAAAGGCTATTGATAACTGACAAAACTCCTCGTCTTGTGAATGGCTTGCTTTCCTGAGAGAACGTTGAACCGGTTTTATTTCCTTGTTTAAGTCAAGGTCACACAGTTCGGTCGCGCGATCTTCGCTTGGAAATGCTTGGGTCACTTCCGCATTGTTTGAAGCGATCTTATGAAGACGTAAGTTCGCTGTAGCTAACATGGCTTGTGTTCGCTGAAGTAAATCAATTGACTCTTCACTTCCTGGCAAGGACTTAAGTCTGTCATCCACATAGAAATTTCTTTCAACAAACTCTCTGGCATCAGATCCAAATTGGTTCTCCCCAACTTGTGCTGTTTTTCTGAGCCCAAGTGTTGCGACCGCTGGCGACAATGTATTTCCGAATAGATGTACCTTCATTCTGTATTCAATTACTTTCCCGACAGGGTCGTTGTCCTCATACCACAAGAATCGTAAATAGTCACGGTGTTCCTCTTTGACAATAAATGAATGGAACATCTGCTCAATGTCAGCGATAAATGCTGTGGGGTGCTGACGAAAATGTAGTAAAACTCCTATCAAGCTGTTCGTGAGGTCAGGTCCGGAGAGCAACAACTTGTTGAGGGAAACGCCGTTCGTTTCAGCAGCCGAGTCGAAGACAACACGTATCTTATTAGGCTTTTGGGGATGATATACCCCAAAATGAGGTAAATACCAACATGGTTTTGATGTGACCAGCTCTCTCAGGGGTACAGGTTCAGCGTGTTGGTTGTCTAGGATCTTTTGCATAGAGGCAAAGTAATGCTTTTTCATCTCTGGTTTCCGATCAAGCGCTTTTCTGGTGGATTTTAGACGACTGTAGGCTTCTTCGTGACTGTTGGGTAGCTGTGTGACTTCATTTCTGAAGGGAAGAGGAGCTACCCAGCTTCCGGACTCGTCCTTTTCCATTCCTGTATCCATAATGTTGATGACCTTCCGATCTTCGATGGATAGTCCTGGCCTGTTGTCGTACTTGGTTTGTTGAAACACATTCTTGGCAAGTCCGTCCTCGAATTTACCTTGGAAGAATGACTCCTTTCTCGTGTGGTTGTTTGCAGAGGTTGGTTCTTTAATGTGTAATAGGTTTGAACATGGCTCGAAGATGGTGGGTCGCCCGTCCTGCAGAATGTGGGTCTTAAAGGTGGAATGGTTGTTGGGTTTGTGTACACCGTCCAAGCATGCGTTGCCCAATATGACCCAACCAAGATCTAGTCGTTGTGCCCATGGTGAGTTACCCCTACCATTCCTCGACTCACGCACTTTGTGAAGTGGGAGTACATCCCTCCCAATCAACAGAAGGATGTCAACACTACTTTGAACATCGGGTATGTCATCACACTCAGTTATGGTGGGTAGTTGGTGCTGTACGTGTCCATTAAGCGACTCGATGACCAAACCCTTGGCACGCCTTCCTTCGGTCTGTGTTGTACCTGCGCAAGTTTTTAAGGTGTAGGGAAGTCTATCTCCTTGGAGATTCAGTTGGTCGAAAAGTCGGGGTTTGGCGAGCGCACAATTGCTTTGATCGTCCATAACTACATAGGCTTTAACCTTTCTGTCTGGGTGGTCAGTGGCATAGATGTTTGCTAAACATATCTTGGCACAGGATCTTCCACTAGCTCTGCCACCGCATATCTCAGTACAACTTGTGGTTACTTGACTGTGTTCACCCAGGTGTTGCTGGTCCACGCCATCTGTTCTTTCTTGCTGGCTACTTGCTTGTTGACCATTTCCATTCTCCCCGCCTTGGGCCCTTCCCGATTTTCAGGCTTCAGAGGTTTCTCGACATGTAAAGCAGCTAGATGTCTGTCGCTCTCGCACTCGGTGCATTTAATGGACAGTTTGCAATCTTTTGCCATGTGGGTGGTTGAGGCAAGGCAACGAAAACACAAACGGTGTTGTCGAAGTAGGTTCTTTCGTTCCTCAATGGGTTTGGCGCGAAAAACACGACACTTGCTGAGAGGGTGCGGCCTCTGGTGAATAATACACAAATTTCGCTCTGGGGTGTTTCTTTGATCATCATCTGGAGGGTCTTTGATGTCGGTTTTGTAGCTTCGCCTTGGGTACCTGCCACGCTCTCTTGGGGGAGGGTTGTCACCATCGGGGCGGTCTATAACCAGGTTTGGGTCATTTCTTTCAAGTGATATATCTTGTATAAATCTGGAAAACTCGACGAAGGGGGGGTAGTCTACACCATGCTGCCTGTTGTAGGAGAAGGCATGACGCTGCCATCTGCTTTGGATATCGCTTGGTAACTTGGTTAGTATCGGTTTTAGGTATACTGGTTCGTCAAGGATTTTTAAACCTTGGAGGCGGCCATCTTCTTTGGCACATTGCAGTTCTAGTACAAGGTCGCCAAACTCTTGCAGTTTCTTGTGATCTTTAGGGATGTTTGTTAGTTTATCTAGATGGGCCTTGGTCAATACTACGTTGGACCCATACCGTCCCCCCAATTTTGTCCATACTTCAGTCACACCCCTTTCTGGATTACTAATATATGCATTACGCAGTTTTTGAACAAGTTTCTTTGAATCATTTGTGGTGTGCTCAATGATTAGAGAGAGTTCTTCGCTAGGGGTAATGCTTATATTCTTTATCATGTTCTTAAATGACAGTTTCCATGTATGGAAATTCTCAGGGTTATTATCGAACTTCTCAATCTTGTTGGCTATCAGTTCTTGACGGGCCATAAATTCTATGTAAGACTTCATTACACTTTGATCTGAGTTTGATGTTGAAATAGGGTGGTTATTTGGGACAAAGGTGATTGGCTCAGGATTCAAGGGTTTGGGGTCAGACACATGTTGTGGTTGGGGGGTAACAGGGGGTGCATGGTGAGGCGGTGCATTAGGCTGGTTACTGGTACCCATGTGGGGGGTAGTCATGTGGGGGGATTCCATGTTAGAGGGTTGGTCAGTGTACTGATTGTCAATAAAGTTTTGTACTCTTTGTCTAGGATTTTCTTCTGGTAGGTCTAAATGGGGTGGTTCACCAGGGTCCCTTAAACCTAATTCGTCATCGATTGCATTTGCTTTAGCTAGAGCGACTGCGGCTGCTTCTTCAAGATAAAGAGTCTCTAGCCGAGCCTGTTCATCTAGTTTTCGTTTAGCTAAAGCGAGTTCCTGTTGCTGTATGGCTAAAGCTGATTGAGATTCTAGGACAGATCGCTTTTTTTGCATTTCAGCCTTTTTTATGGCTGCAGCTACTTCAGCTCGTGCTTGCGCTCTAAGGGCAGTAGAAGACATGGAAGACGCATGAGAACCAGAGCCGGAACGTAATGATCTCATCTCTAACAGTATTTCTTTCTTTCTTTCGTTCCCTTGAGTTATATTCTAATGCACAAAATGTTGGCAATTGTTCATTACGCCTTCCATTCTTTTGAGCTCTTGGAGGCATTTCGATGTGCCAATGTTAGTGAGAAAGTCTGCAAATGACAACCATGCCTCATGATAAGCATTAAAATCTGAACGTACCTGTGATATTGCTCGACATATTTCTTCTACTACGTTTGGTGCATTCTGGAGTTCTGATATAGCCCTTTGTACTTTTGCCCATAATTTTGTTAATTTACCTTCGTCCGATTGAATCCAGTTCTCGATAGATTTCATAGATGGTTTACCTCTCCTTTTGGGTCTTTCAGCTGTGAATGTATCCGATGTAGCGCCGGCAGCGACTTCAATATTTTGATTTTCCCCGGTGTCTTTATCGAGACCGACGTCAGTTTCCTTGCGTTGAACGTCGGAATTTTCCGTATTTTCGTTTGTTTGCATATTTTCCCCGGTCGTTTGCGTGTCATGAGGTGATTGATCTTTGTTTTCTTCGTCAACTGTGGTCCCAAATATGTTAAAATTGTCGTTTGTAGCGATAGAATCCATACTACGAGACATTTTACAAATATGGCGGCCGAATATGACTTTCACAACAACTGTCAATTCGCCGTTTGTTTACGCTGTACAATCCCTTTTTTCACTATTCTGATCCTTCGGACCCCATTTGAGTATTGGGGCCCTTCATCAGCAGTGTAACCGAAGAAAAACTCACGTGTATTTCAACGTTTAATAGTTTTTAAAACAGGTGAAAAAAGAGAGCTTCTCGAGGCCAGAAAAAATACAACAATGATGTCGGGGTAGTCCCCCCCCTGGCTCGGGCCACAGCCAATGGGTGAGCCAAAAATGGCGAGGATGAGCCAAAAATGGCGCGAAAGGCGAAATACAATATTTTATCCCCCGGGGGGACAGAACAATATCCCTTTTGTTGGTCTGTTTTATTTTATCCGTATTATGCAAATAAAGTGAGCCCTATGATACTATTGTGCATTCTTTTGCAATACTTTAATGTTACCTTACATCATAGACATATAGTTAACCTTTTATTTTCTTAATTTGGTCACAAAAATCGCTAGATAGTATACTTCAAAATAAGGTTTCTGCGCGGTAGTCTGGAAACGAGTTCTTTGGAAATATGTGGCGAGCGCTTTACGAACGTGCAGTATACTTCTGGTGGATCTTTTTATTCTGAACTTTTGCGCGATATTTAAATTTTGCGGGAAACTTACGAAGTACATTAATACAAAATACACTATTCATTGTTGCTTGTATCTTAACTTTTTTTGTCATACGAAGCATGTCAGAACCCAATCAAAATTCAGGCATTACGAGCGGTGAAAACGTGGCTTGTAGGGCTCATTCAGAAATACAAGTTGGAGACCAGTAGCAAGTTCATAGTACACTACAGCGACAAGAGCTTTGGATAAAATGGTAAACTTAAATTGATCTTAAATTAAACTGATTTAAACTGTCAACCACAGAGTGAGTGTATCTTAAACACAAATGCGATAACTTGCTTAAGCGTCAGACAACTTAAAGGGGGAAGACATGGTGAGGGGGGGGCAGTATGTTAATTAGTGATACTAAGAAATAAAGGACATGTAAATTAAGTTTTAAAATCAAACATCGATTAAAATTGCAAAAAATATGAATAAACTAAATTTTAAATTTTCGAGTACTGAAAATTTTGTCCGCACAACATTTTGACATTACTGGCCATTACTATGTATAAACATGTCGTATTTCATTTCCTAATTTGACATATCATCTGGCATATTATGTGTAGAAATTAGAAGAAGAACGAAAAATCTACTGGGAAAGAAAGGATATGAATCAACAAAGATCAAGTATTCCATACAATGGATCCATACAATGGAATACCATTTGTTCATGTTGGGGAGAAAGTTTTGTGGTGCCACCAGGAAAAAGATAAGAATGAAAAGGCGAAACAAAAAATAAGCAGAAAGCACAGAAGCGCCAGGTAACAAAAGCCTTTCCAACGTTTAATACTAAAAAGCTTAAGGTGTGCTTAATCTACGAGGCAGACATCATGAAAAATAAATTGTTTTTGGATTTGTTGTCAAATTAAATTTTTGACATACATTCCGCTCTATTCGCAAAAGAAATACATAGTTTTGACCCTGTTGCCAACATTTCATATCTAGTAAGCATTTGTCATCACGTCCGCATTGCGGATTACCAATCTTAAAGAAATTTAAGAACCAATTAACCCTTTGTGTACCAACAGGGCTTTAAAGTCCTTCAGCCAAACACGTGGTTTGCTTATCTGAAGGTGTATGTTAGGACAATTAATAATCATCCAGGACATTGTGGGATAATAGCGGGTAATTTTATGTTCCTGAACACAACATTTCGTGGGCTCATCTTTGACCTGATCAAATTTTAATATGGCGTCCACGCTTTGTTGATTTGTGGAATTCAAGGTGAGATTTCATTTGCTTTTATTGTTTCTCATACTTTTCTGTAGAAGTCGGGATTTTTTATTTGTGTTGAAGTAATTTGAAAGAACATTTATATCAATGTTTTTGTTGAAGTTTATGTAAATGATTGCAAAAATTCGTGATTTTCTGAGCGGGACATTTTTGTCCTGACAGGCATATTTCAGGCAAACTTGGAAAGTTGATATTAATTTCAGTCACTTATATTGCAGATAGTTTTTCACTATGGAAAGACATCTATCGAAAAGATATGGTACCTATGAGGTATTAAACATATTAGAGGATATTCTAGTGATTATGACAATACAAGTGAAGAGTCTTCTGAGCATGATGATGATGATGATGACGATGACTATGTTTCACCTGAAATTGATGCCAATGAAGAGATTGAAGATGGAGGTAGCATGGAAGTGGTCGGACCAGCTGTACCTGTAGAATCAACTACCAACCAGACTAAAACTACAAGAACCAGTGATAATCCTAAGGGAAAACTAAGATCACCTGATGCTAAAGATTCTAAAAAGGAATCTGCGATTGCACAAGTTGAATATTTAGAGAAATATATTGCTGAAATTGGCTCATCTCAACCATCACCTCAGCAGATCAGACATCTTCAAACTATGCTACCACAACTTCCTGCCTGTAAAAGCAAAGAGAAACTATCTGCTCAACAAATTAAGTCATTGATTCAAATTGCAGTTCGTGGATGGAAAAAAGTCGAACAACAGACACAGACTCATAATTTTGCTGTTGACAATGAAGCTGTTCCCAACAACAACAATGACAAACATTATAAAGTAAGACCTTTAATTTCAGCAATGAATGCTAACTATGTGAATTTATATAATGTATCACAAAGCCTTAGCATAGATGAAAGTATGATACTTTTTAAGGGTAGACACTCAATTAAACAGTACTGCCCAAAAAAAGCCTATAAAACGGGGGTATAAACTTTGGCTGCGAGCTGACATGGACGGGTATATTAGTAGGTTCGATGTTTATCAAGGAAAAAACATGAGGAAAACACTGAGGAATTTGGGTTAGGCGAGACTGTAGTAACCACTATGGTTGATGATCTACATGACAAACATCACCAGGTGTATTTTGATAATTACTTTACCTCCATTCCACTTATGGAATATCTTAAAACAAAGGGTGTTGATGCTTGTGGCACTATTAGGAGTAATAGGAAAGCCTTGCCTATAGGAATAAAGAATGAGAAAGTCTTTGAACGAGGCGAGTTTGATTATCGAGTGTCTGTCCAAGGCATTTTATATGTAAAGTGGAATGACAACAAGCCAGTGCAAGTTGTCTCCAACTTTCATGGTTCAGATCCCTCTGTCATTCTTAGGACTCAAAAAGATGAGTCAAAGAAGGAATACCCTTGTCCAGTAGCTGTCAAAGATTATAACATCTTTATGGGGGGTGTCGACAAAGCTGATATGCTTTGTAGCATATATGGTATCAATAGGAAATCAAAGAAATGGTGGCATAGATTGTTCTTCGGCATTCTTGATCGTACTCTGATAAATGCAATGATTGCATATAATAAGCTTGAGAACACAAAAGTAGCAACCCTTCATTTCCGAAGGTATGTTGCCCAAGGTCTTTTAACCCTTTCTCATAAGCCAAAAATTGGACGGCCATTACAATCACCACCCTTGCTGGCGAAAAAACCACCCTGTGTCAAGGGCAATGAGATTAGAGAACCGAGGAGCACACTGGGTGGTGTATGGGGAAAAAAAAGCCCGTTGTGAGGTTTGTTCACAGAAAAGTGTTGAATCCCGTCCATATAGTCAGTGTTCCCTGTGTAAAGTATTTCTGTGTAGTAATAAAAACAAGAATTGCTTCAATGAATTTCATGAGGTTGAACACTAAATTGTTTTGCATGTCATGCATCTATGGTTACTTGATGTAATGTTATAAAAAGTATTGTTGTTCAGAAATACCATATTTCTATGTGTAATATTTAATATTTTATAGTTTTATAAGGACAATATGAAACATTTTAAATCATATGTTGTTAAGATAGTTGCTATACTTAATATATTTACTGCAATGTCTAAGTTTTTAAAGATATTGTTATGAAATAAACCTTTTCTAAAAACCCATGTTATCTTATGTTGATGTCTCAAAACGCACGACGGGACTAAGGAGTCCCATGTACCAAATTTCTCAGAAGAATACAAATTATCAGAATTTTTTTCCATATATTAAATTTTCACCCTCTATGTGTCTATAACACAAAAGATGACATTTAGACTGCATTGGATTCTTATGGTGGTAGGCAAAGGGTTAATAGTCATCCTTCTATATTGCAGGTTGCTGGAATAAGAGAGCCTCTCGACCCAGTAATTGTGGAAAAGTTGTCAGAGTTGTCCCAAGAAGGTGTTCATTCAGTAAGTAAAGCACGTGGGTACCTTGAGCTTTTCGTGCAATGTGACCTCTTTAAGGGGGGTGTACACTGCCAGACAAAACTGGCAGACGAATTAATCCTACCAACAAGGAAAACCAAACCATTTCTCCTCACTTGATCAAAAAAATTTGGAGGAACTTGTTCAAAAATGGAAGAAAGAGCATCCAGAACTTCTTTCTTTACCGCCCTCATGCTACCAGGCCAGCATCGGATGACTCTGTTCATTGTGATGATAACACCACCTCCGATGAAGAATAATTGACGCAAACATTGTTGTTCTGTCATCAGACTAGCGATCAACGACATCTTACAAGGTATGGCAACCAAATGTGCCTGCTGGATGCAACCTACAGAACAAAAAAATATGATCTTCCGTTATACTTTCTGTGTGTCAGAACAAATGTTTGTTTTCAAATGGTGGGGTCATTTGTCATACAGTACGAGAACACTCAGTGCATCACAGAAGCGTTGATGGTCTTCAAGGAATGGAATAAAGAAACATTGAGTCTGTCATGTTTTATGGTAGATTTTGCAGAGGAAGAAATTCTAGCTCTCGAGATAGTCTTTCAAGGTACGTACACGTACAGGAAAAAAAATACAGGTTTATACACATACATACAGGTATGTATACTCTATACATACAGTATACTATATAATATACTATGTGTACATAGACAGGTGTATTGTAAAGGTAACGCACATATAATATACATATCCGACGCCCCACGCTGTACCTGTGGTGATTTTAACTTCGCTATGTTATTCACAATAATTAGATGCAGAAGTACTTCTTTGTGACTTTCATTGAGAGAATTCATGGCAAGAGTGGACAGCTGAAGTAGATAATGGTTTTGTTCAAGACAAACTACATTTGCTAAGTCTTTTACGAACTATTGCACATGCAACTACTTCTGAAGGTTGTCGTAAATCAACTACAAACCTTACTGAATGCGAAATTTGGCAAAAAAATCCAAAACTGAGGAATTCGTTTGGTAACAAGTGGCTGCCTAACAAAGGTACTGAACACAATCCAGTTTGGGAATCAGCAATTAGTAATTCACTGTCAGGCATTGTAGCAAGTAATCCAGTTTGATGCAATACGTGGATCATGTTAATGTCCTTACCTCTTTTATCTTTTCTGAGGTGATGGTTCTGTTAAATCAGTTATATCAGTGTCATCACTACTAGAGTCTGAGTTAACCTTAAAGTTCCAAAAACTAAAGTCTAGTTCAAATGTTATACTAAAGCAGCAAAATTTTCCACTCACTAACTAAACGATACAACAGATTCGACATGTGAAGCAAAGGCCGTTTGTCCTTTGCTTAAAACGTCAAATCTACTGTGTAGTTTAGGTAGAATGTGGAAAATTTTGCTGCTTTTTGATGATATCATCTGCTACCAACGCTGGCCACATATTTCAGTTTGTTTGTTCAAATTTCATGTTCCCAACCTGTGAAAAAAAATGAGCTTATAGCAAAAACAACATAAGGCAAGATACCAAAGGCTGTTGAAGGGATGATTGCAGTGAAAGTGAGGATTGGGGAAGAATCATATTTTGCATAACTTGTTTCCCAACTGTTCTTTTCACGCAACCACTGACCCTACTTTTTTAAATTTTATTTTTGTGAACAATTAGAAAACTTGCGAGGAGTCTTTTTGGGAAATAGCAACTACTGACTTTTTCTCCACAAAAAGTAAAATGAAATGCTGACCTACTGAACCTATTTTAATTTAGTATAAAACCAAAACCAAAACAAAACAAAATTTTTTTCTAATTCAGCTGTGAGCCATAGCAAAATGTTGTAAAAAACCAGACAATTCCTTTTCAATAAAATCATGTTGTTAATTGTTTCAAGAAATTCATGTTCTAAAATGAAACCATGTGATAGGGAATGTGCATCATCAAGACCTACCGTGTAGGGGAATGAACTAACAGGAAGTTGTGGTATTCCTGCACAAAATTCCTCATCTTCCCCCCCCCCTCAAAAGTATTGTTTTGCTTGCTCTAAAAGCCAAAGATAATTTAGTTCACCTGTTAAGCAAGATTTAGTCTTGAAAGTATGTGGACCATTAGGAGGATGCAGTTGGTTGAGGCTTCCATGTAGTTATAGACCAATGCAGCAACTTTAGTCCTATACTCATGCAAATTAATATACACGTACATACATGAGCTGGTTAATTAATATTTGGAATCAATGATGTCAGTGGATCAACATGTATCCCTGTGAGATGTCATGTGGTGGAAGGGCTCAGACAACTCTGAGCAAATTAAAGAATTGTTGTCATCCTGTCAACGGTTCCACTCTTTGATGTGCCACATGCATAAATTCTAAACATGGGCAGAGTTAAGTTTGCCATACAAGACCTATTAGGGCCTAGTTTTGAGACCTTTGGGCTTCCTAAATTTTGCTTATAAGGTTAGATATAACAAGACGCCTACTCGGGCGTTCACACTTCCCTCAGAAATTACGGAACTTAGGGTCCTTTTCAGACTTTTCTCACACACGGGGGCTGGTTGGGTTGAATTTTGAGGAGCCTTGTAGTCCTGTGGAGGGATAGCAGGCATCTGAGGAGGGGAACACCTTTTTACAAAATATAAACTGCTGATTTTAATAAATACATAAATGAGCACAGCTCAGTTATTATTACCTCAAATTTAATAAACTTTTGTACACAGATGTACTACATTGCAAGATACATTCAAAAACATTTTTAACGCCGTTGCTATGGTAGCACTGTCGTCCCCAGGCCCCGGACAGAATTTTTATAAAATAGCTGTATACTTGAACTGGTTATAACAACATGTTACCAGAGGTCTGTCTGCTATACATATGCATGCCTAAAGTTTAATGTGAAGATCATTGTTGGAAAAAAAATGTCCTGGTGGATAAATATAACAAATTATACAAATTTCGTATCAAGGGCCTAGGGACAGCAGTGTTACCTGGGCAACAAAACTAGAAACGTTTTTGATGCGTCTTGTTATGTAGTATCCATGTGCAAAATATTATTGAATTTGACTGAATAATCAATCGGCCTACTTTTTCATGCTCTTTCACATGAAACAATAAAATTTTTTATTGCCAATGCCTGTTAATATAAATCTGGATAATGCTCATAACAGAAAAACACAGTAAGATTTGCTAAATATACAGTATTGTTTATGAATTATGCAGTTCATTATGCAAGTATTATTGAGATTGGTGAAGGTGTCAAGATGTTAAAATTGTTTAAAGTGAAACAGGTTTTCAATACAAGACTGGCAGTTATTTTATTCACACAATTTCTATATTGGTCAATGGATGTGATCACAGTGTACATGACATCTTTGACAAATTACTGGAACCAATAGCGTGCTATGTGTGTGTGGCTATGTTATGTTTTATTTTACCACGGTGTTGGGAACCACTTGCGAAAAAGAATTACTGTAGGCACTAGAGAAGACAAAATACAAACAAGGCAAAGTGATTGTTCTTGTATATATATGATCTTTAGTGCTTTCATTATTAGAATACATTTAGTTTTCACCAATATGCTGTGGCAGCATTACAAACATGAAGTAGTAAACATCTTGTTCTTATGAACATTGAACATAGTGTCCTTGCATTTCAGCTGAATGACCTTTTTTGAAGAATAGGTATTGTTGCATAATCGATAACTGAACATTGCCATAACAACTAGTCAATAAAATAATGCCATATGAGAACCATGTTTTGACAGTCTCAACAAAGAATATCATAGTACATTGTTAATTATTGACAGTTGCACAAATGAAAATTCATACAATGGCACTTTTCTTCTGTGGTGCTTTTATCATAACAGTACACACTGGCCTTAAATTTCATGTTATAATTCTGGTGGAAAAATAAGGTGTTCAGAGCTTTTGTTGGTCATGATTGACTGATTTGCCAGAAGTACAAAGTTGAAACCAGGCGAATTGTGAAATTCCATAAATTAGTTGTAGCATCGTCTAATCAAGACATGACTTTAAAAAACAAACACTGTGTCAAGCAAGGCACAACTTTAAGGCAGAACATTTGAGAGAATGTAGTAGTGTGTTAAACCCAACAGTTAAAGGTAGGTTACAGTCCCTTCTGCATATTGGTTCTGCTCATAACAAAGGGGGACCGACTGAAATTTTTTTGAATCTAAACACTGGTTTACATTCATTTATGAGCAAAGCAAACCAGAACAGTGCCTGGCATTCAGTTAGTAAATCATATTTTACAAATATAGTAGTTCAACATATAAACCAAGCATTTGTTTACATTATGGACTGAAACCTACCTTTAAATACTGTATATATTAATTGAGTTTCTGGAAAATGAAATACAGAACTATGTAATGAAATATCCATAATACCATACAAAATTAAAGGAAAATTCCATAGTTCCCTGTTTATTCAGATTTACCGCAAACAACAGTAATTTGCCCGAAATAGAGCATTAGAAAGAAGTGAAACAAGAAAATTGCAGCTAACTCCTTGACGTCCGCCATATTGAAAATGAGCCCGCTGTCCAAAATGGAGAGTCATGCTTGTGACCACGAAAAAAGAACGAAGAGAGAAAAAGGCCATTTTAAGACACTGGCTCTTTCAGTCCCGGGTGAAAAGTAACCAGAAAATACCAAAAACATCTATATATGTACATAATGACCACGTATCCCGAAGTAAACACAAGTAACTAGGAAATTCATAGAGGTTCAGATGTACAGGCTTTTGTACATTGTTGACATGAAGTATCGCATACTTTGAGCCCGCGTTGTCACGATGGAAAGTCGATTTCTCGTTGACGAACGACGAAGGGGTGGATTTAAGACACTTACCCTTCGGGAAGTGTAATAAGAATATGTTTTGCTATTGAAACATTTGTGTATAATATTAGTATTAAAGTAGAAAAAGACATGTATAACTATAAAGCTCAGCCCACTACTTGCTCATACAGATAGCCCAGGCCCTTTTGAGGTTGCCAGTCTACCCCTGATTCTGAATCACATAATGTAATCTAATTAAATTATGATGGTTGTAATATAATATTAATACCATTAAAAAATATTGAGGCTGTGTTTTCACCATGCTCAGCCACTAAACTCTGGGGATTGTAAATGTGAGGTTAGCAGCATTATTTCCTGATAGGCACAAGCTTAATTGTATATATGCAAGATTGTATAAATTATATACATTGTTTTAAAATTGTGACCAGCCTAAATTTACTGTATATAATATTAAATATAAAATTCAAGGACTTACATGACAATTGATATTGCCATCATAAATATAGATTTCTTAATGGGAAGTGCTGATGTATGGTATTTACACACGCGTTAATTTGTTTTCGCAAAACAAACAAGCGAGTGAGTTCGGCAAAAACAAATTAACAAGTGCGTAAAAACATGCATAAATACATAAGCACTTCCCATTAAGAAATTTGTTTATTTTATAGAAACGGATATTTTCTATTCAAAAGATTGCCTTTACCCAACCTAAATTTGGCTCACTTAAACATCTAGCGCCTGGCAAAGAGCACTTTACTTTTGCAAAAACCCAAAACAAAACGTCATTGTGTATGATGCCGTATGTACAGTATATGAAAATTACTTTGCTTTTTGAAGCCAGATCTAATAATATAAACCCTAATAAACCAGCAGTTTTTAATTTTTCCTTCAAATAAGCAAAGAATACAAAGCCTATCTTTTCAAAATCTCAAAAAGTTAATATAATGTAAATGCAACTTACCTAGCTGTTTGTTTTGGTATAACTGCCATGTCTTTTGCTTGCATATTTCTCTTTCAAAAATATATTTTCGGTTTTTTATAAAATTGTAAATCTTTGTAAACATGGGAAATTGCCCAAACGTGTCGAAGTTTAAATCTAAAATAGACTTTCAGCCACAAGACACAGCCAGTAACTTGAAAAATCTTGCCGAAAAGTTTGCCGGCTGTGAACGAATTCACTGCTATGTAAACACAGGCTCGTACTGATTGGACGAAACGGTTTTTCCACGTGTGAAAAAATCGTTTCATGATTCTGATTGGATAACGCTCGTTAAGAACAAATCACGAAACAGCTTTTCATACAAGAAAAATCATGTGTAAATATCAGTATCTATATAATAAAT
Organism: Muricea muricata; assembly: GCA_963855995.1. NCBI lineage: Eukaryota > Metazoa > Cnidaria > Anthozoa > Malacalcyonacea > Plexauridae > Muricea > Muricea muricata. The sequence goes on from OY979716.1 coordinate 82,478,290, forward strand.
GGTTATATATAATAACAGTGTGTTTTAAAACAAGCTTAAGGCCACTCAAAATTAGACTTTAGTTTCCCATCCTCTGCCCGCGTCTGTTTTTACAGAAACCGCTGACTTAACGTGCTAAGGGGCATACCATTTCCACGGGAAATCATGCTGCTAAAAGGCGCGCTGCTATTATAAACACACAATGTCTCAGGTTTTTTCGACGAATATTTTAATAGTTTACTACATAATGCTAGTAAATGTGTCAGTGATAGGTTCATGCAGTTGTTCAAAGACCTTTCTTCCATGGACAATTCTAAATATTGAAGATGTTAGATCTAACATTGCTGATTCCTACAAAACTGTAAGTGCAAATGGTTTTAAAAGGCCATATTTGATAACTCTGACAACATTTGATCATGAATATTTGAGTTTTTGATATATAAAAGGATATTTATAGGACAGTTCAGCGGTTTTTCCACTGCGCATGCACAGAGATAGAAAAGGACACATGTTGTTGCACATTGCCGAAACTTAGCTTTATATATTATTAAATAAATTTGTTTATTTTCGCCTTGTTTACACTGGTGGCAGCAGTAAAAACAGCATTTGTTATGGAAGAAGCAGAGGCCACTCCTAGCACGTCAGAGAATACAAATTTGTACGGATTAAAGATTATTTTGCCTACTTATGACGGCTCTACTGACCCGAAATCATGGCTTCGTCTGCTAGACAAAATTCGACAAGCCAAGAATTGATCTGAGGCACAATTGACTCTACAAGCCCCACTTCTACTGAAAGATCGAGCAGATGATTACTGGGAAACTATCGAAGACGATGTGAAGACATGGAAAGATTTTAAAGAGAAATTTACTGCGGGATTTGGAGAAAGGAAAATATTAGGTGAACATTTAGCTGATTTGACCACCATGTCGCGAAAAGTAGACGAACCTTTGGACGTACTGTTAGGTCACATCATCACTAAATATGGTAAAGCGTTTCCCACGGCCGATTTGACAAAAGATGAACATAAACAACAAATCACTGAACGTTTTGTAAAGGCCCTCATATTTGGATGCAATTTCGTGGATGCAAAATTAGGTCAGCATTTACAAGTTCATAAAACAGATCTAGCAACCCCTCAGCTCATGTTGAAAGCTGCCAATGATTTATTATTACCTCTGTTTGTGACTACTCTTTCAACGAAACCAATTCGGACTGTTAATGCTGAACAATCACTTAGTGAGCAGCAGTTGGATAGCTTAGAGGACTGTATTGTAAATCGACTGACAGCAGTCTTACATTTACCACACTCCCCTTCATCGCAGGAGAGTACAAAGCCTTGTGATGAAGATAAAAATTGGCACCAGGAGAGGCACAACAACAAAATGCCTACTTACAACAAGAAGAATTCTTCCTGTTACACATGGCAATCACCCCAGCATTTTGCTCGCTCTTGTCCATACAGAAATGCCTGTCAATGATGTTGGAAAGAGGGACATCGCACTTGTGAATGCTCAGAACCTAAGCCGTGCCCGTGTCCTTTAAACTTGAAAGGGCTGGGAGAGAAACACCACCAATAATTCATAGTTCTCTCTGAGCCCATTCACAGTTATTGATGACAGACATCCTTGTAAACAATAAAAAATTGAGATGTCTTTGTGATACTGGGGCAGGAGTTAATCTGTTAACATTTAGATTTGCTAACCGGCATGGATTATTGTTAAACAATTTGGACAGGGTTAAACCAGTCAGTGTGGATCAAACGCCTGTGAACTGCTCTGGTGTTACTTTCACATCAGTTAAAATCGGTACAAGCAGAGTAAGTACAAAGTTTTATGTTGTGGAAGGCATTGATTATGGCATTTTAAGTTTTCCATTGTTGAGTCAGTTGGGGGGGGGGCATGATTGATTGTAACAAAAATACTGTTAGCATCAATGGCATGCCCATTACAAATATACCGCCCACTGTTCAATATACAGTCGTTACAACTGCATTGGTCTGCAGAGTACAGTTGACCACTTCAACTGTAATACATCCGAGACAGGAAAAACTTCTGTCTGCCAAACTTATAGGGCAAGATTACAGTCCTTCGAAGGAATTGTAGAGCCTACCCCTGAGTTTGTAAGCCGATTGGCTTGGCGGTTGCGGCAGTAAAGGTGCCTAAAGGACAAATGACAATCCCTGTATGTGTTGCCATTGTGTGAGATCACCCAATTAAAGTTTGGAGATGCCAAACTGTTGCTGACTTATCAGAGACTGACATGACAAGTGAACCAACATCACCATCTGAGCATGTAGACCTGTATGATCCAGTTCTGGAGGCCCACTTTTGTACAGGACTATCATTTGAGCAGAAAGATAAGTTAAAGCAGTTATTTTGGACAAATGGGGATATTTTTTAATCTTGTAGTAATCAAGGTCTTACAGACACTTTACATTATAA